>CM053622.1:274565063-274585382 GCA_028646595.1 Phalanger gymnotis | reverse complement strand
CTTGCTTTTCCAAATCCTTTTTGAGCTCTTCCATGACCTGAGACCAGTTCATGTTTTTCTTGGAGGCTTTTGTTGTAGGCTCTTTGACTTTGTTGACTTCTTCTGGCTGTATGTTTTGGTCTTCTTTGTCACCAAAGAAGGATTCTATAGTCTGAAACTGAATCTGGGTGCATTTTCACTGCCTGGCCATGTTCCCAGCCAACTAAATTGACCCTTGAGTTTTTCAGGGGGGTATGACTAAAGAGTTCTATGTTCCAAGCCTGGGGGGATGCACCAACTCTGCCACACCAGCACTCCTCCTTCCCCAAGCACCCCCAACCTGGACTGGACTTAGATCTTCAGGAGGCTCTTCACTCCTGCTCTGATCCACCACTTAATTCCTCCCACCAGGTGGGCCTGGGGCCAGAAGCAACTGCAGCTGTAGTTCTGTAGCTGCCCCACCTCTGCTGCCCCTGCAGTGGTGGCCCAACACCAAACTCTACCCCAGTCCCCAGCAGCTTCTCGCACTAACCTACTCTGTTCTCCTTGGTGTTTGTGGGTTGAGAAGTCTGGTAACTGCCGCAGCTCACTGATTCAGGGCACTAGGGCACGCTCCGCCTGGCTCCCGGTGTGGTCGGTCCACGCTGCCCATGCTGGGCTCTGCTCAGCTCTGCTCCCCTCCACTCCCAGCTCCGTGCAGGATAGACCTTATCCAGATAACATCCAGGCTGTCCTGGGCTAGAGCCCTGCTTCCCTATGCTATTTTGTGGCTTCTGCAGTTCTAGAATTGGTTCAGAGCCATTTTTTATAGGTTTTTGGAGGGACTTGGTGGGGAGCTCATGCTAGTCCCTGCTTTCCAGCCGCCGTCTTCCATTCTAATCATTTCTAATCATCCTTGGTAACTTCAATAATGTGTTATATGACCCTTGTGTTACCCTGTGCTCC
Source organism: Phalanger gymnotis (assembly GCA_028646595.1). NCBI lineage: Eukaryota > Metazoa > Chordata > Mammalia > Diprotodontia > Phalangeridae > Phalanger > Phalanger gymnotis. Next base: position 274,584,458 of record CM053622.1, on the reverse strand, counting down.
TAGTTCATGCCCCAAGACCTCAGCAAGGATCTGAGGAAGGCAGAGGAAGCAAGTTATCATTCTGAACAAAAGAGAACTTTCCATAAGCCATCCACAAAAGTGGTCCTGGACCTTTAGACCTCACTACCAGTACCACCGGTCTGCCTTCAAGATCATGAAATCTGTTACAGGAGGGAAAAATGAATCTCTTGTCCTTGTACTTCTCACAATGATTAAACAGTCCTGAAAAGTGTTCATCTTTATGCAATCTCTGCTGTTACGGCTCATTCCTTGTTTTTCTCATCTGCCACCCCTAGTCTGCTTTTATTTCCCTTCTTTCATAGTCCTGACCCTAAAAGTTGCCATTTCAACATAGTTGTCGAAACATTTTCTCCCCCATTACAATGTGACCTCCTTAAAGGGCCTCTTTTTACCTTTCTTTTTGTCTCCTGCCATTAGCACAAAACCTGGCACATAGTAAGTACGTAGTAAATGATTGTGATTGCCTCTTTGAATATCCTACCCCTTTATTTTTGGTTGTTCCTGTCGTATGATCCTCTAACCCTGGGTCACTCTAATCACCTCATCTCCTTTTTCCATACTCTTATTCCTTAGCCACCAGGGAGTTCTGGAGAAGTTCGCAAAACCATGCAGACTGGATCCACCACAAATTTATACTATCTAAAACCAACTGAGCCCTCACTATTACAGAGCAATTCCTTTTGATAAAGAGATCTTTGGTTGGCTGCTTTCACACTCCACAAAAGAATTCTTTCGAATTGTGGTATCACTCATCTTCATTTTCACCCCTATTTCCCTAGCCACAATTTTTCAGAAGATGACCTTGCTTCCTACTTCACCAATATCAGTCTATTTGTCACAGTCTCCCTCACTGCCCTCTGTATCCTCACTCATGTTCTCCCCTTCTTCTTTACAGAGGATAACTTACAGAAGATAACTCCTTGCCAAGGATAACTACTCTATGTCCTCTGTGACCTGGACCCACCAATCATTCCCTCTCTCTTTTCCATCTTCAATCTTTCTAAGCTGACTCCTTTGCCTGATAACTATAAATATATTCTTTAGACATCTGTATGTATATCATATACACTTACATATATGTGTATGTGTACATGTGTGTTTATGTACGTAAATATACATATAAACACATATAAATGTAAATTCTAAATTTTCATATATATTAGAGATATAGATAGAGAGATATAATGTGCATATATGTATGTATCTTTCCTTTATCCTACAACATCTCTTCAAGGTTTTTGTATGTCACAGCCAAAAACTGCACCACGTAGTAGCCAGCCTACAGGTGATGAACCTATCCACATTTAAGTGTACACTAATCCAAGACTGTATCCTCAGAACTAGAGTCAAAGGACTTTTGACATGGTAGAACTTGGTCAGACTTACACAAACTATCATCCTACAATTTCTCATCCTTTTCACTGCTAAACTTCTAGAAATAATATTTTTCATTCAGCTTCTACTTCCTTATCATATACTTAGTCCTCAAACTTCTGCAATCTGGTTTCTATTCCCAGCATTCTAAATGTAATTGCCCTCTTCCAAATTACCAATAATATCTTAATCACTAAATCTCATGTCCTTTTCTCAGTCTCCATCCTCCATGATCTTACGGTAGCTGTCAAGTGCCTGTTTCTTCTCGGTTCCCTCTTTTGATTTTCCTCCTGTCTCTATTACTACTCCTCTGACTCCTCTGAAGGTTCAGTTGCCTTCTTGCCACCCCCTAAATATGGGTGTCCCCACAAGGCTCTGTCTTTAGCCTTACTCTTTTCCCTCTATGTATTCTCTCTCATTCTGATCTTATCCCTTTTGCATGGCTTCAGTTAGAGCCTCGGCTCCCAAATATACATATCCAGTCCAAATCTGGCCCCTAGAATTCTAGAGCCCTACATCTCCCAACTAGATGGTCCACGAGTACCTCAATACCTCAAACTCTGAATACAAAACTGAAGTTATCTTTTCCCACTAAACCTACTCTTCTTAGCGGGTTCCCTATTTCTACTGATAACACACCACTATCCTCAGTTGACCATGTTCAAAACCTCAGAATCATCTTGGACTCTTCCAAAACCATCCCTATGCCCAATATCCCATCAGTTGCCAATTCTGTCAGCTTCTTCTATACTCTCTCTTGAATACCACTTCATCTGTACTCACACCATTGTCATTCCATTTCAGGCCCTTATCACCTCTTGCTGACACTGCTGTGGCAGCCTCCTAAATAATCTCCCAGTTCTTCAGTCTCTCTCCTTTCCGATCCATCCTTCACATGGCTGGCAAAATGATCTCTCTAAAGTAAAAATTTGAACATATTACTTCCCTAATCAAAAATCTTCAGAGACTCCCTATCACCAGTAAGATAGAATATAAACACCTTAGCCTAGCATTCACAACCCTTTAATTAAGAAACAGGCTCTCGAGCTAACTTTCCAATCTGATTAGACAAATCCCCTTTACATAACCCATGTTCCAGACAAATGGGGTATTGGTCTCTATCTCACCCTGATCTCTTGTCTCTATTTACCACAGAGCTATTTTGCTAACTTCAACATCTCCCGAAGTTCACCATTTTGCAAGATGGAATCCACTCAGAAACTCAAACTGCTTAAACATCCCCTGCCCCTGGAGCCCCTCTGTCCCTCTGACTGCAGAAGGTAGAGGATGGACACCAGATAGCTCCTCTCAAATCTTTCACTACTTAAAGGTAGCACCCAGAGAATTCTCATCAGTTCCCATCAGGCTACTTTCCTTTATCATCTCCAGAAACTCATCATTCTGCAAGATGAAATCACTCTCACCTCCTCAGATCATTTCCCTCTAGCTGCCTGACTTCATCGTGCCCCGCCCCCCAAGTCTCCCCTACCCACTTTTCAGCTTCTTTTCATGTGTTGTCTCCCAAATTAGATTGTGAATTACCTGAGTGCAGGCACTATCTTAACAATTCTTTGTATCCCCAGCACTCTGCACCATGCCTGGCACGTGAAGGGCACATAAATGTTTATTGACTCTCTGATTCTCCATGTATTGCCACAGCAGGTCGCTTCCTTAGCCCCTCAGCCCCAACCCCATGCCTGGAACACATTCCCTCATTTGTATCCGCTGGCTGAAATTCTCTGTCTTCAAGGCCCAACTCCTCCCTGATATCTCCAACTAAAAGTTCTTTCTCCCTCCTCAAATATTCCCAAGACACTTAATCTGGATCCCTCCTTTGCCCCTAAGGGGTACAGCAGATGGAGCGCTAGATTTGGAATTGGAAAGAACTCTCTTCGAATCCTTCTTCATGGACTCACTAGCTATGTGACCCTGGGCAATTCACTGAAACTTTCATAGTCTCATTTTCCTAATCTGTGAAGTGGGGATAATAATAGTACCTACACTTCCCAACGTTATAAGGATCAATTAAATGACACATGTAGAAGTGCTTTGCAAATCTTAATGCATGATATAAACACTAGCTATTAGTATTATCACCTTTGATCCTGCTTATTTATATATATATATATATATATATACACACACATACATACATATACACACATATTATATATGTATGTGTTACATCCCTCACAACATAAAGTTTCTTGATTTTTTTTCATTTTTCATGTTTATATTCCAGAGCCAGCACAATACTCTGCACATAGTCTGTATTTAATAAAAGATAACTGATTTGAAGAAATGTTTATGCCTTGGGCTTTGCCAAACATTCCATTATAACTAAAGAGACTGGACATAAGTATATTTAAAAATACTTCTTGATAATTTATTCAACACAAATCCCTTTAAGTACACAAATACAATTTATAAATAACATATTAAAATGCATCCTAAAACTCAAGACGAACCCCTTTTCATGTCTTCTAGTTGTATTTATGCCATTGTTAAATCAGAAATCCATGTCCTATGAACCGAAACACACTTTACATTTTCATATTGCTTTTCAATTGTACATCTCATTCTAGCATCATTCTTAGTAAATTTTCTGCTAAAAATCTACTGCTAAAATACAATTGCATTTCATGCTAAAAATAAAAATTTGGCTCAATTTTCAGATTAAAAAGCAAGTGATAATAAAAGTCATGCTTAATTTTTAGGGGGAATATTTACATGCGCATTTCTTTCATTATAAAGTTCTAGTGGAGTGCAACTGGAATAATGGGTTTGTTTTAGTTTTTTTTTTTTGAACCTGTTACAAAATGGAACTGAACATGAGAGCATGACAGTAAAATTCTAACAAATTACAGGGCACATGTACAGATATCCCACCAAATGCTGTTAATTCGAGTTTTTTTTTAAAAAGTTTTATTGATGTGTTTTGGTTTTACATTACATTTACAGATTCCTCTCATTTTGTGGGAGGTCATTTGTAACAAAATAAAACAATTAAGAAAAACTAATGATAGTGATCTCATCTGAAGATGCATGTAACATTTCATATCTGCAGCACTCCCCTGCCTTTCTATTTTTTTAAATGAACAGAAATCTATTTCCTCTTCCTCTCCCTACTACAATGGAAAAAAAAGAAAAAAAAGAAAAACATATTTATTTTAACAAATATACGTAAGCAAAAAAAAAAAACAAACAAATTCCCTCATGTCAAATTCCCTGTATGTCTCATTCTGCACACTAAATCTATCACCACTCTATAACAGATGCCCTTCTCTCTCTTCCTGCTTATTTCAAGTTATCATACCTTATTTTTTTCCTTTTAACATTTTTTTCAGTATCCCTCTTCCAAGACTTGAGATTTATTTTGTTTATGATTAATCCTTCCCTGAATAAACCCTCCCTCTTATGTTTCCCTTTCCTTTCTTTCTGTCCAATCTGTATCCCTGTTGAGTTGAATGTATTTCTACACTAAACTTTTTGGTAAAAATGTGTATTCTTCCCTCTCTTGATCAACATAAGTGATGTTTCTCCTTTATCCTTCCTACCAAGTTTGTATAGGGTTTTATTTACAAAATCCAATTATCTGTCTTTAATAAATTCCTCTATCTTTTCTCCCATTTTCCCTTTAATCCTTCTTCTCCCTTCTTATGCTTTTCTTTTTTCTGACTGCATCTTCAAAGTAAAAAAAAACCACTTATAAGTCTTCCATCTCGCTTGATTATCTACATGACCTCATGTGACATTAAGATTCTAAAAGAGTCCTTTTCATATCCCTTCCCCACTGAAATGTTAACAGTTCATGTTATAAAGTCCCTTCTGATTATTCACTTGCAGTTAACTTTTTTTAACTTTGCAAAAACATAATGACAAATGAAGCAACCCAGCAGAAAATTATTTTCTGTAAGACCAAAAGAGGTAGAATTACTGTGAAATATGCTTATTATCGCCAAGGAGTGATCCCAAATCACTCTTCTTCATTCTTACATCCCTGAAGGTAACTATAAAATTTTTTAAAAAGAACATTCCCAGAAAAAGAAATGCTCTAAATGTCTTTCTAGGAAAGTATTAAAATAAAAATGATCAGAGAGCTGATTTATTGAGGGGAAGTATTTTTTTTATCCCTCATCAAACACTGTCCTCCCCCTGCATCCTGCATTACTCAGAATCTCTGAGAAATAGATTTTTCTCACCACGAGGAATAATTTGGGAGCAACTATAAGGTACTGCCTCTTTCGTATATGGGCATTTGGGGTAATTTTCTGTATGTTCTCTAGACATCTGTTTCTCTCAACATTTTAAAAGAAAGTGACGGCTCTCTGGGATCGTGAAGGAGGAGGGATATATGAAGAATGTAAATAAATATAAAAACAAAAAAGAACCACTAAAAATCTTTTTTAAAAAAAGCAAAAAAATTATCTGAAAGACTGGATTTCTTTCTTAAGTTGATGTCAATAGCTTTCCTTATATAAAGCACTTTTTCTGCCCCTTTCACCAATCAAAATATCCATATATGAAGGACCGGGCTGGCATCTCCCACTTATTCCCAAACTGTTTCTCATGGTTTGTTAGTTGTAGTTATGAGTCAGAAATGCGTGGAAAAAAAATTGGAGGCTGAAGAGAAAAAAATTTCTTCATTTTTCAAATGAATATTCTTGTACTAGATCCAAAACCACAATTTAATTAAAAAAAAACTAATGACATCTGGTGGACCCCTCTGAATTTGGAGAACATATACTGCTATGAAATTTTAAAAAATGGTATTAGCTTCATGACATTTTAGTTTCACAATATCCACTTTGACTTATGCAAAGTAATATATATATATTTATGTCCATGTAAATATACTTGAGTATATTCAAATATCCAATTTTCTGTACTTAGATAACATTCAACTTAATGTAAATATTTATTAAGTACCTATGATATACAAGGCATTATGTGAGTTTGGAGAAACCACAACAAAAATTAAATAGTTGTTGGCCTAAAGCAGCCTATATTATACTAAGTAAAATTAATACAGATTTGCACAAATAACTATAACAGATTCCTCAAAATAAATCAGAAACTACTGAATTAGGTGCTGAAAATGCTAATACCATATTAATAGACTACTACTTATTTCTACATTTTCCCAGTTTCCCTCATTCAAATACATTCAGGGGAGAAAAACAAGAAATATTTCTTTCCCTGAATAATTCCACCCTATTCCTTCTTATATGAATAAATATGTCTATGTTATTCTTTAGATACGTAAATATAAATAAAAATGTCTCTAGGACATATGCTTTAAGTCATTTTGCCTTATTTGGCCTCAGTAGCACACTGTTCTAACTGAATTAGCCAAGTTAAGCAACTTTGCTAACCAGTACAGATATTTTTCCAGGAAAAAGATCTACAAAAGACCATTACTGAAAGGCTTCAAGATGCAATCTACTTTTTAGAACAATCTTCATAAAAATTTTGCTCCCAAATCAACTGTGTTGTGCTGTTGGGGCATCCCACTTTTAGACACTGCCACAGAAGCTGAGTCCCTTTTACTGAGACCCTGAACTGTGTAGTAAGGAGAAGAGATACCACGGTAGAGACTTAGGTGCCCTCCCCTAGAATCCACACCATAAAATAAACTGTCATGTTAGATCAAAAAGGAAATCCCCTACCTTTCACTGAGGCTCCTCCACAATTGTGCACCTGAAATAAAAAGTACAACAAACTTAATTCAAGTATTCTCCCTTACCCATTTTCTCTTTAAGTAATTTTCAAACAACTTGAAATTAAATAATCTTTAAAACAACTTAAAATTCAAAATTTAAAAAAACTACCAACTAAAAATTCCAAAAACAGAAAATTAACTTCTTAGGCAAGTTTAGAGCTTGAAAATAAATGAAAATTCTCAAGTTATCTAAAAAGCAGGGTAGCATTGTAGATAGAAAGCTGGCTTAGGAGTTGGAAAGACCTAGATTGAAGCACTGACTCTTATACATGCCACCTTTGTGACCACAGTCAAGTTCCTTTACCTCTCAGTACTCCAGTTAATTCTCTAGGACTATAAGTTATAAATGAGTTGCCTATGTGCAACTGTGGAAGAATTTTCCACACCAGGAGTTCCCCATGTGGACTCTCTACCCCATAACTGTTTCCAACCCCAGTTTAAAAAAAAATCAAAAAATAAAAAGTTTTCCATTATAAACTTGTGATACAGCACCAGTTATAAGAAAAAATATTTACCTTCACTTGCTCCCTATTTCATATCGAAAGTTTAAAATTACCTTAGGAAAATCTAATAAATTTTAATATTCTTATGATTAAATTTTCAAAGGTGAAACTAACATGAATTACAAAATATGGCAGAGGAAGGGCCAAAGAAGAACAAAGATATACTCTATATGCTTTAAAAGGTCAATCTTCTGATTTGTGGTTATGGACCAGGGTATCTGATTAAAAATGACTTTCTTGGACTCATGCAAAGCAATATTAATTATTGCCTTTTCATCTGATTTAAGTGTCTCACTTAAGTCCTACTCAAAACCAATTCATTAGAACACGGTCAGACTCCAAGGCCATGCTGGCTGTATAGACAGTTTCTGCCTGACATTTAGACAGCGAGGACACTTTGTAGGCAAAAGCCTTTCCTCACAAGATCAGGAGACTGGGAAAGAACCAACATCACAAGAATTAATAAGGTTTCTATCTCTTTTCTCAAGAAGCAGAAATAACATTTTCAGATCTGTGCAGTGCTGCTTCCTGGTAACACAGAAGGCCCTTTAATTTGCACCTACCTAATAAAAAACATTCTAGGTTCATTCATTTTTGCTTCAGAACTGAAGAGATCTGCACGATTAGGCCTAAAGGAAAAGGCTCTTCGCAGGTTATTTTGCTGAAGTCATCAAGTCCGCCTATGACATGAAAATCCCTGAGTGTACAGAGAAGTTAGTAAACTGACCAACTCAAGTGAAATTGGTTATTAACTCAGGAAGGGAATTTGGGAGCGAAGACCCAAACCCAAAAGGCCAATAAAATGTTATGTATTTGTGAGACAACAGGAATCAAGAAAGAGATCAAAATCAAAAAGAAAACATTATTCTACACTGTGTAAAACCACTATGTGTTGCACTTAGAACACTGTGTGCTGTTAGGATCCTCACACAGAGACAGCTATAACTGAGCTGAATGTCAGCGAACAGAGCCAAAGGGATGGAAGAGTCAGGGCAGATTTTAAAAAGCAGGGATATGTGTCTTGAAACGGAAACAGAAAAGGAATTATGTATGAAATATATTCTATCATGAAGATATGACTAAAATTTATATGTATTTACCCAATCCAAGAATGCCAATTCTTAAACTTAGACTCTGAAGCTTGAAAGCAACAGAGTACAAATTAAAGGAAGGCCTACTTCATTGAACAGGTGGTAAAATAATGGAATTCACTAACATTATATGTTGGCCCACAACCACAAATCAAAAGACTGATCTTTCAAAGCATAAAGAGTATATAACTTTATTCTTCTTTGGTCCCTCCTGTATTTGGAGGGACCACTTGGGTCCCAATTGGAAGGCCAATTTGGAACTATTCATGTTACTTTCACATTTGAAAATTTTATTGAAAGAACACAAAAATTTGCTTAATTAAAAAAAAATACATCATTAGCTCTCAGCACATAATCTGGAATATAGCCATAGATGCAAAATATATGTGCACATATGTAATAGAAGATAAAATGAGATTTTTTTTTAGAAAATTAAAACGTTAACTCAATCTATGAACTTCTTTAATGCTAACTCATGACCACAAGGGGAGGGAGAGTAAAAATTTAAAATATAGATCGAAAAGAGACATGGATAAATTAATGGGTGACAGATGTCTAATCTTTGAAGCTGACATCAGCTGCAGCAGCATTACAAATGCAGATATTTATATGGAACTTTTTGGTTACAAAGTGATTTACAGTCAGGGGTATTGCTGGGTATTACTAAAAAACGCTCTTCAGAGCTGACTGTTAAATTTTTAGGTGAGCATTTACATCTTGGAAACTGGCATATGCTACAAATTAGGGCTTGATTTATTGTTTTGTTGGTTTTGAGGCTTAAGAAAATGATGGATAAAATGTTACTAATGAAGATTAAACTTAATGTGAAGAGTTTTCAGAGAGCTGCTTACGAGCACATTCCTATCTATAAACATGTAAGTATCATACCCATTTTACAGATGAGAAAAGCTGCTTAGAAGGATCGAGTGACTCAAAATTACAAGATTTAGAGCAGGAAGGGATCTCAGAGATCATTTGTTCTAAGCTCTCAACTATATAGATTAAGGAAACAGGTCCAGAGAGGTTAAGTCATTTGCCCAAAGTCATACATCGAGGAAATGAGGAAAATTCAAATTCAAAGCCAGCTTCAAGGCCAATACCATTCCACAAAACAGCTTTTGGTGCCATATCAGTGATGGAGGATGGATGGGCAATGCAGTAATCACAGGACCAAACGATTTATAGATGTAAAGGACCTCAGAGATCTGTCCAATTCTCTCACTTTAGAGGGGAGGAAAATGATGTTCAGAGAGATTAAAACCCTTGTCCAAGGTCAAGCAGGTAGTAAAATAGTAGGGATGCAAATCTAGGGCCTCTGACTCCAAACACAGTGTTCTTTCAACCATACCAGAGACCTGTCTAAATCAATTTTAATATTTAAGTTGGAGACCTTACCCCAATAATTTTGCAATTTTACTACAATGAAGTAAAATGTCCCAAGCCAAATTCTTTCCTAATTATTAACCAAAGGTATTTAAGAAGCAACAAAGTGCACACACAGCTCTCTTCCCAGGATAACCTTGTATCCATATATCAAAGCTGGCTAGCTCATTTACAATTTGGCAAGCAGAACTCCCCTGAGTACAAAAAAAGTTTGAATCAGGATTTTAAACTATTAAGTTAAAAATACATTTTAAAAATTAGCTAAGCAATATCTGTTTCAATTTATTAAAGCACTTTTTAATGATTTCACTTTTTCTAACTTACTATTGATGCATTTTTACTAGCTACGTTATTCTCATACTCATTCTTTTCAAACTCAATAAATGTCATTTTTTCCATTAAAATGCTTAACTGTTTTGAAACCATGATTTAAATGTTCCTCCACATTTGGGCAGAACTTGCTGATTCATTAGCACAGAGAGCCATACATTAGCGAATGGGCTAGTTTTTTCATATGGGTAAAATATGTATATTTAATTACTATACTCATTAGTAGTTCATTTAGAAGAGGAAAAAGGTACTAAAAAATAACTGACCTTCTGAACTACAAAAGTAGTAAATATTAAGCACAGTTAACCTCTTTGCCAGAATCAACAACATCTAATGGGGACATCAGCCATCAGTGAAACCACAATGGAGAGGATAAGGAATATTCTACTAAATCCACGACAGAGACATAGGAAGGTAAGTCCTGGAGAAAACTTTCTTGAGAATTAAGAGAGTAACTAAATTGTCGAGTTTCCTTACCTTTCATTCTAGATAATATCATATCTTTTATTATCTGCAAAATTACACGCCCAAGTATCATGACTGAAATCAGGTGATATACTCTCCAGGGTGTCAGTGCAAGAAACCTAGAATATTAAAAAATGAATAATCGTTATTGCAATTTCAACTTTAAGACTTAAAGTTTTTCTTTCAATATCGTCCCAAAGTCACAGCATTAGTATTGTGTGACCAGTATTATATATGTCAATATGTCAAAGAAAACCTTGTTTGGCCCCAAAATAAAAAAACCATCCCAAATTTTGTGCTGGGTTTTCTACTGTAAAACCCTAATTTGGGTGGAAAGTTTACCTTAAGTGTAATCCAAATTATAAGCACAATACTAATGAAAGTAATAAGCTCCCAATAAATATTCAATAAGTTCGATACACCAAATTCAGATAGAGTTAGAGAAAGACTCCTTAAAACCTTCGTAGTGGCATGGACCCTTTTGTCAGTCTAATGAGGCCTATAGATGTCCATTCTCAGAATAATGTTTTTAAATGCATAAAGTTAAAATGCAGAGGATTATATGTAAAGAGTTATCAAAATATTTTTAAAACAAGTTCATAGACCCCAAGTTAAGAATTCTTGGGTTGGAAACACAAAGCTACAGGGCTCATCATAGTTGGTAGATACTGACTATGATAACTATTTGTTAATGCAACCTCCCTCTCGTTCTATCTTTTCCTAGCCAAAGCAAACTCCAATTTTCCCTGTTTCTTATCAACTGTTAGGATACGTTTAGTATAGGATTTAGAGTTGAGAGAAACTTCAGAAAGCATCTACAGAACAATCTCCTCACTTCACAGAAAAAGCTAAATCATTTGCGCAATACCACATCAAGAAAAGAGCAGGGCTGAAATTTAAACCCAAGTCTTCTGACTACAAATTAATTAGATTTTCCTTTAGCCTATCACCTCCCTCTTCACTAATCTAACAAATGTTTATGAACTTAATTGCCAAATCTGATGTCCTTTTCTCAATCCCTGTCCTTCTTGACCCCTGAGTATTGGAAACAACTAACCACCCTTCTGCCTCCTGGCTGCTCTCTGGGATTTTGTGACACCGCTCCCCCCAGGTCCCCGTCTACCTGACCTGATCGCTCCTCATTTTCCTTTGCTGATTCATCATCCATATCATGCTCACTAATTGTACCACCCCCACCCCCTGGCTCTTTCCTGGGTCCTCTTCTCTTCTCTCTCTATACTCTTTCACCTGATGACCTCATCAGTTTCCATGGGTTTACTTATTTCTACAACCATGCTGCCACCACCCTCGTTCAGGCCCTAATCACCCCTCACTGGGTCTACCATAACAACCTTCTAACTGGTCCCTGTGACACCCCCCTCCAGTCCTTTCTCCACAGCACAGATCTGACCATGTCACTCATTTCCCTTCTCAATAAAGTCCAGCGGCTCCCTATTATCTCTAACATCAAAGGGAAACTCCTTTGTCCAGCCTTCCAAACCCTATGGCCTTAACCTACCTTTCCACTGGCCATTCCCTAGCCTAACCTTGTTACTATTTCTCACACAAGGACCTCCATTACCCATCTCTAGGAAGTTGTACTCGATGTCCCCCATGTCTAGAATGCACTCCCTCCTTACAGTACCTCTCAGAAGCCCAAGTCACCCTCAAGATTCAGCTCGACCACCACCTTTACTGCTACTCCCCATTTCTAGTGCCCTCTTTCCCCTCACCTTGTATTTATTTTGTATATATCTATGTAGGCACATGTGGCTTACTCCAATAGAATGCAAATTCTTGGAAGGCTAAGATTGTTTCACTTCTGTCTTTGTCTTCTCACCTTCATGCACTTTACATATCATATGAATGAACTATATATAAGAAAGGCAGCATGGAACAGTAAAGAGAAAGCAGGCCTTAGAATCAGGAAGGTCTGGGACTGAGTCTTGACTCTGACATGTAAGAACTGTGTGATCTTGGCAACTCCCTAAAACTAAAAATTAGAAATGAACTGGTGATCTACATTGGTAGAAGATGTTTCCTACCCTACAGACACCACAGTCATCTCAAATCCAATGGTCACCCATCTTCCAAAAGTCCCTATTACTGGCAAGGCCATCACTAGTCTCCTAATTTGCAACATCAGGATTATAGGCAGCTCATCACTATAGGTTTAGGACAAGAAGGAATCTTATAGATCAAGTCCAATCCTCTGATTTTACAGATGATGAAACTGAGGTTCAGAGAGCCCCAGGAACAAACAAGGTAGGGTACTACATGTTTTGGGGATAAATATATGAATAAGAAAAATTTCCTGGCCTTAAGAAGCTTACAAATAACACTGTAACACTACAATAACAGATATCCGTGTTACTGTAGCAATTCAAAGTGAAAGATAATACTCTGGGGAAGGAAAAAGCAGCATGGAGGGAAAAATTTTAATGGTGATCTAGCACACAGAGAGCCCCCTGGTTTGCTCAGCTGGAAAAGCAGGAAGCGGAAATCCCTAGGAGAGACTGTGAAGCACGTGCATGTTTTGTAAATGGTTCCAGATGACTAAACATGTGGTGAGGGGTTTTTGTTTTTAAACTGGCTGTACAGCCAGAACTGTAAGTGCCATCAAAAATGCTTGAGTCAGCTTTAGTTATCTGTTTCATTCATTCCTAGGGAAACTCAATGACTCTTCTCTCAAGATCCCTACTAAGACACCATGTGAATCTCTCTGGGCCTTCATCCTCTCGGCCACCAAGAAATGGGCTTTGGTTCTCGGCCTCCATGTTTGTTTTCCATTCTAAGTGAACTGAAGGCAGCCTCCTCAACTTTGTGAGTTCAAGGAGTCTATCCTGGTATTCCAGAATTCAAGGGATATATCCTGGTGTTTCAGAATTCCAGGAGAGGATCTCTAGTCAGCATAGCATCAATACCCTCAGGAACAAGGAGTGATCTTCAGAAGTGACCAGCAGGAAGACTGGTTTTGCAGTGATATCCCTTTGGACAAGAACATGGTGAGGTCGATGCCATGTAGGAACTGTGCTAAATTTTAAGTCTATCTGCCAGGCCAAAGTGGTATAGGCAAGATTATGCCCTACAGATATGCCCTACAGGTAATGTCTATACACATTTATAATTACTATATCTTTGAAGTAAATATGCTTTGTAGAATTCAACTATTGTTAAGCGATTAAATGAAATTGTGATGCTACCAGACTGCCTAAAAATAAGGGAAACACAGCTAACGGGGGTTCAAGTTTTTGAATCGGACAAAAGACCCCTAATCTCTCAGGGTGGCCCCTCTGAAAGTCCTACAGTAAGATGATGTAGTCTGCCCCATTCTGGCAAAGGGTCCAGGCCACACATATCATCAAACGGTGGGATCATAGATTTCAAATAGGAAGGACCCTTGGAGATTACCTAGTCCCACCTCCACATTCTACAGATGAGAAAACTTGAGTTCCAGAGAACTTAGGTGCTTTGCCCAAGGTAACATAGCTAGAATGAAATGGCATTGAGGCTAAATCCTGAAGATCCATATGAAATAAGAGGCAGACCCGTGGAGGTGAGAAACACCAGAAGGAATGGAGTATAGCACCAAAGCATGAGAATGGGTTATACTAAAGAAATAGTGATTGATCCAGTTGGCCTGAAACATATGGTACATGAAGGAAAATAGCAGCAGATAAACCTAGAAAGACCAAGTGAACACCTTAATCTAATACAACAAATATTTGTGGTCTTTTGGTTTATGTCACTGGACTTATGTTAAGAGCCCTTTAAGTCCCAGCTGCAGAGAGTCAATAAACTCCTACTGATTCTTTAGATCTTATTAGAACAATTTTTCTTGATTACATTGCCCTGTGAGCTGAACATGCCAATCGTGCTAACCTCAGGTCTGGGCACTGGCCCTGGCTCCGGCTATTTTCAAGCTCTCTAGTAATGCTTCTGGTTCCTGACTCTGGTTCTGGACTTCCTTAACCAGTGACTCCTGAGTGTATCCTGTTCCTGCCCCTATTTACCTCAGTATTTTCAAAAAGCCTGACTTGTTTTCCTCTTTCTAGATTACATTCCTGTACTGTCCTTTGGCTTCTAAGAACCAGATCTCAACCTGGACTCCTTCCTCATCTGCGAAAGCTGTTCTAGGAGTGCACAACACCTGTCCCTGACTCTTAAATGCCCTCCAGTGGCCTGTTTGCCACACTATTTCCTCTTGTACCACATGGGATGCTAGAAGATAGAATCAAGGAGAACCTGACTTCATTTCCCTGACTCTTCCTAATGGCATTTTTTCTTGGTCTAAAGAAAGAAGGAAAAATTACTCTCACTCTTCACAGTAAACAGCTCCACTATAATTAGTTTTAAATAGGCCAAATGATATTACAGAATCACTGACTCCTCAGAGACGTTTTCTTACTTTTTTTTCTTTTTGGTTCATTTCTCCCATCTTGTCTGAAAATGCTTATCACCACAATTATTCATACTTATAAGATACCACTTTGAAGTTTACAAAACATTTTCTCTTCATCTCCTCTAAGCAGCAGGACAAAAACAAACCAAAAACTAGCATTAACTATATACGATAGGGACTAATTCTTCTCCTGTGTCCTAATCTCTACTTTGGAAAGGAAGCAAAATTTCAAAAAGACACACTTAATTTAAACATGCTTTGGGTCACACAACATCAAAGTTTAATTCCTATTTTGATCAGCTTAGGATACACATCACCAATTCACCTCCTAGAACCTACTAGCAAAAAGCAATGGAGTCTTTCTCCAGAGGCCTCCATTCCCCAGACTCACATTGACAGGGACATAAAACCCAGGAATACACACTTACTTGCCTAAGAGAAAATATAGGAACAGGAATCTGCCACCTAAAAATAGCATCTCAAAGATACAGCAAAAGCTCTGGCTCACCAATCTAACACAGATCACCAACATAAGCGAGTGCCTTGATAACGCTTTCTATATCTTTCAGTCACTCTCTCAACAATGACCAGGAAAAACTGCCCCGTCCCACTTCTGGCTTTATCCCTTCACATTCCTGGGTACCCACTTTCTGCCTTGACAATTCCTTATGTTGTTATCTTATTAGAGAGAAGAAACAAGGAGTGGAGCAAGGCCACCTCTAATTTCTATTGGCCCGCATGTTCCTACTGTTCTGGGTTTTTTTCAGGGGGAGGGGAACACATGGCTATCCCTATTTCCTATGACTTCCTAACATCACATGGGTGTTGACTACTCAAGGAAGAAACATGCTATAATCATACCAAGAAACTGGCACACTTCCCTCATTGTGATGAAGTAACTCTAAACTCTGGGAAGTGGTGACAATTAATAGAAACTCTTATCTAGTTCTCCACTATATGAAAAAGATCCAAGTCTGAAAATAGGCTGTTATGTCTCTCATCTGAAGACCAACCAGTTAAATTTTAAAAGGCTCATTAACAAAAAGTAAGCCACCATTTGAATTGCTTTAGCCATAGCATTTCACACATAATATCTACTTAGGTATAATTGTTGTTTCCAATCTTTCAGTCGTGTCAAACTCTTCGTGACTCCATATGGGATTTTCCTGGCAAAGATACTAGAGTGGTTTGCCACTTCCTCATCCAGCTCATTTTATAGATGAAGAAACTAAGGCAAACAGAGTGTTTCAACAATCTTGCTAGCAGCTACTGTGGCTGTGTAAAACCAACAACAACCAGCACACAGAATGCTACAAGCCCAGTTCTTTTGATCTGCTTTACTAAGGAAAGCAATGTTAAGGGGTTAACAATCTTACTTTAATCCAACATACAAATATCATTCACTTAGTACAGGGGAAAAAGCCAGCACCCTGAACTTCAGAACAAATACAAATAAATTACAAACATACATTTATGAACAGACCAAATACAATTCATAGTTACCAAGGAACCATCAACATCTGAGTTCAGCTGGGAGTTCAACAAGGCTGGCTCAGAGTCACGAGCCACTCTTGCTGTGGCTCAGAGCTCCAAAAGAGAAAGCCAACCTCTGTGTTTATATATGTTGTTCAGAGTCAAAGGTGAGTCACACATGCAACTCACCCACGTGACCTAAAATCATCACAAAAATGCGACTTAAACCCATGTGGTCCAAAAGCCTCTGATGTCACAAACATGTCACTCAAACCCATGTAACTAGGCTTTCCCTTGAGGCAAGGAGGTCATCAAGGGCTCCTAATTTAATCAAGGAAGCAAAGGCCAAACTCTTCAAGGGCATTTGGTTGAATAAGTGCTAAGAGCCCATCTTGATTCCCAATACACAGAGTTAAGCGATTTGCCCAGGGTCCCATAGCTAAGGCCATATATGAATATAGGTCCTCCAGACTCCAGGCCCAGCACTCTATCCAATGAACATATAGCTGTCCCCTACTCAGGTATAGAGAGGGATTATAATCTCTACCAATAGAGGCTGTATCCATAATTATTAAGTCATAGATTTTTGACATATAAGGCACTATGCTAGACAATAGAGATATAAAAATGTATAAAAATGTAATCCCTGTCCTCAATGAGTTTTCAACCAAGAAATAAAACATATAGACAAATAACTATATCCTTTTTAAAAATATATATATATTTTCCCCAATTACAGGTTAAACAATTTTTAACATTTTTTTAAAGTTTTGAATTCCAAATTCTATCCCTCCCTCCATTCTTCCTCTCCCCCTTCTCTGAGACGGTAAGCAATCAGATATAGGTTATACATGTACAATCACGTAAAACATTTTCATATTAGTCATTCTGTACAAAAAGACTCCTAAAAAAAAAAAGAGTGAAAGAAAGTGAAAAACAGTATACCCCTTGATCCAGTAATACTACTGCGAGGTCTATATTCCAAAGATAGCAAAAAAAGGGGGGGCCTATTTCTGCAAAAATATGTATAATGGCTCTTTTTATGGTGGCTAAAATGGAAATCAAAGAGATGCCCGTCGACTGGTGAGTAGCTAAACAAGCTGTGGCATATGATTGTGATGGAATATTATTGTGCTATAAGAAACGACAAGCGGGATAATTTCAGAAAAACCTAGAAAGACTTACATGAACTGACACAAAGTGAGCAGAATCAGGAGAACTTTGTACACAGGAACAGCAACACTGCACAATGGAGAAGCGCGAATGACTTAGCTATTCTCAGCAATAAAATCATCCAAGAGAATCCCAAAGGACTAATAATGAAGCCTATTATCCGCCTCCAGAGAAAAAACTGATATTGTTTAACCATATTTTAACACACATTACCATTGAGTACATAACAGAGGTCATGGAGAGATCATGAAATTCAAGGAGTGAGGGATGGATAAAAAGAAGATTTCGTGAAAAAGGTAGTACCTGAGCTAGGCCTTGAAGGAAAGGAGACGTTCTGTCAGGGAGCGAAGCAGAAGTCCATTTTGGGTAGGGATGGGGGTGTAAATAAATAAAGTAAGGGAAGGACAGGAAAACAGTAGGGAGGTAGTCTAACTTACAGAGCGAATAAAAAGCAGTAATATGAAAAATAAGGCCCAAAAGGCAGGCTAGTGCCAGATTATTGAGAGTTATAAATGTAAAAGGATCCATATCCTATCTGGCAGACAATGGCGACCACTTGAGTTTTCTGAATGGGGAAATGACATGGTTGTACTTGTGCCTTAGAATGGTAATTCTAGTAGCATGTAAAGAATATATTGGAAAAGGAGGACAGAGATAGGAAGATCAATTAAGAGGCTATTATACGGAGTCAAATTTGAAAGTAGTAGAGTAGCACCCCCTGCCTGCACCAAATCGCTTCAAAAATTTGGAGAATGCATCGGACTAAATTCTGATCTGGTACCCAAGAAAAAGTCAGTGAGTCTTTTTTCTACCCCAGGTCTGCTTGGGGAGACAAAAAGAGAAGTCTTCAGGTACTTGTGACAGGGCTGGCCTGGAGCACTCTGTCCCTGGAGCATTCCAGCACTGAAGGACTAAAGGAGAGCTAAGACTGGACACCAAGGCAAGAATTGCTGGGACAGGAACATATCCCAAGGGATCCCAGAATTAGATCAGATTGCAGGAAATGGTGCCATCTTGTAGTCTTGCTGCCTTCTACCCAGTTACCAGCTATTGATCCAGGGCAGCCTGAGGAGAGGCCCTGCACCTATGGGTGCCACAGATGAATGGTCTCAGAGGAGAGTGGTAAAGGACAAAAATGAGAAAAGAAATGAGAGCTACTGAAAGAAGAGATACAAAACCTTACCCAAGAAAATAATTCCCTGAAAATTATAATTGACCAAAAAGAAGCTAACAATTCCATTAGACATCAAGAAATAAACAAACAAAAAATTAAAAGAACAGAAAATGTGAGATATCTCACATTTTCAACAAAAACAACTGATCAGGAAAACAAGTCAAGAAAAAAGAATTTAAGATTCAATAGAATACCTGAAAGTCATGACCAAAAAGAGCTCAGACATATATCTCAAGAAATCTTAAAAGAAAATTGTCCAGATCCAAAGACATCATTAAAAAAGG
>CM053622.1:274516060-274564563 GCA_028646595.1 Phalanger gymnotis | reverse complement strand
GCAAACTCTATCCCAGTCCCCAGCAGCTTCTCCCACTAACCTACTCTGTTGTCCTTGGCGTTTGTGGGTTGAGAAGTGTGGCAACTGCCGCAGCTCACTGATTCAGGGGACTAGGGCATGCTCTGCCCAGCTCCCGGTCTTAGAGTTAGCTCTTTTCAACAATATGATGATCTAAGATGATTCCAAAAGACTCATTATGGAGAATGTTATCCACATTCAGAGAAAGAACTATGGGGTCTAAATGCAGATCAAAGCATACTATTTTCTCTTTTGTTGCTGTTTTTCTTTCTCATGATTTTTCCCTTTTGTTCAGATTCTTCTTTCACAACATGACTAATGTGGAAACGTTTAATATGATTGAACATGTATAGCCTATATGAGATTACCTGCCACCTTGCAGAGGTGGAAGGGGAAGGAGGGAGAAAAAAAATGGAACTCAAAATCTCAAAAAAAGAGAACACTGAAAATTAAATAAAAATACTTTTTAAAAAAAGATGAAGAAAGAAAAAAGAAAACTGCCCAGATCGCTTAGAACAAGAGGGCAAGTAGAAGTTGAAAGAATCCACTTATCACCTCCTAAAAGAAACCTTAAAAAATGAAAACTCTCTGGAACCTAGAGCTTCCAGGTCAAAGGAAAAATAAAGCAATAAAGAAAGAAAGAAAGAATTTAAGTATTGAGGAAGCAGTCAGGATCACACAAGATTTAGCAGCTGCCACAACACAGAAGTAGAGGGAAGTTAAGAAGGTGAACAGAATTTTAGAAAAGTTAGATATGATTAAACTCTAGAGAAAATTGAATGGGGGTAGAAAGGAATATACCTTCTCTCTCCAGTACATAGCACCTACACAAAAATTTACCATGTATTAGGGCATAAAAATCTCACAATCCAATGCAGAAAGGTAGAAATATTAAATGCATCGTGACTAATGTGAAACTGTTTAATATGAATGCATAAGTAGAGCCTATATCAGACTGCATCCCGTCTTGGGGAGGGGGAAAGACAAGGGAGGAAAGAAAAGCTGAAACTCAAAATCTTATGAAAGTGAATGTTGAGAACTAAAATTAAATTAATTTTTTAAAAGAAGGAGTGAAGGGCCACAGACCTGAAAGATTTGCCTAAATTCATGGTTAATAAAAAGAAAATTTAGGATAAAAGTTTGGGTACATAACATGGGCTTACTAGCTATAAGGCAGGGAAAGTACAGACTTGGATAGGCTAAGAGATTACTCAGGTCAAAGGTTGTAATGAATGTTAGCATATCTAAGTCTGCCACGCTTCCCCTAAGGATGGCTTCCAGAGCTTGACTCTAGTGAGTAGGGCTGCTGCTGGCTCTAAGGAGTGCTTTAGGAACAGTATACCCTAGAAAGTATAGTATTACCCTACTATAGCCAGCAGTGGAGATAGGGGTGGCAGAAAAGGACTGATACTGTTAATTTGTACTAACTGAATTGCAAATATTTCAAAATAGATAACAAAAAAAAATGTAATTCCAGTTTCAGCCTGTTCAGAGTGAGATAATGTCATCTGAGTTTCTCATAAAAAGAAAAGAAAATTATGTCTAATCTGCTTTTTTTCTTTCTCTAGAATTTATACAACTCAGAATTAACTTAAATAGAAGCCTTAATTTTAAGACTTTTGTATAACAAATGTTTTCTCTACTCATAGTAGAAAGTACAGCTTCATAAAGCATAAGGATTTATCAGCTCTGTTATTTGTATAACAGAACCTTGAATTTTACTGACAATTGATTCTATTTTCTTATCAACTCTTGGGAACACTGGCAGTCCCTCATCCAATTTAATACAAGCAAGCCTGACTCAAACAATGCAGTCTTTAGTCTTTGTCAATCAACCATTTATAAAGAACTTTGCAAAACATCTGAAAAAAGATGCTGGGAGGAATTCAGTGTTAACAGAGCTTCTCTGGGATTTGGGCTATTTTGTGCTACTCTCTCTGTTTTTATACTTTCATGTCAGTTCTGAATAATTCATATAAAGAGAAGGAAATGACAAAACTGAGGGGGAAAGTCACAAAAATAAGGAGTCTGTATTAGGCATATGAACCTCAAGACCTTGCTTAAAAATAAAGTGGAAGATCTTGTATCACTGACTACAAGGTGGGAAAAGGAACCAAAATAACCCCATGCTTCAATAGAAATTAGAAAATTACCTCAGGTTTGCAGAGAATTATTTTTGGAAAACGATACATATGTCAAATTTTTTCACTAGACCACACACATTTTCCAATGCCTGCCCCTCATTATCATCCTCCCTCTCTCCGTACCACCCTGCCTGCTCCACCCCTCTCAGTTACTCCCCACATCGATTGGTTTCAGAGGGAAGTCAAGCACTGCCTACTGCCAAAGACAGTCATGCTGCCAAAAAATAGAAATATACATGAACATCCAATGCGGCACCGTTTGAAAATGGGAAGTATTGGATCAGATAATTACAAGGTATGCTTCAAAGTCATGCATTTTAACATAAAGCAAAAGAGAGCGGGGAAAGGAAAGAGAAGATAAGAGCAAGGAGACAAAAAAAAAGTGAAACCTAGGGAAACAAAAAAAAAGATAGAGAATGAAGACAAGGAATCAAGAAAACCAACTGGGGATAGGAGAAGAAATAGTTAATTAAAATTCTTACTAATCTACCAAGTTATTTAATTTTATTTTAGTTCTCAGGCACTAACGCATAAGATCATTTTCAGGCTATGTGTTAAATAGCATAAATTTAAATACTGTGCCCTGCCCCACTCCCTGTACTCCACACAAAGCAAAACTTTACAAATACCCAACTCCTTATACATCCTGCCTACTATCCCATGAGTTTATAAACCCCAAGGCACCCCTCTCCTATACAATAGCCTCAAGTATGCTGCAAATGTGAACAGTGGTGATGTCCATGAACAAGTTTCTTCCCTCATTCAGAATGTTTGTTGTCTGTTAGGTGCACAGCACAGCACTCATTTCTAAGAATATGAAGGAAGTGTTTGATACCTAAGGTCCTGCCCTCCAAGAGTTTGCAATCTTGTTGGGAAGACAAGACCCTTGGCAAATGTGAATGTCCTTACATTACAAAGCTGGCAGATAGCACAAATAGAGCTAAAAGTTCAGTCATTTTCAGTCATATCCAACTCTTCCTGACCCTATGTGGGGTTTCCTCGGCAGAAGTACTGGAGTGGTTTGCCATTTCTTTCTCCAGCTCATTTTACAAATGAGAAAACTGAAGTAAACAGAGTTAAGTGACCTGCCCAGGGTCACACAACTAATAAGTATCTGATATCATATTTGAACTCAGATCTTCTTGACTTTAGGCCTGGCGCTCCATCCACTGCATCACCTATAGACTATTTTTTATTCCAATATCTCACTTTACTCTGGAAAAAAATATGTGCCCACACCCAAAAATGTACAGAGACAGGCAGCTAGGTGGTACAGTGGATAGAGTGCTAATGCATCCAGATTTTCTTGTCCAATCTCCCACATGACCAGTAGCATGAGAGGCAGGACCTGGCCAGGCTTGAGAGTTCAATCATTAACTAGGAAATACAAGGAAACTAAGTGACAAATAACAGGACTCTCAGCCTCCTTTAGCACCTTAATCTAAACTGATAAAACTATCAGCAAGGTTATGTTAATAGGACAACAGAGCTTAAGCAGAAGAGGTCAGTGCTGGAAATGGAAATGTCTTTTCACCTAGAAAAAGAAAAGACTGTCAATTTAATAATACTAACAGCAGAAGAAGCTTAACAGACTAAAACCTTGCAGCTACTCAAACCTGCTTATTCTCAAAGTCATTTTTCCTCCGGCTCCACTGATTATATAATATAAAATATCTGTACAGGAAGTATCAAAGATATGACTTACAGAAGCCATGTTGAAATGTTTCACTTAACAAACTGAAGCAATATGAAAGCTGCAATGTCTGTGAAAGTTACATAAGAAACTGATCCAAACAAGAAGGACTTTGTGATAGGTCTTCTTCTAAATTAAAATTATGCTCTAATGTTCCCCATTTATGGACACCTATAATTCTTCTATTCTTCTGGCTGGGATGGCTATTCATCTGAAGACCAAAACTAAATGACAAAGGATTCCAGCTTTTTATCAACATAATGAGGTACAATGACCTAAGCTGCTGTTGTTCGGCCATTTTCAGCTGTATCTGACTCTTCATGACCCAATTTGGGGTTTTCTTGGCAAAGATACTTGGAACGGTTTGCCATTTCCTTCGACAGCTCATTTTATATATGAGGAAACTGAGGCAAAAAGGGTTAAGTGACTTGCCCAAAGACAGTGTCTGAGGCCAGGTTTGAACTCAGCAAGATGAGTCTTCCTAACTCCAGGCCCAGCACTCTATCCACTGAGGCACCTCGCTGCCCACAAGGACCTGCACACCTTGTTAATAAACATTAAGATTTGCCTACAACTGTGTATTAATGATAGGTATATATAAATAGATATACATATAAACACATACACATATACACTTATATGTTAAGAGATGGTATAGGGGGCGGCTAGGTGGTACAGTGGATAGAGCACTGGAGTCAGGAGGACCTAAGTTCAAACCCAGCCTTAGATACCTGCTAGCTGTGTGACCCTGGGCATGTCACTTATCCCCAACTGACTCCAAAAAAAGAGAGAGAGATGGATGGTATAAGTAGGTAATTTAATCCAGTCCAATCCAACAAGCATATATGTGGTGTGGTCTCTGCTTTCCAGGAGCTTACGTTCCACTGAGGCAGACAACATGTAAACAGATAAAGGCAAGCATGATGTCAGGAGGGAGAAAGCACTAAAAGTGCTAGGAGGTAGCACGGGGAATGAGCCTTGAGAGTCTACTAGAGAGGCTATTAAGTCAGAGTTGAGGAGGGAATGAATTCCAGACACAGAAGATAGACTATGCAAAGGAAAGGAGCTAGTAGATGAGACACCAAGTTCAAAGAACAGTTGAGTAGGCCAGTTTTGCTGGAACACAGAACAAATCAATAAATTAAAAAAAAAACTTATAAAGTATTTGCTATGTGGCCAAGCATTTTGCTAGTGAAGGAGACTGATGTGTAATAAACCTGGAGATGTAGGCCTCACTCAGACTGTGAAGACAGCGAAATGCCAAAATGAGCAGCTTGTCCTTCATCCTAGAGACCGTAAGAAGGCAGTGAAGGTTCCTGAGCATAAAGAGGAGGCCCAAGGTCAAGCTTGTGCTTGAGATCATTCTGGCAATTGCACAGAGCAGAGGTGTCAAGCTCACAGCCTCCTAGTGAAACCTGAACCAAATTAAATGCAATTGAAAAATACTGAAATAAAATGTAATAAAACACAGATCATTTTTAAAACTAAGTTGATTTGTGGCTGACATGAATCCTTACATATTAATCCATATGGCACCTATTTCTATTTGAGTTTGACACTGCTAATGTGAAGCATGGAAAGAGAAGAGCCCGGGAACCCAGTAAAATTAGGAGACCCGTAGCAGTAGCTCAAGTGAGAGGTGATGAGGGCCTGGGGTAAGGAGAGAAGGTGACAGGTGCCAGATACATGATGAAAGGAGAATCAAGAAGAATTGGCAACTGGTTAGATATGGGGGCTGGGTAGGAATGAAGAATTAGGAGTGACTCTGAGGTTACAAATCTAAGTGACTGGAAGAGTGGCATCCTCAATGGTATTTTGGTGGCCAAATGCAGCTGTTATCAATATTTATCATTTGCAGATGTCTAACATTCAAGGTACCATGTAAATACAAAGCTGGGTATGGTCTTTACTGAAACGAGGTGCAATGAAAATGAACAGGCCAATAAAAGGCAAGGCAAAGTACAGAAATTTAGTCAATTCTTTGTCACCTATGCCAATGAAAAGAAGCATTGGAATAAATAATTCAGAGATGTGAATAGTCCTCCTGGTGGGATTGCTATCACAGGTTGGGCCACAGCCTTGGGTCAGACAACAGAAAACAGTTTTCCAGACTTGCTTGAAATCAGAACTTTACTGTAAATTCAACTGCTTTTACAATAGTTTAAACCATCTGTTAATTTTCCGACAAGAATACTAATAGCCTCCGACATGATGTATACATGAGAAATTATTACATGCTGGATCTCTGATACTTGGTACTTCTAGCATACTTTCAAATGATAAAGAGGAAGCATGATAGAGTAGAAAGGGTGAATTTTAAGTCAAGTGATCTGAATTGAAGTCTTGACAATTATTAGTTGTGTGACTATAAACAAATTACTTAACTTTTGAGACCTCATTTATTAATCTTCAACATCAAGGTATAAATACATGGACTACCCATACTACAGAATTGCAGTAAGAAAAATACTTGTGATACAATATGTAAACTAAGTTATGATTATGATGAAAATTAATTTCAGAAAATCAGAATCTCAACAGTTAGAAGGATCATCAAAGATTATCTGTTCAAGCCAACAAGAACTTATTGAGTGCCTATCCACTCTTTTTGCAATGTCTGCTCAAATACATGTGTGTATATGTATATATATATGTATATGCTTATGTGTATGTATACACATATACACACATGTACACATATATACATACACACACACACACACACACACACACATATATATATACTGAAGAATGAGCTCTCTGTGTTTTTCAACCAATGGGTACATCAGAATCTAGGTAACAGTCATTCTTCATCTGTTTGTGTATCAGGGTAGCCGCATGGCCCAGTTGTACAGGTCCACTCCATCTTCTAATTCCAGGCATTTTCTCTGGCTGTCTTTCATGCCTGGAATGTTCTCTTCCTCATTTCCACCTTCAAATCCCAGCTAGAATCCCACCTTCTACAGGAAGTCTTTCCTAATCCCTCTTAATCCTAGTCCTTATCCTCTGTTTATTTTATCCAATCTATATTGTATATAGCTCGGTCTGTATACAGTTGTTTGCATGTTGTCTCCCCCATTAGACTGTGAGCTCCTTGAGAGCAGGGACTTTTACCTTTCTTTGTATCCCCAGTGTGTTAGAACAGTGCCCCAAACACAGCAGGTGCTTAATAAGTGCCTAATGACTGTCAATAAAGAGCACTGGCTGTGGAGTCAGAGGACCACAAATTACATCTCTGACATTACTTACGAGGCCCTGGTCAAATCAATTACCCTCCCTGGGACTCAGTTTTCTCATCTGGCCCTAGACCAGACTGTGACCAGAGGCAAGCCAATTAACCGTTTGCCTCAGTTTCCTTATCTGTAAAGTGAGCTGAAGAAGAAAATGTCAGACTATTCCAGTATTTTTGCCAAGAAAATCCCAACTGGAGTCAGGAAGGGTTAGACACAACAGAACAATTATTAGGAAGTTTTTCTTTTACATGGAGCCTAAATTTGCTTCTCTGAATTTCTGCCATAAACAAAACATATGTGAAGATCATTCTCCTTGCTAGAGTAGAGAAACAACGTGATTTTTCATAGTTGTCTCCTTTCTACCATCTGGTATTATTCCATTCCATTATTCCATTCCATATAGAAATCCTATCTATTGTTCAATCTTGCTTTTGCCTTCAACCTACCTATAAAAAAAGCCTTATTCCCACTGTATTTAGCATTCATCAGATTCATTTCATTTTCTGCTTTAGCATTCTTAATATTCTTAGAGGACTGCATCATTCCTTTTGCATCAGCCTTCAGAGATCTACCCTAACTTGCAAATCCTGTATATCTTTTTTTTTCATATTTTATTATTTAATATTTTAGTTTTCAACATTGATTTCCACAAGATTGTAAGTTACAAATTTTCTCCCCATTTCTACCTTCCACTCCACTCCAAGATGGCATATATTAATTGCCCCATTCCCCAGTCATCCCTCCCTTTGGTCAACCCACAAACACCCCCCCCCCCCGCCAAGGCCCTTCCCCATAACTTTCTTGTAGGGCAGGATAGACTTCTATGCCCCATTCCCTATACATCTTATTTCCCAGTTGCATGCAAAAACAACTTTTTTTTAAATTCTCTCCCCTCTTCCCTTCCCACCCACAATCCCTAAAAAGGCAAGCAATTCAGCAAGGCCACACATGTATCAATATGCAAAACACTTCCACAATAATCATGTTGTGAAAGACTAACTATATTTCCCTCCATCCTATCCTGTCTCCCTTTATTCCATTTTCTCCCTTGACCCTGTCCCTTTTCAAAAGTGTTTGCTTTTGACTACCTCCTCCCTCTATTTGCCCTCCCTTCTATCATCCCCTGCCCCGCTTCTCCCCATCCCCCTACTTTCTTGTAGGGTAAGATACCCAATTGAGCATATATGTTACTCCCTCCTCAAGTCAAATCCAATGAGAGCAAGATTCACTCATTTCCCCTCCCCTGCCCCCTCTTCCCTTCCAACGGAACTGCTTTTTCTTGCCACTTTTATGCAAGATAATTTACCCCATTCTATCTCTCCCTTTCTCCCTCTTTCAATATATTCCTCTCTCACCCCTTAATTTTATTTTTTAGATATCATCCTCCTCATTGGCTTTTTGGAGCTCTTTTGACATTTGGGGTTAGTCTATTTTTAAGGCATTATTTTCTTCTGTATTTTTGGGGGTCTCCTTTAGCAAGCTGTTGACTTGTTTTCTTGCATCACTCTCATTTTTTCTTCCCAATTTTTCCTCTACTCTTACTTGCTTTTCCAAATCCTTTTTGAGCTCTTTCATGGCCTGAGACCAATTCACATTTTTCTTGGAGGCTTTTGATGTAGGTTCTTTGACTTTGTTGGCTTCTTCTGGCTGTATGTTTTGATCTTCTTCATCACCAAAAAAAGATACTATTGTCTGAGCCCATTTTCACTGCTTGCTCATGTTCCCAGCCAACTACTTGACCCTTCAGCTTTTTGTTGGGGTATGACTGCTTGTAGAGTAGAGAGTACTTTGTTCCCAGCTTTAAGGTCCAAACACTGCTGTTTTCAGAGCTATTCCTACTCCACCGTCACCACAGTCTCTGTCACAGCAGCACTCCTCCTCCCCTAAGAACTGCCAACCAGGATGGCAACCCAGATCCAAGCAGGGCACAGCAAGAGAACCTGCCTCTGTGCCAGCAAAGCACTCCTCACACTCCTGCTCCCATCTGCTGCTTGATTCCTCCCACTGTGTGAGCCAGGTACCCCAAAAGCAGCTGCTGCTGGAGCTCTGGAAGCAGCCACAGGAGCTTCCTGCTGTGGCTGCTGCCACTACTACACCATCTCCACCACCCCCAGGGCTGGAGCTGGACTGCTCTCTAACCCAATACTGCAGTTTTCCCACTAACCTGATTTGTGGTCTTTGGTGTTTGTGGGTTGAGAAGTCTGGTTAACTGCCACAGCTCCATGATTCATGACCCTCAGGCCTGCTCAGCCTGACTCCCAATTGGGTTGGTCCTGGCACAGCCCACACTGGGCTGCGCCCCACTCCCAGCACCATGCGATAGACCCTTCCCAGTGACCATCCAGGCTGTCCTGGGCTAGAGACCTGCTTCCCTCTGCTATTTCGTGGGTTTCACGGCACTAGAATTTGTCCAGAGCCATTTTTTACAGGTGTTTGAAAGGATCTGGGAGACAGCTAAGCAATTCACTGCTTTCCAGCAGCCATCTTGGCTCCACCCCCAAGTCCTGTATAGCTTATAGAAACATTGAATTAGTTGATGAGTTTCCACTACCAGTCCCTTTTTCCTTTCTAGAATAATTTGTGCTTCTGTTCTTAGAATTTAGTTTTGAGAGTTCTTGAGCTGACTTTATCTGCAGAAATTTAGGTCATGGAATTTTATCTGTCCTTTCTATAAACTGTGAAACAGGCTTTTCCAGAATTTAGGGGATACGTTAGCCTATGATATAACCACCTCTATCACAGTTTTTCTCTAAGATGGTGTAGTCACTTCCTACTAAAGTTTCCACTATTTGTACATTAGCAATCATTTCCCTTCTAACTGGGTCAGAATCAAGTCCACAACACTAATTACACTCAAAAGTTTTCATAAACTGTTGAAGAATGAAATCATTGAATCAACTTAAGAATTAATCAGTTGCCCTATTTTTACTATACACTTAGTCCCAGTCCAAATATTTAGAAGTCTCTCATCACTACTAGGACATATCTCCACACCACCTCCATTATTTATTTCCTCTTTCAGGTTAGGTGAAGTACCAGTTTCATAAAAACCAATGCAATTATCACTTCTGTTTCTCCTTCCACTGATCTTCACCCAAATTTCTCCACCATATTCCCACTCTCTGATCCCCGGATTTCCTCACAGAACTTTATCTTTTTTGATAAACAAAAGGGAGATAATCTTGCATAATGAATAAAGTGATGGACATGAGATCAGAAAGAAGTGGATTAAAATCCTTCTTCATTTACTCACTGTATGACCCTGAGAAAGTCACTTAATCTCTCTGAGCCTCAGTTTCCTCATCTGGAAAATGTGAATGATTATTTTTTATAGGTAATTATTTTTTTTTCCTGAATACTTGTGCTTAAGTTAGAAAAGGTAGATGGAGTCATTTGTGGAGACTATGAGGGAGCTTCTAGGTACTTTCAAAGGATTATTTAGGGATTAATGGAACAAGTACTAATTCATGCCTAATTTTCCTTCAGAGTGTCTAGATCTTCCATTTTGGAATTATGGGAGAAAAAGTACAAAATTGCTCACTATCTTGGACCAAGCAATCCTACTACTAGGCTCATACTACCAAAGAGCAGTGAAGAAGTATGATGAGGAATCACAAATATGAAGAATTGAAAAGAGATATGGCAAAACTTTTATGATATGATTCAGAGTGAAAAAAGTAGAGCCAAAAGAAAAATATATACAATGCCTACATCTGTGTGAATGAACACATTAAAAGGTGGTGAAACTATGGCCCATACAATGGGCAGTTTTGGTAGCCTTTCTTTCTTTTAACAAATTGTAATTCTCCAGGGCTATAATAAGTCACCATCGCACTTGTAAACTGTTCTGCCTATTTGTTGGGGAGAAATATACTTTATGGGTGGGTGATTTGTGGGTTTATTTGGGTTTATCTGATGTTTCTTTCAATAAATTACAACCCTCCAACCAAAGGGGGAAAATAAGAGACTGTTTTCCTTTTTTTGATAAAGTTGTATCTCTAGCATTATTTTCAAATATTTTTAAAATTTACTTTTTAATACTTTTCTTTTTAAATTTTGAGTTCCAAATTCTCTCCCTTCCTCCTTCCCACATTCCCTCCCCATTTGAAATGACGTAAAATATTTCTGTATTAGCAGTGATTTTTTTTAAAAAAGCAAGAAAGATGAAGTGAGAAAATTATACTTCGATTTACACTCCAAATTCATCAGTTCTCTCTCCGGATGTGGATAGCATTTCTTCATCATGAGTCTTTCGGAATCCTCTTGGATCAGTGTTGATCAGAGTAGCCACGTCTTTCACATTTTGATCATCATTACAACATTGCTGTTATTGTGCACAATGCTCTCCCAGAGATTCTCACTTCACTTTACATCAGTTCATATATGTCTTGTGTTTTTCTGAACCTTTATAATTTCCCACAGCACAATAGCATTCCATCACTATTACATGACACAACTTGTTTCGTCATTCCCCAACTGATGAGCCTCCCCACAATGTCCAATTCTTTCCCATGACAAAAAGAGCGGATATAAATATTTTCTGCAGCTAAGTAGTACAATGGATAGAGTGCCAGGCCTGAAATCAGAAAGACTCCTCTTTGTAAGTTCAAATCTGGCCTCAGACACTTAACTAGCTGTGTGACGCTGAGTAAGTCACTTAACCCTATTTGCTTCAGTCTCCTCATCTGTTAAATGAGCTGGAAAAGAAAATGGCAAGCCACTCTGGTATCTATGCCAAGAAAACCCCAAATGGGGTCACAAAGAGTCAGACGTGACTGAAAACAACAATTAATATTGTATAATATAGGTCATTTTCCTTTTCTAAAAAAATCTCTCTGGGATATAGACCTAGTAGTGCTATTACTGGATCAAAGGGTACACTCAATTTTATAGCCCTTTGCACCTAGTTGCACACTGTTCTGCAGAATGCCTGGACCAGTTTACTACTTCACCAATGATTTATAAGCATATCTATTTTTCCTTCAAACCCTCCAAGATTTGTAATAGTGTGAAATGGGACCTCAAGATGTGTTTTAATTTGCCTTTCTCTAATCAATATTGATTTACAGCATTTTTTCATGACTATTGATAACTATGATTTCTTCTGAAAACTGCCTGTTTATATTCTTTAACCAATTATCAACTGGGGAATGGCTCTTATATTTATAAATTTGATTCAGTTCTATACCCAGTATACATTTGAGGGATGAGGCTTTATTAGAGAAACTTGCTATAGAATTTTTTTTATATTACTTCATTGTCTATGGTGGTGGTGGTAAGTCATTTTTCAGTCATGTCAAACTCTCTGTGACCCCATTAGCAGTTTTCTTGGCAGAGATACTAGAGTAGTTTGCCATTTCCTTCTCCAGTTCATTTTACAGATGAGAAACCAAGGCAGACAGGGTTCAGTGACTTACCCAGGGTACCATTAGCAAAGACATAGCTTCCCTGGTTACCTCTTTTAATTAAGTCTATTTTTACTTTTGCTTTGTGTGAGATCATTTTTTAGTTGAGCTGAAGCATATTAGAATGTGTTCCAGCCCTTTAATTTTAACTCTGTGTGTGTCTCTCTGTTTCAAGTGTGTGTCTCTTAAATAACATATTGTTGGATTCTGGTTTCTAATCCATTCTGCTACCTGCTTCCATTTTATGGGCAAGCTCATCCCATTCACTTTCACTTTTGATTACTGTACATTCCCCTCCATCCCATTTTCTTCTGTTTCTTCTCTTTTTATCCTGTCTCTCTTCAAAAGTCTATTTTGCTTCTAACCACTGCCTCCCTTAATCTGCCCTCCCTTTTATCATCCCTCCCACCTTTTTTTCCCCCTTCCTCTCATATTTCCCTATTGGGTAAGTTACATTTCTACACACAACTGAATATGTATATATATTCTTCCCTCTTTGAACCAAATCCAAAGGGAGTGAGGTTCCAGCATGGCCTGCCACCCCCCCATTTTCCCCTCCACTGTAAAAGCTCTCCCTTGCATACCTCTTTAATGTGAGAAAATCCCCATTCTACCCTTCTCTACCCTTCTACCCTAGGAGAAGAAATGAGAGTGATGTAAGAATATTATTAGAGGAGAATTAACAGCTTGGTAAAAGAGGTACAAACAGTATTGAAGAAAATAACACATTAAAAACAGAACTGGCCTAATGGTGAAAGAGGCACAAAAATTCACTGAAGGAAAAAAACTCCTTAAAAAGCGGAATTGGCCAAATGGAAAAAGGTACAAAAGCTCGCTGAAGAAAAGAATTCCTTAAAAATTAGAATTTTTTCTACCCTTCTCCCAGTGCATTCTTCTCTCTCACCCCTTCATTTTTTTTTGGAGATCATTCTAACATAACAGACTCATATGCCCTCTATGTAAACTCCTTTTAACTGCCCTAAAATGATAACGTTCCTAGGAGTTACATATATCAACCTTCCCACAAAGGAATGTAAACAGTTAAACTTTATTGAGACTCTTATGTTTCATTATGATGATGATGATTAATCTTTCATGTTTACCTTTTTATGTTTCTCTTAAGTCTTATGTTTGAATGTCAAATTTTCGATTCAGCTCTGGTCTTTTCATCAGGAATGCTCAAAAATTCTCTTTTTGACTGAATGTCCATTTTTCCCCTGAAATAGTATATCTTTATATGCTGGACAGATTATCCTTGGTTGTAATTCTAGCTCCTTTTTTCAAAAACCCTTTGCTCCTTTACCGTGGAAACCACTAAATTTGTGTGATCCTGACTGTGGCTCCACAATATATGAACTGTTTCTTTCTAGCTGTTTAAAGTATTTTCTCTTTGACCTAGGAGCTCTGGAATTTGGCTATAATATTCCAGGGAGTTTTCATCTTGGGACCTCCTTCAGGAGGTGATTGGTCGATTCTTTCCATTTCTATTTTAACCTCTGGATCTAAGCTATCAGGGCAGTTGTCCTTAATAATTTCTTGAAATATGATGTCTGGGCTCTTTCTTTGATCATGGCTTTCAGGCAGCATAATAATTCTTAAATTATCTCTCCTTGATCTATTTTCCAGGTGAGTTGTTTTTACAATGAGATACTTCATATTTTCTTCTTTTTTTTCATTCTTTTGACTTTGTTTTATTGTTCCTTGATATCTCATGGAGTCATTAGCTTCCACTTGCCTAATTCTAATTTTTAAGGAATTATTTTCTTCAGCGAGCTTTTGTACCTTTTTCCATTTGGCCAATTCTGCTTTTTAAGGAGTTTTTTTCCTTCAGTGAATTTTTGTGCCTCTTTCACCATTAGGCCAATTCTGTTTTTTAATGTGTTATTTTCTTCAATACTGTTTGTACCTCTTTTACCAAGCTGTTAATTCTCCTCTAATAACATTCTTACATCACTCTCATTTCTTCTCCTAGTTTTTCCTCTATCATCTTATCTTTTTATCTCTTCCAAAATTTCTTTTGTAGCTTGGATCCAATTAGCATTTTGCTTTGAAACTCCATAGCTATTTTCACATTATTGTTGTCTTTTGAGTTTATGTCTTGGTCTTCCCTGCCACCTTAGTAGCTTTTTTATGGTCAAATTATTTTGTTGTTGTTTGCCCCCTTTCTCAGTCTAATTCTTCACTTTGACCTTTATGTTAAAGTTGAGCTCTTACTTCAGATTTTTCATGATGCTGTTTCTAGAGCTAGTTCTAGATGTCTGCAAGATTTTTGCGCTTCCACAGTGGTGTGAGGTGGGAAGAAGTGTGGTCACTGCTCTGTTCTCTGTGCTCTGGTCTTTACCCAAAAAGAGCCTCTGCCCTCTGCAACCACAAGTGCTAGCATTCTCTTTGTCTTAGAACTGTGACTAGGGACCTTGATCCCCTGTGACCAACCTTCAGTGTTCCTCTCTGCCCTGGAACTGCAACCCAGAATTGTGTATGAGCAATAGAGTTGCCAATCAGTGCCGGCCAAACCCAGTGCCAGCAAAGGAGTCCTGTAATCTCTTTCTGAGCAGCTGCCCAACCCCCTTACTGTCTCTGGTCTGCGAGCTCCTGAAGCTGCTGCTGCTCACGTGGGCTCTGGACAGGCTTCCACCCCAGTGCCACAAACTTCTCTTGCTAACCTCCTAAGTTTTCTTAGGCCAGAAAAAAGTCTCACTCTAACCTTTTGTTGGCTCTGTTGCTCTAAAATTTGATTTGGGGCATTATTTTAAAGTTGCTTAAAGGGAAATGTTGAGAGAGTTCAGCTGGGTTACCTCTATTGCATTATCTTGGCTCCCAAAAATAGGAATGATTAAGAGAATCCATCTCACATACAGTTGCTCTGAGAAACAATTGAGATAAATATGCAAACCATAAAGTTTTAGATATACAGCAGTTATCATCATAACTTGTATTTGTATTTATGTAACATTTATTACTTAATCTAATCTGTTCTTTTCGAATTGGCTATAACCTTCCATAACCACATTCCAGTGTTGAACCATGTTTCACAGTCAGTCAATTAGCTTTTATTAAGCACCTAGTATGGGCCAGGCACTATTCTAAGCTCTGGCAGATACACAGAAAGGAAAAAAAAATAGTCCCCAGTCTCAAAGAGTTCATGATCTAATGTATCCAGTGAATCTCTGAGATAGAATTCACTGCCTTGCATCAAGATCTAGAATCTAGTTCATAGGTTCTAGGTGCCAGATGTTAAGGATATTATGAGGCCAAGATGGAACAGATCACCCGGTTCACTGTCTTCTTATCCTTCTAAACTCTTCCCCTTAGAGGCTGGGGCTTCAAAATCCACACCGATGCCTCCGTCTTCTAAAATGTACCTCAGCTACACACAAGATCGGTCACACCCTGGATCTCCCCATTACCCACAAAGGTTCTACTTCCATAATCAAAAACACTGACCCTGTGACCCCTTTTGTTCTCCGCCCTCATCACGACCTTCGTCCCTCATCATTTCCTTAGGCTATTACCCCCACTCTTACTTTACTTTTCTCCTATACCAATCTTGAACATATCATTAACCTGTTCAACTCCACACTTTTGTCACCTCCAGAAACCCCTGTTGCCTTGTCCTGTTGCCACTCATCCCATGCCAAACCCCAGCCCTGGATTAATCCACTACAGCCTCCGAGAAGCCTCCTACTCTGGCACCACTGAATGGAACCTGAGGAAATCACACAACCTTTTTTAATGGATTCACTATAAATTCATGTTATCCAATTTTGACAGGGCCCTTACTAAGCAAAACTAATACTTTTATTTCTCCTTAACTGATTCCCTAAGTCACTCCCCTCAGAAGCTATTCCAAACCTTCTCCTCTCTCCTTATGCCCCTCTTACCTCTCTTCCCTACTCTCTCAGATAAAGACCTCATCACCTCTTACTTTACTGAGAAATTGAGGATCTTCACTGGGATCTCCTTCTTTTCCACTTCTCTTCATCTAAAAAATATCTGACATCATCTCCCACTTCCTCTTCCTTTGCCCCAGTCTCTAATAACGAGGGGGTCCTTCTTCTTGACAAGGAGAATTCTGCCCCTGGGTCTATCCCCTACAGTCTTCTCTACTATGTTGTCCCCTCAATTGTCCCCTCTCTTAATGTTCAGTTCTTCCCATATACCGGTTACTTCCCTAATGCCTTCAAATATGCCCAAGTCTCCTTTACACTTGAAAAATTTTCAATGGACCCTACCAACCCCTTAAGCTATCATCCTAATCTTTCCCAGCTTTCTCCGCCAAGCTCCTAGGAAAAATTTAAACTTTCTGTCTCTGCCTTGTCTCTTCTCACTCACTTCTCAGCACATTACAGACTGGTTTTCCAGTATCATCACTGAATTTAAAGTGCTCCTTCCAAAGTTATCGATGATTTCTTAATTGCCAAATCTGATAGTCTGTTCTCAGTCCTCATCCTTCTTGAGCCTGTAGTACATGACTCTCCCTCTGGATACCTTTTCCTCTCTGGGATTTCTGGATCCTACTCTTTCCTGTTTTTCTTCCTATTCATCTGACCACTTCCTCAGTCTCATTTTCTGGCTCATCATCCACATTACATTTCTAAATGTGGCTGGTCCCTGCATCTGTCTGGAGCCCTCTTTTCTTTCTCTACATCCCCTCTTGGTGATTTCACCAGCTTCCATAGTTTTAACTAATTTAACTATCTTTTCTATGAAGATGACTCACAGATCCACAGACTGAACTTCAATCCCACTAAGTAAGAAACTCCCTGGGAGAAAATTCTTTGAACTCCCAATGAGGAACATGGATTGGTAGAGTCTTCTCACTGGGAGTTCCTTACAGCAATGAAACCACAAGTCTGGTACAATTAATAATTTATCTCATACGTATCAGGGAAATAGCTCCATGAGATATGTCCCGGTATAGTAGATCAGGGGCTTCTCCTGATCACACCCACTGCAAACACAATTTATATATTACATACAACGTGTTGTATCAAGCCAAAGTCTCCCTTTTTGTCTCCCAGACAACTCCTGAGTAGTTTTGCATCAGTGGTTGCCAAAACTAAGGTCCAACAGGCCAAAGTTGTGTTGAACGCAATAAAATTTTATTTAAAAACATTCTTAGCTCCCAGGTAGTACAAAAACAGATGGCCAGTCGTAATCCCTGAGTAAGACCCAGTGCCTCCTAGTGAGCGCCTTAGAGACCATCACACAAATCAAAAGCCTTCATTTATACAAATGAAGAAACTGAAAGAAGTCATACCCACCACGTTCACTACCCCAAGTGGTCCTAGGCAAAGCTAGGACTAAAATGCAAGCCTCCATTTGGCTTATTTCTCTTCCTCTGAATATCTACGTGTAGAGATCTGTAAGATCCTGAGTTTTACTACAACTCCGCTTATTGGATATTCTCTCCTGGGAATGAAGGAATCTCTCCAGGGCCTCTCAACAGTGGCCCCCCAAAGGACAACACACCATCCAACAGCACAGGCCACTGGCTCCACATCAGGTAGGTACGGCTCAAAGGGTCACAGATCTAGAGGTGAAAGAGACTTTCTGTCTACTCTAGCCCCATCATTTTACAGATGAGGGATCTGAACCTAGGCCCTTTTTCACTCTACCACGCAGGCTGCCATGTAGACAAAGAACTTACACCAAAGTAAAGTTGCTAACCTTCGCCAACATCCCCAACACACTAGGGAGATGGATACACTTACTGCCTAAGTCTTTTCCTATAGCAGAAAGCATCCAAAAAGTCTTAGAGCAATTTTAACCTACTAACACTTAAAATTAAGGCAAGGTTAGAGTGGAGCTATAGGAAGAGGGGATGAGGAGCAATTCTGGATTAAATATGAGTTGCATTTGCCACAAGGGCCCTTCTCCTAAGAATGCCCTGACCCTCTGTCCTAGGAACACCCCACACTTGGAAGCAGAACAAGCTATAATAGATGAGATTTCTCCAGAATTCTCCAATTTCTGCCTCTCATCCTAAGGATAATCGAGAGCCATAGAAAGGTCTGGAAATCCAAACAGGAATTTTATGGCATGACTGAATACAAAAGAGCATTTCAGCCCCCTTCCGCTTCAGTACCACCACGACTTCAAAATTAAGATTAGTTGGCTAGGGGGCAGCTAGGTGGTGCAGTGAGTACAGCACCAGCCCTGGAGTCAGGAGGACCTGAGTTCAAATCAGGCCTCAGACACTTGACACACTTACTAGCTGTGTGACCTTGGGAAAGTCACTTAACCCCAACTGCCCTGTCTTCCCCCCACAAAAAAAAGATTAGTTGGCTGGGTGGAATGTATTCTCTAAGAAATATACATTCATAGGTTCAGCAGAAACAAATGTCAATGAGAATACATGTGTACATTTGTGAAAAGCATTTCTTAAACATGTCAACCAATTCCAAAATATAACCTATTAATAACTGATGTATATACAATGTCTTGTTTATTTTTCTATCACCCCTAGCACATACGAGGCATTAAATATTTATTGAATGAATGCTTGTGATGTATATACAATGCATTGTTTATTTTTCTATCACCCCTAGCACATAAGAGGCATTAAATATTTATTCAATGAATGCTTGTGTGCATGAGCAAGCACACAAATATACACGCAAACATTGAGGCAGTCCCCACACACGATATGAGAAAATGTATTCTTCCCACTTCAGTTTTACAAAAAATAAACAAGCCTGCTAAATTATACACTTTAAAAGGAAAGCAAGCCCTATATAATAAAGATTCAGTCTTAAGTACTTCCTTTTTCTTTTCTACAATGTATATGGAAATATGTATTTTATTTGGTACTTGTTAAGATTCATGTTTTTTAAAAAGCTTTCTTAAACTTTGGGAAGAATAAGCAAGATTATCATGTACCTTAAAATAAAATTGGATATATGTTAGCAAACAATTTTTTATAGATGCTCTGGATTAAAGGTTTTTAACTTAGGGTCTATGAACTTTTTTAATGTTTTGATAATTATTTCAATATAAATGGTTTCTTTAATAATGCTATGTATTTTATTTTATTTAAAAACATTATTCTGGGAAAAGGTTCATAGACTTCACCAGATTGTCAAAGAGGTCCATGTAACAAAACAACTGAGAATTCCTAAGATTATTTTAAAGCTATCAGTGATAAAATTTTTAATGTTTAAATGTTGTGTGTAGTACAAATAAACAGTAAAAAAAACTGTAAGCAGGTAAAATGTGATCTTCGAAAAGAGAACAACAGTGTGATTCTTGGCTTCCTTGGAATGCTAGAGCACTGCTTTCATTATCCAGAAACTCTTCTTGACTCTGGTGGGGTAGACTCTGTAATACAGTAATGAGGTTTTTCATCTTGATTCTGATATGAAATTCAGTTATTTGAGATAGAATAATTAAAAAACAACAAATCTAGCAAGATAAATTATTTGAGCAACCCAAGCCTACACTAACAAGCAATAAGAGTAACTGGAAACTGTGCTAGAGAAGAGATTCTTAATCTGGGCCTACGAACATAGATATGGAAAAAAAAATACATCTTTATTTCAACAATTGGTTTTCTTTGTAATATTATATAGTTTATTTTATGCATTTAGAAATATTACTCTGATGATTCCACCATCTTTACCAGACTGCTAAAGACTACCACGACCCTAAAACAGGTTAAGAACACCTGTGGGCTAATTTCTTAGACTGTGGTTTTGGGGGTGCTTGTTTCCCCTACCACTCACATTTTTCTTAAAGGGGAATATGACATAGTTGGTATGATCAAACTGGTAAGGAGATGCTTGCATTCAGACAACTGTATCACTTTTATGCTGCCCATTAACTGACCTCCTCTCTCACCCCAAAGAAAAGGATCATCTTTACACAACACCTTTATTCAGCCTTTTTTCTCTTTGTGTGAATGTAAGTTTTATATGTAACGGCAGAAAGGCAGTAACAACGTTCTCTAATTGAGCAGAGGAGACAACGTATTCCCTTAGCACAAGGCCTAACTAGGTTCCAACGGAAAACATATGTCTCTCCTGATAATACCACCAGAGAATTTGAGGACCATATTAAGTATTCATGCTAGAAAAATGAAGCACATAGTCAACAATACAAAAAAAGAGAAGAAAAGGAAATGTAACAAGAGAACACAACTTCTCATTAAACTCTAAATGAGACAGTCACAAATTTAAGACCTTTAAAATAATAATAATAGGAAGAGCTTTTAGGGCAGTCTTCCTGAGAAAAGGAGAAAATTATATTTTATAGACTATTCTTACATGCAACACGTCCACGTTTTTGCATGAGAAGAAATGATTCCTTACATAGAATCTCCCTCCACTCACAGGGACTTTCCTTCCTTTAAATCCCCAAAGGAGTTTGTGATTTTCCTATGGTTGTGCCATTATGCCTTCCATTCTAGTTATCTACAAACTATTCTTATCCCATCTACTAGACAGAAATCTCCTGGACAAAAGTTTCAGTGTATTTTTTTATTTTTTAATTTCCCACAGTACCTAACACAATTAGACAAAGAATGGTATAGTGCCCGTGAGAGCTGGCTTTGGAATCAGGAAGACCTAAATGTAAATCCTACCCTCTTATACATATTAGTTGTTTGACAATGAGTAAATCACTTCATTTCATAATGCCCTAGGTAGCCCTCAAAAACAACAAACGATAGAGACATTGTCCAGCTGCATTAATGGAGAGTTTCCACAATGTGGGACTTCTAATGCTGATAAAATCACATCTCTGAAAGGAAAAAAAAACAACAACCACCTGAGACAGTAATCAGTATGTAATAATTATTTATTTAACAAATACTTACTGGTAAATAAGTCAATGAATCCATTAACATCATAAATATACAACACGGCAAAACCTACATACAAGTACCAGTTATAAGAATTAGTGGTCCCAGGTTATTCCATCCTTTGATTTAATAATTGCTTGATAAATGGTGAAAGACTTTCACCAAAGTCCTAATCTGAAGCCTCGTGGAAATGAATGTGGGTTCTTGAAAGGCTTATGCCTGCTGTGTGGAGAATGAATGAATATGAAAAGTATCAAACTGGACACTAAGACCAGGAACACAAAAATGAAACAATTTCTGCCCTCAAGGGGGTTATGTTCTACAAAGGGGATAAAATATCTAGACAGGTAAGTAAAAGGCAAACTGAGGAAACAAAACAGAATTAGTGCCTGGAAAAATCAGAGATGGCTTCACAGGAAAAAGTTGAGTACTGAATGAGGGTGAAGGCTGTGAAAGGTGAGTTTAGTTGAGAGCGCATTCCGGGCATTACAGGAAGCTTGAACAAATACAGAGAGGCAGAAGATGAAATCTTGAGTTAAGAGAAAAGCCTGTTCAGTTTGGCTGGAATGTGGAGTATATGAAGAGAAATAATGAGAAAACAGGATAAAGAAAGTAGATTGGAGCCAAGCTATAGATGGCCTTAAATGTCACTTTGAAGAATTTATATTTTATCCAGAGCCTGAGATGGGTTTTGAGCAGTGAAATTACATACTCAGGCTTGTACCTTAGTTATGAATACTCTGGCAGCTGTGTGCAATATGGCTTGGAAAGGTGAGAGACTGAAGGCTATGACAATAATACAGGCAAAAGGAGAGGAGACCCTGAAAGAGAGGGAAAGATATGTGATTTAAGAGAATGAGATAGATACTCAAGATTGCGGAGGCAGAATTGTGCCATCAGGGAATGGCGAGGGCAGACGTAAAAGTATAATAAAGAGGGAAAGAATAAAAGATGACCACAAAGTTATAAACCCAGGTGACTGAAAAGTGGCAGGAACCTCAGTAGAAATGGAGAAGTTTAGAGAAGAAATTTGTTGTTGTTCAGTCATTTCCATTGTGTTGACTCTTCACGACCCCATTTAGGGTTTTCTTGGCAGAGAGAGTAGAATGGTTTTGCCATTTCCTTCTCTCGTCCATTTTACAGATGAGACAAACAGTAAAGGTTAAGTGACTTGCCCAGGGCCACACAGTTAGTAAATGTCAACAGGCAAATTTGAACCGAGGAAGGTGAGTCTGACTCCAGGCCCAGCACACTTTCCACCGTGCCACCTCGCTGCCCCTTGGAGAAGGCATAGGAAGACATAAGTTCTGTTTTAGACAAAATGTTTCAGATGCCAAAAGGACATCTAGGTGGAAGGTATACAACAGGCACCTCTAGGAATGTGGGGCTAGGATTCAGGAATAGAGACTAATGCTGCTTATCCAGATTTATGAATCATATGTCCATGGGAACACAGAGAGAGAAGAATAGAGAATACAGGATAAGGCCTTGGGGAACCATGTTGAGAAGGTGGCAAACGGGTAATGATCCAAGCAAAGAAGAAATCAGTGGCAAAGAAAACAAAGAGGAGAAGATTAGACATGAGCAGTGGATGGTCATCAGTGTCAAAAGTTGGAGAACAAAAAGATGAGGAAGACTGGAAAAAAAGGACATTGGATTTAGTGGCTGAAAAAGCATTACTAACCTTTAAGAGGGCAGTTTCAATGGAACGGTTGAGTTGGAGGCCAGATCACAAAGGGTTGAAAAGTGAGTGGGTAGCAACCGGAAGTAAGAAGTGTAAATGGCCAAGCAATTGGCAATGAAAAGCAAGAGAGATACAGGATGGTAGTTTAAAGCAGAGGTTCTTAACCTAAGGGTCTGTGAACTTAGGCAGGAAAAAATTATATTTTTATCTTCACTAACCTCTAACAAATGTATTAATTTCTTCAACTACTTTCAAACACTATTTTGAGGAGGGGTCCATAGGCTTCACCAGACTGTCAAAGGAGTATATCTCACTCACACACACACAGACACACACAGACACACAGACACACACACACACACACACACACACACACACACTAGTTTAAAAGGAAGACAAGGTCAAATGAAGGGTGTTTTTGTTTGGAAGAGACATGAGTATACTATGAAGGCAAATCAGGAAAGAGCTAGTATGACGATGGGTGACAGAGACAGGAAAAAAGAGAATGTCAGCAAGATACAGACAAAGAGACCACACTAAAGCATACAGAGACAAACAGTAAGAGAGTCAGACAGTGACACACATTTAGAATTATGAAACAAGCTCCCAGAGAAGAAAAGAAGCAGTGGGAATAACGGCGACAGGGACAGAAATTTGCAAGGAAAAAATTCATCTGTACTTCAAAGACCAAAGCAAAGTAGAGAAGACAGGTGAAGATGATAAAGATGGAAAGGGATTATGAGTTTCAAGCTAAGGAAGAGGAAGGAACTCACAATGGATGGCCTTCAGTTTCTTAGGAAAGTAGAAACCAAGATCATCTGGTGAGAGAAGGAAGAGTAGGGGCAGTAGTGAAGGCTGGAAGAGAAAGGAAGTTTGTAACAACCATTACAGGGAGTATCATAGAACATGAGAGCTGATCAGGGAAGAATACAAGATTTGTTGTGTATCCAAAGGAAATTAGACAACGTGAATTTGTGGTGTACCGAAACAACACAGTTCCACGACTTCCTGCAACAGAAGTCAGCAATTTTGGAAGGACTGGAAGAAGCAGATGGCTTGGGTGACCAAAGGTTGAGCACTGTCAGTGTGAATAACGGGAAGAAAGGGGGACAGGAAATTATAAATAATCTTGCTTCACAAAACAAAAATCAATGGAGGTGAAGTTGAGGCTACAGAAAACTTAGATTAAGAACAAAGTTGTATCATTCAAAAAACATTTATAAAGTTGGAAAAACAATAAACATATACAAAAGGAACAAATCTGTCAACGTTTCTCTAGCAATTTATTTGAAAATCTGCACAATTTGAACCCAAGTCTATGAGAGTAAAAGCTGTTTTTTTCACATACAACATACAAGAATTTGGGCTAGCTTCCAAGAACAGTAGTGATGTTTCACTGTATTCAGATGAATCCATATCTAGAGCATTGTGTTCAGTTCTGGGTGCCACATTTTAGAAACAATGATAAGCTGGAAAACATTCAGAGACCAGATCAGAATGACAAAGACCAGAACGATAAAAGGGCCATGAGATCATACCAGGTACTGAATGATCAGTTGAAGAAAATAGACCTTTTTAACACAGAGAAGCTATCACTTGAGGGAGGAAGAACATGATAGTTTTCTTCAAGGCCTGTCACGAAGAGGACCCTCAAAGGGAAGAATGAGGAATAATCTATAGAAGTAGCAGAGGCACAGATTTAGGCTTCATGCTAGGAAAAACTGAACAGGAGAAACAACAATCAGAATGTGTTAGGCTAAGTGACAGCAGTCTTGGAAAGTTGTGTGTTCCCCCTTCACCAGGAGTATTCAAGCAAATGTTGGATGACCACTTGATAGGTAGAAGTGGATCTTTGGTCAGGTGTGGGATGTACTAGAGGGCTACCTCTAAGGTACCTTCCGTACTAAATTCCATTAAGCCTTTACTTCAGCCTCAAAATAGGAGTTGTTCAGTGAGTAGAAAATAAAATAACGCACGGAGAATAAATTGGATGGGTTCGGAGAAAATCATAACATGCCAGCATTTTCCCATTACGGAACTCAAAACAAAATTATCCACCCTTCATAATAAGCCCATAACATAAACTGTAGGGTTGCACTGGGTAATCTCCAAGGACAGAATCCTAGATGGTCAGATTTTGGACCCACAACCAC
Organism: Phalanger gymnotis; assembly: GCA_028646595.1. Lineage (NCBI taxonomy): Eukaryota > Metazoa > Chordata > Mammalia > Diprotodontia > Phalangeridae > Phalanger > Phalanger gymnotis. Next base: position 274,539,433 of record CM053622.1, on the reverse strand, counting down.
CAAAACAGGTCCTATTCCAGGCACAGAGTAACTCTTCGTCCAAAAAACTTCCATGTGAGTCGGCCAATTCCAATTCATCCTAACTTCTTCTACTCCAAAATTTAAAGTAGGCCCACAAGGAACCTATTTGAGTCTAATTTCACTGCACTCTCCCAAGAATGAACCTTTGGACCAGGGGTTCTGTAATGTACACTTCTGGCAGTCTGGCAAAGGCTATGGACCACTTCTCAAAACAATGTTTTTTAAATGCACAAAATAATATCTATATAGAACATTAAATGTATTGAAATTCAGTTCTCGAAATGCTTTAAAAACAATGTCATGGACTGCAGGTTAAGAATTCCTGGATTAAACAGTGCCCAGAATCATTCTCCCAGACCTTTCAATCTGGAAAGCCTGGGTTTTCAATAGCTAAGTCCCAAATAAGTCTTTCCAGCCATATCTCCTACTATTCTCATCTCCCAAGGTATTCCTAGGGAATCCAGAACTCCTCAGGTGAGGTTTAGAGACTGAGATCAGCAAAGCCCAATTTCAGTAAGTATAACCCCATTATATGCTTTTATTTTTTCTTATTGTGTGTAATTTGTGGTCCATATTAAAGAATGCTCTTCAGATGTTAAAAATAATAACTAAATCTATTCTGACGTTGATAAATATTGCATTTACTAAATTATTCACAACACAAACATACATTACCTCAATAGTTTCATGCAAACTGTCAACTTAAATTTTAGAATTATGCTATGTAATACCTGGGTGGAGGGCTCTGCAGATCTACCATGGGAATAGAAAAAGGAGTTTTGTTGTGTTTTTTTAACTGCTTACAGAAAATAAAAAGGCTATGAACCAAGTAATTATGTTATTACTTTTTAAAATTTATTTTCTAAATAAAGGGATTATTCAATTCATTTTGACTTTTTAAAAGAATATGCTGTTCCTCTTTAAGAAAATTTACTACAAAGCATTTCCATAAAAGTTTGTCAAGGTTAACTTTTCATTTTCCTCACAAATTCATAATGGGCTAAATCCTAAACTAACACTTCTTCATATGCATTACAACAATTCTTCCTTGGATATCTTTGTTAAGATGTAGAAGATCACACGACTGCATACGAATAACCTATATCAAACTGCTTGCCACCTCAGGGAGGAAGGAGGGAAGGGAAAGAATCTGGAACTCAAAATTTAAAAAAAACTAAATGTTAAAAATTTTCACATGTAATTTAAAAATATTAAAAAATAAATAAACTCCCTTTCAACTGTAAAAACAAAACTGTGTAGGGGATCATAAAAATGCCATAATTTGCCAAAATGCTCCCAAACTATGCCAATTTCAAAAAGTAAAGTGCACAGGCACTGGAATCTAATTTACACCATATAAATATCTATGGAGAGTTATACAGTGTTTCAAACTACATATTAGAAATTTAAATGGCGAGATATGGTCTAGAGGAGCAGAGGAATGTGAAGACACAAAATTCTATTTCTGAATTGTAACCTCACTGAGAAGCTTTGGGCAAGATCTTTGTTTATCATCTAAGGGAAAGATTCATATTTAATTCATTTGTTGAGCATTTATTGAGTGCCTACTGGCAAAACATATCAAATTGTGGAGAATACCAAAAGTAAAAAGGCAGCCTCTTTCTTCACGGGGTTCATACTTCAATAGCAAAGATAAGATACAAACACACATATAATTTTAGCATGAGGCAGAAGATGAAAGAATGACCAGAGAGATATGGACTAGAGGGTTATAGATGCTCCAAAAGGGAAGTACTGAACCGCTTAAGTACAATGTCTGTGCTAGTCATATACAATGAGAAAAGGTAATCAGTTTGAGATACTTGAAATCTGAATTGAGTAATTTATTTTTTCCTTTCTAGAGCGTTATTTCCTATTCCGAATTAGACTATGGACTGGCACAATATCTAAATTCTCTCTACCAGCTCCAGGATTGGCTGGGACCAGGAGCTAGTAATACATTAATAAATGCCTGTTAACCTGAATTAAATTCAATAGGCAGCAGGAAGTAGATGGCTAGATAGCGGCATGTAAAGCAGGATACAGAGAAGAGTAAGGTCAATCAATTGGCAAATATTTATTAAATGATTCCTATAAGCCAGGCACTGTGCGAAGTACAGAAGATACAATAATAAATATGAGTCACCTCTGGCCTCAAGCAGCTTTCGTTCTATCAGGAGAGACACTTACACAATTAAGTTTATACAAAGGAGACACATATAAAGGAGGACAGTGGGTACTAGCAAAGTTTCTTGGGGGGCTGGGAGACGGTGTTAATCAATCAAGGAGCATTTCTTAAGTGCTTACCACATGCCAGGCACTGTGCTAGGCACTAGGGATATAAATCCAAACAAGGAAACAATCCCTACTCTCAAGGATCTCAGAGAAAAATTGCTGTGTAGGAAGGTACACAAGCTGGCTTTTGAAGGTAGTTAGGATTCCTAAGCGACACAGGAGAGAAAGAAGTGCATTCCAGACAAGGGAGAAAAACAGCCAGTGAAAAAACATGGAGATTCGAAAAAATGTTGTCTGTGAGGAGTCGGTTTTAAGTGAATACATTCTGGAAATAAGGCCTTTTGGTTATTTAAAAAAAAAAGTTTTCAGATTAGTAAGATAGTAAGTGGTAGAGTCAATAGAGAATTAGATCTGGAATCAGGAAGACCTGCGTTCGAATCCAGTCCCAATCGCTCATGAGTTGTGTGACCTTGGGCAAGTCACCTAACCTATCTCAGCCTTGGTTTCCTCAGCTGTAAAATGGAGATAATAATAGCCCCTACCCTGTAAGATTGTTGTGAGAGTTAAATGAGATAATGTAAAGTGCTTTGTAAACCCTAAAGCACCATATAAATGATAGATATTATAATTTTTTAATTAGATTTTTTTATTTTTTTGTTTTTTGTTTTGTTTTTTAGTTCTACATGTTCTTGAGTTTCAAATTTTCTTCCTTTCCCTCTCCTCCCCCTCAAAGAAGGCATGCGGTCCGATATAGATGCCACATAAACCTTCTCATTAAACTTATTTGCACAATAGTTAAGTTGCAAAAAAGAATTACGACCAATTATCATTATAATTTTTAAAAAATATATCTAAGGACTAGAGTGTGGGAAATGCCCCTCTCAAAGACTGGGACTACATACATTAAGACTATATATACAATGTCCTCTCCCTTTATCTTACACTATAATAGTCTCACTGTCCTACATACAGAATGATCATCACCTGAAAGCAAGGGCAGTGATAATGAGACTGCCAACAAATTACTTTTTAAAATAAAATGTTCCACCCTAGTTAAATGTTATACACTGGCAATATTTCTAGATAATGTAATCTGGCTTTATCTAGGAATGCCACGTTTAACACCTCATGCCCACATTTCAACATAGGTATAAATCTACAATAACAAAGAATGTGATCCATGCTTGAGCAAGTCAGAAGCCATTTGGGCAACCTTTCCCTCAGTTCCAACATAGTCAACAGGGCCGGCAGTAGAAGAGCCCTTCTGCAATGATGATTCACTACTTCTGGCTGCAGCTCTGACATACAAGTGCTGATAAAATATTTGGAAAATAATTGATTTTTTGGTCAAAATTTGAAAAACAGCAGAGACTGGAGAACATTGGACTACACTTTGAAGTATTCAAAAAAATACAGAGTGTTTCTCTGTATTAAAAAGTGTTTCTACACAGGCATGTCTGTACTGTCTAATCACGCAAACTTCAAAAAAATGAAGAATCATGCATGAAATATTCAACCTAAAATAGGATAATGCCAGCTGTAATATTAACTTGAATGCAATTTTACCTAAACTATGCCAAGACAAAAAAATTTAGTAGATGAAAGTTAGAACCAGAATAAGAATTTATTACAAAATTGTCTAATGTGAGGCACATCTAACCTTAAGCATCCAGTCAAGCGAAGTCATATAGTCTAAAAGTACTTCTCAGCCTTTTTTCAAGCCATTGTTCAACACACATATGAACCAAACTTTCAATAGCTCCCTACTGTAATTCTGTAAGGTTACAATACCTTGGGCAAGTCACTTCTACCATGAGTCTCCTTCCTCATCTGTAGAAAAGGTTGGATTATGATGGCCTCTCCCTTCCAGCTCTAAGGCTACAATGCTACGATGCCTGAAATCTTATGTACATGTCCCACACTAATTGAAAGTTGTGTACTATTTTCTAATTAATTCCTGTGTATTAGTTTTATTTCCCCAATTATCTTCTAAGCTCCATGACTGCACAGTGAGTGAATGATCATAAACTATTCATTCATTCAACAAAGTTATTACTGTTAAGGGTCTATTAATGTGCTATACAATATGCTAAGGTAAGGGATAGGAGAATCAGAGCATATGCTTCTTTTGCAACATGGTATTGTGGGAAGAACACCACACTTGGAATCAAGAGAGCTGGGCTCAAATCTCCCAGATATGACACTTATCAGCTGTGTGTATTTGAGCAAATCAGGTCAGCTCTCTGAGCTTCTCATCTGTAAAATGTGGACAATAATAACTGTACTCATTATACCACAGAGTTCTGGGCAGAAAGTATTTTAATAAATTTTAAGGTGCTACAGAAATGGGAGCTATTATGGTCACCCTCATATTATCATTAGTGCTCACACTACAGAACACACAGTATGTAATCAATACTTGCTGATGAACTGTATTGACTGGAACCCCCAAGAGATGCCAGGACAAAAGTCAAGGACAGATCAACATTAGATGAAGGGGAACTACATACTACTTTCAATGCAGAAGGAACCCATAACTCAACATAATCAGCCTCTGACAACTTTAGGGAAACTACAGGGTCTAATTTTGTTACATGGGTATAATATTTAATCACTGTTTTAGGTTGCTCACTCAAATGATTTCTCACTTTGATTCTTCTGTTTACTTACATATTACACTTCAAACAGATTTTTCTGATTCTGGCTTCAAGTTGCACTCTAGAAACCACGGGCAACGATCATCAGATGCTCCAGCCATACGGCGGATAGGCAAGAGCAGCCAAGCGGGGCAAGGAAAACCGGCTTTCCCCAGCCAATGCAATGTTTGACTCCATTAATACAAGTATAAGTGTCTAGGACAAGGAAGATAATAGTCTCACTGTTCAATCACATTTGAAGGACTGAGTTCAATTCAGTGCATCACACTGTAAGAGAATGCCAAAAACTCAAAGTAAAAACAAGGGAGAGTGAAAGGACCTGGAAACCATGTCACATAAGGAATGGCTGAAGGGATTGTTAGGACACAGTGGGACATCATAGCTGTCTTCAGATATTAGAAGGTTTACCACATAGAGGCAGGAGTGGACCTTCTGTGTAGTTAAATTTGATTACAGGGCTAGAGATTTAAAACTTGAAGAGACCTCAGAAGTCATCAGTCCATCTCCCTTATTTCACAGAGCAGAAAAAAGGCCTAGAAAGGTTCAGTGATTTGTCTAGTTATACAAGAAGTAAAAAAAAAAGAGAAATGGGGCTTGAACTCAGATGCCAGGATTCCTTTGAGCCAGAAGCTCTGGATTTTGGACATGATATTCCTGAGAGTTTTCATCTTGGAGTTTCTTTCAGGAGGTGACCAGTGGATTCTTTCTGTTTTCACATTGCCCTCCGGTTCTAGTAAGTCTGGGCAGGTTTTTTCTCCCATGACTTCTTGAAATATGATATCTAGCCTCTTGTTCTATTCAGGTAATTTGACGATTCTTAAATTATCTCTTGATCTGTTTCAGTTGTTTTTGATAGAAGATAACCTTGCATTTCCTTTTATTTGGCTCAATCTTTTGACTTTGTCTTAATATTTCTTACTGTCTTATACAGCCATTAACTTTGACTATTATAATTTTCAAGGAGTTTGTTACTTAGAGGTTTTGTAGCTTTTACATTAAGCTGCTAATTCTTTTCCCAAGTCCTACCTCTCATTCTTTTCCAAGTCCTATTTCTCATTTCTTCTCCAGGGCTCAGTATGGTGCTGTTCTTAGATCTTTACTGGAGTTGTTGGGGGGGAGCCAGCGGGGAGGTGAAGCTGGGCTGTACTACTTCCTCCTACTTATCCATCATGGCTGGTCTCCAAGGTCCTAGGATCCCAAACCCAATACTCCTTCCAGGACATCGTGCTGCCTCCAAAAGATAGAATTAGTACCAAGAGGTAGATTTCAACTCAACATAAAGAACTATTTGATATATTCAAAAGTACAACTAATTGTCTCATGAGGTAGTGACTCCACAGTCATTAAGAATGCTTACAAAGTTTCTGACCACAAGTCAAGAAGGCTGTAAAAGCAACTAAGTATGGAATAGGAAGTTGGATGAAACGTTCTTCTAAGGTGCTTTTCAACTTCAAGAGTCTATGATTCTGACTAATTTAGCATTAAAAATACACCACAGTGCCAGATAGGAGCTACCTAAGTGACAGCAATAAAAGTGAAGACCCTAGTTCTAGTGACCAATTTAGCTGTCCATAGGGAGTCATTTTTTCTATGTATATTTCAGTTTCTTCATAAGCACAAGGATAACATTATACTGCAATGCTCTGAGGTCTGAGGAAACTCATTCATTGCGAAGTAACTGAGCTGTACAAAACCTTTTCTTCTGAATTATTTTTTGAAATGGTTCACTACTTGAACATGTCAAAGTTATGTGATGAATCAAAAGGTAATAGGCCACAAAATAAGTCCACCTAGTAGGACATTATATTTCAGCATTATGGCCAGAAATAAGACTAATACTTATTCTATAGAAATTCTAAAAGCATTCATCAATACCAGTTGTATAAGAATAATACATGATGAGGATTAGTGTTTTTAATCAAAACAATATTAATCCAAATATAAACTGGTTTTAAATCCAAATAATGTTAGTATTTCTTAAGACAATAACTGGCTCTCATTTGTGCCTAGGCTTCATTATCTTTTCATAGAAAGAGTAGGAACACAGAATTGAGGTTGGGAGGAGAGGAGAAAGGAGGGAAAGGCAGAACCTTACGTGGACATGATTTAAGGGCATCTGAAGAGATGTATACACCCACACCCACACCCACCCACACACACAAAGAAGGATGTTTAAAATAAGTTATTTTCATTAACAACAAAGGCTGGACTCATTCTAACCACAGAATTCTTGATGTAACAAACATGGAAAGGATAGGAGTTGGGTAAAATGGGTCAAAAATACAAAAGATCATGACATAGAAAAAAAGGGAGAAACTGCAACTATTTCAGAATTTGAAGAACAGAAATAATTTCTCTGTCAAATAAAATTCACTCACGATATAGTCAAAAAGAAGTAAAAAACAACAGGTAAGTCACCCAACCACAAACAAAAGGTTAATATAAGCAGAGTGCTGGAAATAACTTTTTCATTTGATTCATTTAAAAGTTAGATCTAGAAGAGAAAACTCGGAAATTGTGTAGCAGAACCCTCTTCATTTTACAGATGAAGAAATTAAGGCCCAAAGAGATAAGGTGCTTGGCCCAAGGTTACTCATCAAGCTAGTAACTTGGAGAATTAGAACCAGTCTCCTGATTCCCAGATCAAGGATCTTAATACTACATGTCACTCTGTCCATTTCTTAAATCTGGAAAATTTAGGATTATTGACAGGAAGTATGTCTGTAAAGTAGCAAATGCATTGCCTTATAACTTCATTCAGGAGGCAGAATGTGATGTCGTTTTCAATAGATAACTAGCATCCATTGCTCAAGTCTTCCTATAATGCCTCACACCACAAAGCAGAGGTGTCCCAAGGCTATCCCAGAAGAGCCCAAGACCTCAGGTTCTACCAAGCTGGAAAAGCTTTGAATATTGTCCTTACAATATTGTCTGCATTACTGTTGTCTGAAGACTGGGGCAGCTAAGTGCAGAGAGGCTCATTTTCAGAAGGCTGGCCAACAGATATTGATTATTTTTTTCCTTCAGTAGCAACTCATGCTTTCTGCTAAGGTGTGAAGGGGGTAACAACAGTCATTAGTGAGAGAGTACCCATAAAGTAAAATCAAATCCATGAAGTATTGGAAATTTTATTCATAATATATTTTGTCTCTCCTGTAAAAAGAGGAGACTTAAAGTAGATTATTTAATATGTTCCTAGTAAACCTGAAATAATGCTATGGTTGTACCTACAATCACGTCTACCATTTATACAACAATTTTAGGTTTGCAGCATTTTACATGTATTCTCTCTCCTCTGGTCCTCGCAATAACCCTATAAGGTAAGGACCTATTTTTAATCTCCATTTTTACACAAAAGTAAACTGAAGTTTGATAAGGTTAAGTGATTTGCCAGCATCACACAGCTAAGTACGGAAGACAGGACTTCAGATCTTCCTGACTCCAAGTCCAGCACTATATCCAATGCCCCACACCTAGCTTGTCTAATAACAAATTTTTTCTTAATCTAACAGTAACTAGGTAAACATTAGACACTGATATAGAGAAGAAAAATCTAGGAAAACAAAGCAAAGGACAACATAGCTACAATAACATTGCCAAGATGACAGCTCATTTTACCTGAGACATAGGGATCTATTAGTTTCTATTTGCAGAAAAATTTCCTTGGCTTTCATTGATAATCTAGGAAATGGCAGCATGTTTTAGCTACATTGATACAACTTGAAAGCTAATTAAGTGCCAATGTACTCTGTACTATTCTGTACACATCTGGAGTACTATGCTCAGCTGGGGTGACACACTTTCTGAGGGACACTGACAAACTGAAGCAGAGGCTGAAGAAAATAAGCAAGATGATGAAGGACCTGGAAAAAAATATGTCACATGAAGAAGAGCTGCAGGAACTGGGGGGTGGTGCAGCTCTGAAGAGACTTTTCAAAGGGAAAGGTTCATCCTGTTCCTCTGAGTGCATGGAAGGGCCACACCCTTAGTTATAACGTGGCATTTATTATAACAAGAAGTGTTTATTCTGGGTTATACGTGTCGTGGTTATTGTACGAATTCTTCAGACAGCAGACATCGTCACTGTTGGAGTTTATGCTAGCAATTAATAGATGACAAAGCACTTCTACAGATTAAAGAGCTAGGTCCTCCATTTCTATGTTTGAAGATGACCATTTTGGAATTAAACCTGTTGAACAATTCTTACACAGACCACCCCTGCATTTTCCACTTTATTTTTAAATATTAGAAATGTTACACTGTTCTAGACTGCGTAAGGTCTACAATCTACCTGTTTGCTTGCTTTGTCTGCATTTTCTCACCAGGGAGCAAATCCAGCAAACTGGATCCCAAGAGAGGAAAAACAAACCATTCAGCGGCTGCCTCAGGTGGATTATGAAAACGGCAGTCCTGAATGCATCCAGGAGTCTGTCTGGATGTACCCGTTGTGATTTGCATTGGGGACACAGGTTCACCCATGTTGATTCGGGCGCTCATGGCTGAGAGCAATTAAGACACGTATGTTTCCGAAGGCGCTACCAACGTGTTTCCAAGCATGCTTGTCACCTAGCCGTGATCAGACGCATTCTTAGCCGCCGGCCTTTTACACAGACTTCACGCAGATCTGGGGCCAAGTTAATGGGAACATGCCAAATGGGGTACATGCAACATCTTCACAGGTAAGAGCTGAGAAGAGGAAAGTTAGGAACTAGACAGGGGGGCGGGGGAGTCAATGGGCCTAGACCGCCCCTCTTCCAACTTTCCCGGCGCGTCTTCCCAGCCCGGGATGCCACACCTGGCGCAGGTGCGCCGCCCCTCCTCCCCACCCCCCGCCCGTGTTCCCGCGTCCCCCGGCCCGGGGGCGCTCACCAGAACAGCAGGTTGGCGCAGACAAAGCCCACCAGGCTGCGGAGGGGCCTCCGCCAGCTCAAAGCATCCCCAACGCAGCAGCTCAGCACCAGCACCGGCTCCCCTAGCAGCCAAGTCGCCGCGGCGGCGACGCGACCGCCGGCCGCCGCCTCCTCTTCCCACGGCCCCGCCGCGGTCTCCTCCAAGGGCGGGGGGGCCCCGGCCGCGGCTCCCCGCTCGGTGTCGGCCACCGCTGGCGCAGCCTCCTCCTCTTCCTCGTCGGCGGCCGCAGCGGCAGCCGGTGCAGCCAAGGCGGCTGCCCGCGCACAGCATCCTCTCTCCTGCTCCTCCTCCCGGGGTCCCAGACTCGCCATCTTCAGTTTTCACTAGTGCTTTCTGGGGCCAGGAGGGGACGGTGGAGCCCTGCTGTCTGTGGGGTGTTTGGTGATGGTGGTGGTCGTGGGAGCGTCGGTGGTGTTGCTGCCGCTGCCGCTGTTGCTGCTTGCCTCCGCCTCGGCTCCGAGGCTCCCCGGGGCCGAGAGGGGAGGAGTGTGGGTGGATGCAGCGCGCAGGGCGGCCGCGGGCCGAGGGGGCGGGCGTGAGACTGGCCCGAGGCTGCGGAGGGGGCTGCGGGCGGCGGCCGCGCACGGAACTGCGGGGCGGGGGTGGGGGGTTGTGACGTCACAGAGCCCAGGCTGGCCCCTAGAGCTCGGGGAGCCGGGCCGGGCTGGGCTGCAGCCGTCTGCCCCACACGGAGCCGGCTGATGGGGTGCATAGACTGTGCTAGCCCGGGAGGAAGTGGGTGTGGCCAGGTTAGCCGGAGACCAGCTGGTAGATCCAGGCAGATAGATAGTCCGGGAGTGGCGTGCGGGCGTCCTTTTCGGGGGTAGCTTGCAAATAGAGTGGGAGAGCAGGTTTGGGTTTAGGAAGGCAGTGGCAGAGTGAAGGGTGAGGACATTCTGGGAAAGTTAGCCCCTAAGTATGAGAGAGAAAACCCAAACCACCCTTCCCTGGCCTCACAATGATTCAACAATTTTTACTCTGCTTCTGTTCTCAGAGGCGGATAAACTGAAAGGTGACTTTGTTCTCTTCCCTCTCCCAACCATTCCTCCCTCTACATAACCTGGAGAAAAAGGCACGGAAGAGCTTGCCTAGTATTAAATTCAGTCTCGTGGAGGATATCATTTGTTAGAATGGGAGACCTGACCAAAAGATATCAAACCTCCGACTGACCAAATTGCTTCGTCTGTTTGACACTCCAGGAAAGCAGGCTGGGTGACAAGAAGGTTGGGGGCCAAATCTAGGACCCGTGGGTGCGGGAGCACTAGGTGGAAAGCAGCAAGAGACCCAGAAGGGTGTGTGCTTGTGATTCTGGGCCCTTAATCAAGGTCTCCAACGACTTAACCTTTCTGGGCCTTGATTTTCCTCGTTTGTTCCACGGGGGTTAAGATGGAATGGTGTCCTATATAAACATACCAGGAGGTACAATTGCTTTCGTCAAAGGGACTGGACCTGTTATTTCACTGGTGAAGAAACTTCCTTTACCAGTGAAGGTTGGCACCTTCTCAGCAACTGATAGTCTTAAAAAGTTACTTGGATCACTGAGAAGTTCAGTGACTTCAGAAGCAGAACTTGGACCCCGGGCTTCCTGGTTCCATCCACTAGACCTCACTGCTCTCATATATATCAAATTAATGGCAGAGGTTGGAACATATCCTAGCAATCCTAATTCCCTCCCCTCCCCAATCGTGGGCTTTGTCTAATGACCATGTGACCCAACTTTTGCATGGCAGTTGAGAGAGAATGGCACTCTTCCTTCCCCAGTTACACCTTGTCTTTTCTCATTCCACTCCACTTCCTTCTCAATTATATATGAGGTCCAGAGAGAGAACTTCCCTGAACTAGAGGGCAAATGGAAGCAATCACTTCAGGTCGTTGGTTTGGTAGGTCATATGCTATTGTAATCAGATCAAATTCCATTCAGTAAACATTTAATAAGCTTCGTATATGTTAGACACTTGGGATCCAAAGATGACAACAAACAGCCCCTCCCCTCAAGGTATTTGCGCAAGCGTAAATGACTCAGATGACTCAATGGCAGGGGATAATATTCTTTTGGAGGATTAATTTGCCTGTTAATATTGCATTATAGTCATAAAGTCATCTCTTAACTTGAGATTTTAAATTTTTCTCTTTTATTGTTACTGACGCCATTTGCTTATACATCCCGTCTATTTCCAAATATATCTCTGCACCTCTCTACTCAGGCATCCCTTGTAAAAAAAAATCTCAAAAAGAATTTCGTTTTTATTCTTTGTTGTAAGGGATATAGATCACTTTGTAGGAGAGGGATATATTCAGAAATTAAGGCCATATGAAAATAAAACATAGCAATGACATTTAAAATAAAAGGAGGAGGAAGGTAATTTGGCAAAAAATAGCGTATTGACCATATCTGAGAGTAGTTGTAATATTCCATACCCATAGTCCCTCAATAATGCAATGAAGGGAGGGAAGTAAATTATCTCTTTTCTTAGTCTCTAAGTTCAGTCATTTTAACTACACTATTCAGTTTCACTTTTTCTTTCCACTGACATTTTTTATGGTTCAGTCAACTCGAACTCTTTTTGACCCAGTGGACAATACTATCCGTGGGGTTTTCTTAGCAAAAATACTGAAGTGGTATGCCATTTCCTTTTTCAGTGGATTAAGCAAACAAAGCTTGAGTGACTTGCCCAAGGTTACACAGCTAGTAACTATCAGAAATAGGATTTGAATTCAGATCTCCCTGACTCCGGGCTCCTGCCATCTAGCTGCCCCAGACATCATTATAGTCACTATGTATATTGCTTTCCTCATTTTCTTATTTTACTCTGCATGAATTCTTATGTTTTCACATTCTTCTCTAAATTCTTCATGTTTTCAGTCTTCCCATTCTTCTCTAAATTCTTCATAATTATCGTTTTACCTTATAGTACAGTAATTCTATACAATAATATAGTTAGTATAAATACTAACTAAAATACAGTATAGTATAGTACCTTCAAATACAACCATTTATTCGTCCCTTTTCCCACTAGACGGATACCTTTTGTTTTCAAATCTTTACTTCTGAGGTCTTGTTTAGTACTTGCTGTTATCTGTTTCAGAACGTTCACCTTGGGAGGCTTACTCCGAAGCTGCTAACATTAATCAAAGCCTTGTTGGAATTCCTCTCAGAAAATGCCTTCAGAACTACATTCTTTTGAGTATCCTTAATGATGGCAAATTTTCATTGAAAGTAGATCTGATTTTTGGAAAAAGCCAAAAGCTATTCAGAGTTAAGTTTCGCATAAGGTCATAAGATCACTGATTTAGAGCTGGAAAAAGGACTTCAGAGTCAATGAATCCAACCCATCCATTTTACAGATGAAGAAATTGAGGTGATGACTTGGCCAAGGCCCCACAGGTAGTAAATGGCAAAGCCAAGTGTTAAGCAAACAACAAGTATTTATTTGCCCACACTGTGTGTGATGTAGTACCATATTTTGTGTTGCTTTTGTTTTTAAGTTTGACTATAAAATACCAATATTGTTTGGTTTTATGGCTCATGAACTAGCTGAATGTATTCCAAAAAAGATGAAAGTACTTAATGCTTCAAATATCCTTGGAAATGTTTGGATAAAAAAAAAAGATTTAAAACCCGATTTAATAACAACACTACCCTTCAAAGCCTGCTTTAATAAATCTTCCCAGAACACTGTTGTCAACATTCATTCTATCCACAGACGTTCTGAAGTTAGTCTAAAATAGCAACCTCTCATTAAGTTATCTTTCTCCTCCAAACATCTTGTTCAACTCAAATTTACCAATTGCAACCAAGAATCAGAAATGAGAGGGAAAATACCGTATTTCCCCAGGTATAAGATGCTCCCATGTTTAAGACACACTTTAACTTTGGGGCCCAAAATTTGAAAAAAAAATGCATTACATAAAGTTATTGAACTCAAGTTTTATTCATCATGAAGTTCATACAATAATCCAATGAAATTCAAGGACCTTATGCTCGTAGCTTTCAGGCATCTTTTGGGCAAGTCTGGTACATGTACACATGATTAGTCCATTCCGTTTCATGAACCTGAGGCACTATCGTGTCCTTTGAAATCAGTAACTTCTTTTTTCATCAGCAATTCTTCTTGCCTCATGCTGAACCATCTTTGTGGACACAGGAATTCCAATTGCTCTTTGCTCTTCAATCCATATCTTCAATTCCCTCTCTAAATCAGGCCATTTTGCTGATTTGCCTCTCATGGCCTTCTAATGCCGTGGCATTTTCAATAGGGTTTCTCGGATTGTTTTCTCTGTTGGAGGAGGACCAAACTTACGTTCAGCAGCACGATTTCCAAACTGGATCACTTTTAACTTGAATTTAGCATTGTACGAAAATCTTTTCTGAGCCATTTCTGGGCAGAACGTGGCAAAACGTAACCTAATATACCAGTAACAAATGCAAAACAATGAACACAAAGACAAGTGCAAAAAAGCGGGAAATGCAAGTAAAAAAAATCTACAACCACTGTATGAGACTCACCCAGTTTTTAAATCCCAAATTTTTCAGAAAAGGGTACATCTTATACATGGGGAAATATGGTAGTAATAGATAAAACATAACTGTCATTTTTTAAAAATCAGCATTTTACTGAACCCTGCAAGAGTATGTACACACGCGCATACACACATGCACACGCACACACACAGAGCAACCCATACCAGTTTGGAAAGTTGCTACTGCTAAAGTATTTTTAATAGTGCTATTGTCCTAATTATAACCCACTGATTTCCCCTCCTTCCAAAAACTCCCTTCAGTCCACATGTTTTATGACTTATTCTTTCCCTAGGCTGCTCATGGTAACCACCTTAACCTAATTTTTGCCTATATAAAAATGTTGGGCATGAGAAGGGGGAGAGCACAATGTAGTTTGCCCTGGCCCAAAATCCCTAGGGTTGACCAAGGGATGCAAACACCATCACCACTCTATTCCTCCCAAAGGCAGCCAAACCTGTTTGCCAGTAGTACTCCTTAAGCATTGCCCAACTCTACTAGTAACTCTCGGGACTGTGTAGGTTGCTGCTTCCTGGACTAAACTACTGCCCTTGACTATTCAATGAGGCATATGTTTACAATTTTAGCAGATCCTTAGACCACTAAGATGAGATTAAATCCTACACTGCCCAATATAGAAAAGATCACTTTATTTTTAGAGCTATAAAAATATCATTAATTTTGTTCAGAAAATTTATCACCATAGTCATAAAACTTGATGTTAAGGGGGCCTAAATTAACAAACACTCCACTTGAGTTAGTTATCTCAGTGATGTGGGTATTCCCTCCAACAAGCAAATGGCCAAGTTATCCACACTTGCCTCTTCTGGCCAATTCTGCACGCTGATTTTTTGGCGGTTGTTGCTGAGTTGTTTTTCAGTTTTGTCTGATTCTTCATGACCACATTTGGGGTGTTCCATTTCCTCCACTTTATTTTACAGAAGAGGAAACTGGCAGACAGGGTTAAGGGATTTGCCCAGCTAGTAAATGTGTGAGGCCAGATGTGAACTCATGAAGATGAGTCTTTCTGATTCCAAGCCCACCACTCCATCCGCTGTACCACCTAGCAGCCCACACTGATTTGTGGCCTCCAATAAATTCAACACGAGGACCAACTCAAAATGCTAGAACGCATCGTACTTATCCTTCACTGTGCCTAATATCCCCAGTTCTTTTTTTCAGATTTGTGGTCTAATTATGCCTCTCTTGTACTTCTGCAGTTGCAGTTTTAACTGATGTATTTTGTCATTTTTTAAGGTCTCATTAGGATCATAAGAACACAGATTTAGATTTGGCTCATTAATCCAGCTTGTTAAGATCTTGTTGGATCCTGACCTTCCCATCTATCTGTTAACAAGCAAACAAGCAACAAGCACATCTCTTCTAGCTTTACATTATATGAAAATTTGATAACCTTTCATACATTCCTCCATCAGTCATTAATTAAAATGTTAAACAAAACTGACTCATAGAAAGATCATCAGGGTATTCCACTAAAGACCCCCTTCCATGGGGACATCAATATTCCTTTAGGATGGTCATCCAACCATATTTAATCCCACCCAGTTGTACTATTAGCAATTGTAGCTTATCCAAGGGCACACAGCTAATTAGTATTAGAAGTAGGACACAGACCCAGGTTTTTTCAATCTAAGACCACTTCTTTTTTCCACTATTTCAAGCTGAAGACTATTGGACTATTTTTACTTAATGTTAATTAATGGTATTTTTCTTTAATGCTGTTCCATCCTGGTGTAGAAGTAGTCCTGATTTCCTAGATTATGCCAATAAAATTCAAACTATGATAGGTCTTACCAAGATAAAAATGTTCCAGATAAGGTCTAGTGACATACTACATATCTGTTTGTTGTCCAAGGGCCAGGAAACCTAAATGAGTTCTATAGAAGGTAGACTTAAGAAGTCACGAAGGGTGAAGTGGGGTGGGGGGAGGATAGAGATGAGAGAGAGGGAAGGAGAGAGAGAAGGAAGGAGAGAGAGAGAGAAAGGAAATAAGGGAAGGAAGGAAGGAAGGAGGTATGTTAGTTGGTTGTCCTTCATTCTCAGAAGACCAAAATTACATCACTATGTTGGAGTCAAAGTACAGTGTGTCTGACTGTGACCAGACCAATATGAGCTTGGAAGGCCCTACAACAGATCGGGCACAAATAGTTCATATGAATATTTAGAATAACGGTATCTCTAAATGTGCGCATCTCACATTTCTTTTGAGCCACTGCTCCCTCATAGAGCACAGCGCCTTCTTTGATGCAGGCATGCCATGCTGGGTGGTCCTTTGCCAGTGTCTCCCGTGTCACACAATCAATTCCAGAGTTCTTAAGAGAGACCTTACAAGTGTCCTTGTATCGCTTCTTCTGACCACCATGTGAGTGCCTGCCTCATGGGATTTCTCTGTAAAATAGTCTTTTAGGCAAATGTATGTTTGGCATTCAAACACCATGGCCAACCCATCTGAGTTGTACTCTCTGCAGTAGTGTTTGAATGCTTGGCAGTTTGGCTTGACAGAGGACCTTAGTGTCTGGTACCTTATCTTGCCGGGTAATCTTCAAAATCTTCCTGAGAAAATTCAAATGGTAGTGAGTTTTTCCTGGCATGGCACAGATAGATTGTCCAGGTGTCACAGGCATACAACAACAAAGTCAGCACAACCTGTAGACCCCAATTTGGTAGGCAGTTTAATACCTTTTCTCTCCCACACTTTCCTTTGGAGCATCCCAGACACTGAGTCAGCTCTGGCAATGTGTTCATCGACCTCATCATCTATGTGTACATCCCTGGAAAATGTACTGCCCAGGTAAGTAAACTTATCCAGAGCATTCAGAATTTCTCTATTTCTTGTAACCAGTGGTTCCACAGATGGATGGTACTCGCTGGTGGAGAACCTGTGTTTACTTGGGGTTAATGGTTAGGCCAAACTTAGCACAAGGAGAAATCTATCCATACTTGTATCTCAGCTTTAGAGGCTGCATTGAGTGCACAATCATCTGTGAACAAAAAATTCACGTACCAACTCTCCCTCCACTCTAGTCTTGGCTTGTAGCCTTTCTAAGTTAAATAATTAACCGTTAGTGTGGTAGCTGACCTTGAAGTCATTTTTGTCTTTGTTGAAGGCATCTGGCAGCATTGTTCAGAACATCATGCTAAAAGCATAGGCGCAAGCACACAGCTTTGCTTCACTCCACTGGTGACTGGGAAAGCGTGAGAGCACCATCTATTATCCAGAATCTGGATAAGCATATGATCATGAAATTGACATACAATACTTATGAGCTGTTCCACACAACTAAATTTTGACACAATTTTCCACAAGCCCTCATGACTGACAGTATCAAAGGCCTTGGTCAGACTGACAGACATTGTGTACAGACCTCTGTTCTGCTCTTGGCATTTCTCCTGGAATTATTGGGCAGCAAATACCACATCAACTGTTCCTCAGCCATTTCTGAAGCCACACTGGCTCTCAGGTAGATGACCATCTTCCAGGTAAAGGATCAGCCTATTAAGGAGGACTCAGCAATGATTAAGATAGAGACTTCCCCCCCCACACACACACACACCATGGTTGTCACAGGACAATCTATTTCTTTTACCTTTATAGAGATGGACAGGGAGGCATCCTTAAAATCCTGGGGGATAACTTCCTCTTGCTGTATAACCCGCAAAATTTCAGTCAGCTTTTGTATGAGCAGTGGACCCCCTGAATTGTACATCTCAGCGGGAATAGAATCAGCACCAGGTGCTTTGCCATAGGAGAGGAGCCTAATGGCATTCAAGACCTCTTCCTCAGTTGGAAATTCAGCTAGGAAGGGATTGACTTCAACCTGAGGTATATATTCAATGGCTTCAACATTGATTAATGATGATCTGTTGAGAACACTATGGAAGTGTTCAGCCCATCTCTCTAGGATCATATCTTTATCATTAATCAATGTGGCTCCATCAGCACTGAGTAATTGAGATGCACCCCTAGGTCTTTGGCTCATAAATAGCTTTCCTGGCACTTTACATCGTTACTATCAGTGTAAAACTGAATTGCTTCTGCCTCGTTACTGAGCCAAGAATCCTGCATCTCTCTAAGCTTTGTTCATACTTTACTTTTGATAGAGTTAAACACTGCTTTCTTAGAGATGGATGAACTATCCTGGTAGTGAAGCCTGTGGAGTTCTCGTTTTTCCATTTAGCAGCTTCTGAATTTCCCCATCATTTTTGTCAAACCAGTCTTGATGTTTGCAAGTGTTTTGGCCTGGACAAGTAAATGCAGTGCTGTACACCAAATCTCTGAAAGCTACTCACTCCTTTTCTGCTCCAGCATTGCCAATTACATGTTGGCTTAGCTTTCTCTCCAAATTAGAAACAAACTGTTCTCTAGGAGAAGTGCTCTAATCTGTTGACAATAAGTCTTGTGGTAGTCATCTGGCCTTGGGGGTGCAGCTTTTGTTGAAAGTGAATTTTTAGCATTGAGAGGATAAGTCTATGATCAGTGCAGCACTCTGCACCACACATGGCCTTTGTCACTCTCACATCCTATCTCTTCTCCTTACGATGACATAGTCTATTAAATGCCAATGTTTGCTGCAAGAATGTATCCATAAAGTTTTAATGGAAGACAGTGTTGGTGATGAGAAGGTCATGAGATTCACAAGTCTTCAGCAGTAAGTGACCATTGCTGTTGTTTCCAACTCCAGTCCTTCCAAGGACTCCCTGCCATGTCTGGTAGTCTATGCCTACTCTTGCATTAAAGTCACCCAGAATTATAAGATTGTCCTCTTTTGGCACATTGATGATGAGAGTCTCCAGGTCTTCCTAAAATTTTTCTTTGACTTAATCAGGGTTCTTCATGGTAGGAGTATATGCATTGATGATGGTGGCATGGCACTTTCCTTCAAGTAGCAATTGCATTGTCATGAATCTGTTGTTCATTCCTTTTGGTAGGAACACAAGCTTATTGACTAGATTAGTTTTGATTGCAAAACCTATACCAACTTCATGGAGCTCCCCTTCACTGCGGCCACTCCAGAAAAATGTGTATCCAGTTCTGATTTTGGTAAGCTGGCCTTCATTTGCCAACCCTTTTCATGCAGGGTTGCCATTTAGATGTAATGCCTGCTAAGTTCAAGAGCTGTCAGTTCTACTGGATTTTGTGTTGTCCATTAGCATGTGTACATTCCATGTACAAATGGTGATTTTGTACTTTGCAAAAGTTTTTGTGCATTTTTTTGTGTCTTGACTGCAGGGTGGGAGCCCTACCTGCCAAGGGAAATAAGCCAGGGTTAGGTGAAGCAGGCAATTTTTAGAGCACCTGTTTCTAGCCCCTTCCTGACACCAGGAGGTGAGCAGTGCAATCCTAAAAAAACAGGCTGCTCAGATACCCAGAGGGCTGCCAAATCCCACTGCTGCTTCTAGTGAGAAGACAACCCTTTGGCCTGGACTGCTTGTGTGCAGGGTTGTGACTACAGCTCTCAGTGTATCCATACCTGCTACTTTGTCACTTTGAGATAGGTAAAAATGGTAATATGGTAAGGGTGATGTCTCTTGATTTGCACATAAATTGGATTTAAGTGAGGCAAAGTTACATGAAGTCTACTCTCTCTTCCAGAGTCATCAGAGTCCAGTGCAAGACAAAGTGATGGATGGCTCAGGATACAGCGAGTGACCTTGATGTCTTCAATGTCTAACCAAGCCCTTAAGTGCTCCACAGCACCTGTTTCATCCACTTTCATGGTCATTGGAACAAATTGTTCTCATGCACCTATTCCACTGGGAGAAATCTTCCCATACTCGGGGTAGACACCCCCTAACTCACTGAAGGCTTTGAGATCCCTGTGTTACCCTCACCCTGGTTTAGCCTAATTTACTAGGATGTGGCTGATATACATGCTACAGCTTCTTGGAGCCACAGGTGGGAGTTGAGTGAATCAGGTGGACCTCAAAGGTAAAAAGCAGCCCTGAAAGGAGTTCAGTAGCCCTCTCACCAGAGGCAGTAGTCTTCCCTGAACACACCTTGCACCTCTTTTTGAGACAAACAGGATTAACGGACTTGCCAAGAGTCACACAGCTAGAAATTGTCTAAGGCAGGATTTGAACCCAAGAAGACAAGCCTTCTGTCTCCAGGCCCGGTGCTCTATCCACTGTATCACCTAACTTCCCAAGAAAGGAAAAAAGTGGGAAGGAAGGAAATAAAGAAAAAAGGCAGGAAGGGTAGGGAGAAAAGGAAGAAAGGAAAAAAGGAAGGAAGGAAAAAAGGAGGCAAGGAAGGAAGGAAGGAAAGAAGGAAGAAAAATGAGGGAAGAAAGGAAAGAGGAAAGGAAGAAAAAAATAAAACTTTTTAAGTGCATACTATATACAAAACATTGTGTAAGTACTGGGGAATATAAAAGGAAACACAAGATAGTCCCTAATCTTAAGGAACTCACGTTCTAATGGGAGAGGTTTGAGATGCAAGTCAGATAGGAAGGGAAGGGAAGGAAATAAGCATTTATTAAGTGCTTCCTCTGTGCCAGGCACCGTGCAAAGCTCTTTACAGGTATCTCATTTGCTCTTCACTGCAACCTTGGGAGGTAGATGTTATTATGATCTTTATTTTATAGTGGAGGAAACTGAGGCAGATTGAAATGAAGTACTTGCCCAGAGTCACACAGCCAGTAAGTTTCTGAAGCCACGTTTGAACTCCCATCCTCTCTGACTCTGGGTCTGCCATCGTATCCACCATACCACCTAACTGCCCTATGGAGATGGTGAGGCCCAGTAGTTCTTAGGGTTTTTTCAACAAACCAGATGGTAATGCATCTTCTTTAGATAAAACCATATCCATTTCTGATGTTGAGCCATTAGACAGCAAAAAGACTTTAGTAGGAAGGACTTTCTCTTACGTATTGTCAGTAGTTATGGCTTCTTAAGGGTTTTGATCCATATCAGTGAAACAAGTCATTCCCATTTATGAAATCACAGGTCAAGGTGAAAGTGCACCAAAGCATGCTCAAAGGTAGTAACTTTTAATATGACTGTAGGATATTAAAGCCAAAAATTATTTTAACCCAGCCCCCTCATTTTAAAGGTGTGGAAACTGAGGCTCAAAGTTGAATAATTAGTTTCAGAGCCTGAACAAGGAGTCAAGTCTTTTGAACCCTGGTCTAATGCTTTTCATTCATTCATACCATGTATCTTTTTTTTGGGGGGGGGAATGAGGCAATCAGGGTTAAGTGACTTGCCCAGGGTCATACAACTAGTGTCAATTGTCCAAGGCCAGGTATGAACTCCAGTCCTCCTGACCCCAGGGCTGGTGCTCTATCCACTGTATCACCATCTTGAGAACAAATTGTTATTAATTATATGATTTAGTTTTTTGTATAGCACCTCACTTAATATTTGTAAGTAACCTTACATTTGTTGTTAAACATCATCTTACAACAGAAAGATGTGTTGCAAAATGTACACCAAATGGATTAGCAAAATATGTTTTGAAAGAGTCTTTTTTCTTCTTTAATCACACTTCTGCATGTTAGTTAGGCCTCTCTGAGCTCTACTGCTATCAGTCATTATTATCATAGTGAAAGCTGTTGTCAGCACACAGACATAAAACCCAAGCTCATTTGTATGACTTGCAAGTTGTTATCTCTCCTTTAATGATAGCATATCCTACTATCATAAATGTTTTTCATTTTAAATTACTCCAGAAAATTTGGTAACAGAATTCTTTTGTTTTACATAGCAGGGTGGATATGTCTGGATGTGTCTTCTTCACCTTTGATTTCTCATAATTACTGACAAAACAAAATCATACTGTAGTAACAGAAGGCACCCTATTACAACTAGGACAATGCGGCTAGGTATTTGTCTTTGATTATCTTTTTAACTCTAGAAAAAATTCAGTGCTGAGACACCATGTTAAAAATAATTATATTTACCATAGTTTTAATAGAGACTCTATTCTCAAGTCCCAGGAAAGAAGCATGTCCTGTTGTCCCACTGAGTGGTTCACTGCTCAGGGGACCCTGACCAATCAATCAAGTCATCATTCAAACAACAAGCACTTGACCTACATACCTTTTCCTCCCATTCATGGCTTTACTCCTTGAGTTTATTCTCCTCTACTTCCTCTCTTTTTACAGTCTTACAAATCCTTATCAGTCTAGCTTTCACCTAACATCATTCAGATGAAATTGTTCTCTGCCAGTGATCTTTTAATTTCTAAATCTAATGACTTTTTCTCAGTTTTCATCCTTCTTGATCTCTCTGGAGCATTTGACACTATTAATCACCTTACTCTCTCCTCTCTTGGTTTTTATGGTATTTTCTTTCTCTTGGTTCTCCTACATGTCTGACCCTCTCTGTCTCTTTTGCTAGATTTTCCAACCATGCCTTCAAATCATGGCTATCCCCCAAGACTCTTTTCTCCTTTTCTTTTTAATCTATGTTTTCTCTTTTTGTGATCTTTCTTTCTTTATTATTATTTAATATATTTAGTTTTCAGCGTTGATTTTCACAGGAGTTTGAATTACAAATTTTCTCCCCATTTCTACCCTCCCCCCCACTCCAAGATGGCATATATTCTGGTTGTCCTGTTCCCCAGTCAGCCCTCCCTTCTGTCACCCCACTCCCTTCCCATCCCCTTTTCCCTTTCTTGTGGGGCAAGATAAATTTCTATGCCCCATTGCCTGTGTATCTTATTTTCTAGTTGCATGCAAAAACTTTTTTGTTTTTGTTTTTGAACATCTATTTTTTAAAACTTTGAGTTCCAACTTCTCTCCCCTCTTCCCTTCCCACCTACCCTCCCTAAGAAGTCAAGCAATTCCACATGGGCCACATGGGTATCATTATGTGTAACCCTTCCACAACACTCATGTTGTGAAAGACTAACTGTATTTTGCTTCTTCCTAACCTATCCCCCTTTATTGAATTTTCTCCCTTGACCCTGTCCCTTTTCAAAAGTGTTTGTTTTTGATTACCTCCACCCCCATCTGTCCTCCCTTCTATCATCTCCCTTTTTTTATCTTCTTCCTCCTTCTTTCCTGT
>CM053622.1:274464515-274515560 GCA_028646595.1 Phalanger gymnotis | reverse complement strand
CTGGGGCCAGAAGCAACTGCAGCTGTAGTTCTGTAGCTGCCCTACCTCTGCTGCCCCTGCGGTGGTGGCCAAACCTCAAACTCTATTCCAGTCCCCAGCAGCTTCTCCCACTAACCTACTCTGTTGTCCTTGGTGTTTGTGGGTTGAGAAGTCTGGTAATTGCCACAGTTCACTGATTCAGGGCACTAGGGCATGCTCCGCCCGGCTCCCGGTGTGGTTGGTCTGCGCCACCCACACTGGGCTCTCCTCTGCTCAGCTTTGCTCCCCTCCACTCCCACCTCCGTGTGGGATAGACCTTACCCAGATACCATCCAGGCTCTCCTGGGCTAGAGCCCTGCTTCCTATGCTATTTTGTGGGTTCTGCAATTCTAGAATTGGTTCAGAACCATTTTTTATAGGTTTTTGGAGGGACTTGGTGGGGAGCTCACGCTAGTCCCTGCTGTCCAGCTGCCATCTTGGCTCCGCCCCCTCTTTTTGTGATGTTATTTGTTTCCATGGGTTCAATCACCATCTCTGTGTAGAAGATCCCCAGCTCCATATATCTATTAAAGTGGTTCTCATGAGCTAAAATCTGTATCACCAACTGCCTTTTGGCTCAAACTAGATATCCCATAGGTATCTCAAAGTCAATATATCTGAAACAGAATTCATTATCTTTCCTCTAAACCCACCCCTCTTCTGAATTTCGCTACTGTTGTCGAAGGCACCACCACCATCTTGGCTGCCTAGGGTCACCATCTTGGTGTCAAGCTCATTACTCACCCTACACACATATCCAAACCATTGCTAAATCTTGTTATTTCTCCATTTCCAACATTTCTCATCTATATCCCTGTGTGCATACTGGCGCGCCTGCACACACACACACACACACACACACACACACACACACACTTACACCCAACTATCCTTGCTCAGTTTCTAATCATCTCTTGCCTGAACTATTGCTAAGCCCTAATTCTAACTGGCCTCCCTGCCTCAAGTCTCTCTTTATTCAACTTCCTCCACTCAACTGCCAAAGTGATTTTTCTCAAGTGTGGGTTTGACAATATTAGCCTCCATTCAGTAAACTCTAGCAGCTCTGCATTATGTCCTGAGATGAAATAGGTGCTCCTTTGTCATTTAAAGCTCTTTACAACCTCCGGGAGTGGTTTACTATTCCCTTCTCCAGCTCATTTTACGGGAGAGGAACCTGAGGCAAACAGGGTTAAGTGACTTGCCCAGGGTCCTATTTAAATTGTCTGAGGAAGATTCTGAAGATTACCTGGCAGAATAAGATACCAGATACTAAGGTCCTTTCTTGAACTAAAGTTGCAAGCATTCAAACTCTACTGCAGAGTGCGCAACTATAGTGGCTGGCCATGTTGTTCAAATGCCCAACATAGGTTTTGCCTAAAAGACTATTTTATGGAAAACTCACACAGGGCAAGCACTCATATGGTAATCAGAAAAAATGATACAAGGACACTCGTAAGGCCTCTCTTAAGAACTTTGGAATTAATTGTGTGACATGGGAGACACTGGCACAGGACTGCCCAGAGTGCTGTGCCCTCATCAGAGAAGGTGCTGTGCTCTGTGAGCAAAGCAGAACTGAAATAGCTCAAAAGAAACCCGAATTGCACAAATTTAGAGAATCCACCCCAAATGTTCACATGGACTTTTTGGTCCTGACCTGTGGTGGAGCATTCCAAAGTCATATTGGTCTGATTGGCTACTGTCAGACACATTGTAACATAGTGATGTCATTTTGGTCCTCCATGAGAATGAAGGATGGTAACCTTCTTCAGAACCTAGTCATTTCCTACCTTTCAGGCCTTCTTACACTTTACTTTGTGAATTCCACAATCCAGCTCTATTGGCCTACACTTGGCCCTCACACACAACACTCCTTGCCAATTCTCCATGCCTTTGTGTTGGCTGTCGTTCATGCCTGGGACTTTGCCTCCTCACTTCTTAGTTTTCATTTCTAACACTTCAAGACAGCTCAAATTCTGCCTTTCATAGGAAAACTTTCCCAGCCCTCTCAGCTGCTAGTCCCTTCCTCTCTGAGATCCCCTTAGACTTACTCTGTATGTACCTATTCTTATATGTACCTAATTATTTACACGTTCTTGTCCCCCACTAAAATGTAGCTCCTTGAAGGAAGGTACAGTTTTTGACTTTCATTGTGTCTCTTGTACTTAGCATAGTTCCTCACACATAGTATGTTTAATAAATGGTGGACAATTGATTAATTTACGAAGCCACTAATACATACCAGCAAACACTGTGCCAGGTGCTAGAGGTACCAAGACAAAAGCAAAATAGGCCCTGCCCCCAAAGAACTTACAATCAAATGATGGGGTGGTAAGATGGTTGGGGGGAAGACAAGTGCATATAATCACATGCAAATGCATATAAAACAAAAACAAGGCAACCTTGACAGGAGGAAGACCCTAGCAATTTTAGGGAGCAATAAGGGATTCATGCAGGTGATGCTTAAGCTTAGTCTTGAAGGAAGCTCAGAGTTCCAAGGGGCAGAGGGAACATTTTAGTTACAGGGAAAGCACAAAGGTTAGAGATGTAGTGGTGTTCCATGTGAGCAACGTCATGAAGACTATTTTGGCTGGATTACAGAGTGTGCAGAAAGGAATAATGTGTAATAAGACTGGAAAGGTAGGATGGAGTCAGCTCCTGAAGAGCTGTGACCTTCTAGAACTTGCACTATTCTCACTTACCTGGACCCATAGCACTGCCAGTCGCTGTGGTGAAAAGAAAAACACAAAACACGGGCTGGGTGGAAGAGTAAAGAACAGCTCCATTTATTAATTGGAGGGACAGGGCTTATATACCCTTTTAGGCAAGCAGAATCAACAAGTCCAAGTGTGAGGCATTTGCATAATGCATGACTTCCTCGTACTTTTATTCCCCTTTTGCCATAAACAATATTGTGTTAATAGCCCACAGGTGGTATTTAGCACATGTGTGCCATGGGGGTATTGGAGAGAGCACGTGTATACCGAGGTAGCTTGAAGAACCTTCGTCCTGAGCAGCACGTGTATGCTGAGGCAGGGGATGGAGAGCCCATGTGCCCAATTATCAGCCCAAGGGCAAGAATGGGCCTCTGGCCTGTATCTTATCCCAGAATGGACTTTCCCAGAGCTGGCCCTCTACACCATAGAATCTGGCATCCTCCTACCTAAATCTGAGTAACTCCTGGACTTTACATTCTGTTTCCTTTCCTAAATTTATAGCATTTACTTTCTTCTTCCTATGTCGGCTAATCCAGAATTATAGACTAGAGGTGTCAAACATAGTCTTGAATGTGGCCCAAACCAGATTAATATGTAGTTCCTCTCTGATTTTAAATATGTTGATGTATTAATAAAAAATAAATATATAAATATGTGTGGTTTGCTAGGTCAATATGTAGCCCTCAAGGATACTTATGTTTAGTTTAGTGGCCCCCATTTCTTTTTTGGTTTTGATGCCACTGTTACAGACTGTTAAAGCTAGAAGAAACCTCAGAGGTAATCAAACCAAATTTCCTCATTATCTGTAACACTAGTCCCAAAGTCCCTTTGTAAGGCACGATCTTCTCACTGGTAGAGATGGATATATCCTGCCCTGCATCAGGGCCAGGATGGAGTTGGCAAAAGCAGGAGAATTCTAGCTTTAAGTCTCTTCAGTTGCTTCTGGTTTCCAGCTTTGAGAGGGTAGATGGATGAGGCCATCCACTTCAGGTTGCTGAAGGAGAAGACTCTAGAAAGACTCAAGAGGAGCCAGTAGTCTCCACCATGTCCCTATCCCCAGCTTTCTAAACTAGAAACTTCAGGGAGTTTCCCCTTGGGGTAAGATCTAAGACTCTCTCCCAATAGGACAGGTCCTTCACGCTTTATTGTCTGGTATATATTCTTCTATGTAAGAATCTTCTCTGCTTTCTGTTTTGCTACAGATTTGGATAAATGGGTTTTCTTGGCTAAGTACTACATGTGTTCATTATGACACTGGCATTTGGTAGGAAAAGGGTTAAGCCTTGGATATAGAGCTTGGGGTCCTTCTCCCCCAGTAATTGAAACAGCAATTAGAAGTTAGCTTGAACCTGATCATAGCCCCTAGAACAAAAAAAAATTAAGGAAGCAGATTTGATATCTATAATTCTAGACCAGTAGTCTATCTAAGGAGAGTGGAGTGGTCATCCTCTGGCCCCAACATCCTGCCTTTCCTCCTGGAAGGAATTGAAGTCTCCTTTAGAGAAGTGTAGGAAGAAAAAAGTCTAGAACTATCTATTCTGCCACTCTTTGAGCCACACAAAGACATTCCCATGCTAAATGCAGGGGTGGGGGAAGGGGAAACAGGGAATGAAGGTTTTATGTTCTATTTGTAATGAGGGATAAGGAAAATTAGGTTTGATCTCCTTGAATGAGGATCTTAGAGGCTGCAGCTCCCTATAGGAAGCAAAGACCTAGGCAGGTCAGGAGAAAATCTACCCCATAGCACTTTAGTGTTCTCACTTCGAAGTCCATCATTCTGTCTACCAAGCTATCTACCTCCTTTCTCTCTTCCTTCACCCACAAACTTTACCCTTCCACAAAACATGAAGGGTACTTTTTCTGTTCCAAGGCCATGGTACATAGCAATTTTCAACTACATATATAGAAAGGAAGCAAAGTTTCTAAAGAGAGGGAAGGTCACAAGGAGAAATAAGCGTTTCTTTAGAATTACAATGAACAGCCCCACTAGGATGAATAGAAATAAGTTAGTTAGCTTTCAAAAGATAAGCGCCCTAGAATATAAAGAAAGAGAAACCAAGGAAGACTTGTATAAATTGATGCAGAGTGAAGTAGGCAGAACCATGAGAACAATTTATACAATGACTACCACATTGTAACAAGAAACAACTTTGGAAAACTTACCTGATGGATCCATCGAGCAGTACTTTATTAAGTGCTTACCGTGTGCCAGGCACTGTGCTAGGTATTGCAGATAGAAATAAAATGAAACAGTCCCTACCCAAGAGTAGCTTACTCTAATGAGGGAAACAACAATTATATATATACATATATGTATATACATGTGTATGTGAATATATAGAGCATAAATATTAAATATAAGTATGTATGAAGTGGTTAAATACAAGATAGTTTAGGAAGTAGGAAACCAGCATTATAGAAGTTGGTGACTGAGCTGCCTATTACATGCAGAGAGGGACTCCATGAGGCAGAGGTAAAAAGGGAGTGCATATCAGGCATGCGGGATGGCCAGTGCAAAGGCCTAGAATGCTGTGCAGACCAGAGAGAAGGCCAATATGGCTAGATCTCAGAGTGTGAGAGAGAAGTAATGTCTAGTGAAGCTGGAAAGATCAGTTGAAAGCAGATTGCAAAGGGTTTTAAAAATTAAGCAGAAGAGTTTATCTTTTATCCTGTAAACAGTAGGAAACCACTGAAGTTGGCTGAGTAGGAGAGAACTACGGTCATAGCTGCACTTAAGGAAAATGACTTTGGTGGCTGTTATAGGATGGCCCAGAGTGGGGAGAAATTTGAGGTGGGGAGACCAATTACAAAGCTTTTGCGGTAATCTAGGCAAAGGTGATGAGAGCCCAAAACAAACAACAGCAAACTCTGTAGTATCCATTACTTACTGCTGTTTCATTTTTTTTTCTTTTGAAGCCAGTTAGCTTAGAAAATTTGTCTGAAGTCAAGAGCTTTTCATGTACTTTATATCCCCATATCTCTGTATATGGCAGGTATTCATTCAATACCCTTTTGATTTATTGGGATACCAAATTGTTATAATTACTATTAATAAGTTTTAAATTATAGTTATAAATATACATTCAAACTATATGATTTTGTATTTAAAATATATGTTAACAAATTATATAAATAATTACTGTTATAATTTAGTAATACGTTACTAAATTATCGGAATACTAATTTACCTGATGTTGAAAAATCCAAGTAAAATGCCAAAGGAAATGCAAGCGTCAACATATATTTTAATGAAGTGTCAGTATTCAGATAGTTTCACAAGAAAATTATTCCAAGCATGTCACCAAAAAGGACAACCTGCCACCTGAGCTCTCACTGATACCTAGCTGTACCATAATGAGGCACGCCTAAGTGATCATTAGTCTTGGTAAGGTGTTGTAGTGTTTATATCTCTCTTCTAAAAATTCACATGTAACAGGTTGATTCTGTCAGCAGTCCAGATCTTGGGGATTTGAACCTGTATTGAGAACTCGGGGCAAATGAAAGGAAGTATTCCACAGGCACATTTTCAATCACCCGGCACTCAGCTCTTCTCTGTTATTTCCCAGACTCTATGCAGCGTTACTTCTCAGAAATTATCAATCTCTTGCTGGGCTAGCTCTCAGCCTACTGTTATTCCCAGTGTCTATCCATCAGTCAACAAGAATTTACTATATTCCAGTTACTGGTCTAGGTGCTGGGGATGGAAAGGCAGTGCTTGACCACAAGGCACAGCAATCAGCTACCACTGAAGCCAAAAAAAAAAAAAAAAAGAAGATCCCTCAGTACTGGGGTTAAAATTCCTCCATATTGGAAGTTCCTGTGGAAACATTTTATAATGAAACTTCCTTCCAACGTAGAAGTGGGGGATTAGGGATGTGTATGCCATATTCACTGCCAGAATGTAGTCGCTATGTGGTTTACTTTTGTTTAGCTGCTTTTCTTTCTAAGCTCATTGGCTGGAGACAGGAGTAGAAGAAAATATATGGAAGTAACTCTGATATAGAAATGAAAGGAACTAGCACTACTTATTTTTTAAGTAAATTAAAAATAAAAAGAAACATTACTTGACTGTCGTTGTGGAAGCACTAACCTCTAAAGAACCTTAGAAGCCCCTCCAAGTTCTAGATTTATGATCTTATGACTTTAAGGGAACTAATACAAATATGGAAAGCCAAGATCGATGTCGTCTTGTAAAATAAGTGGACTAGTTGACTCTAATGGCCATTCCAACTGTAATCTACAATTGCATTATCAGATAATTTTCAAAATAATACTTACACACTATGAACAACCACATGGAAAGATGTAATTTCATCACATGCTGTGTCCTGGGCTGACTTCTTCCTGCTTGGTAGGAGACAGAAGTCATACTTAGTCCTAGGCTGAACTCTTCTGGATTGCAAGGGACCCTTCCTGTCTGTAGGAGACAGGGAAGCTTCTTCCTGCTCATCCACCTGTCCCCTGGCCTGGCTTACCTGAAGGGATGGGAGAGAAACACCATATCATCTCCTCCCAGCCCTAATCTTCTGCCTGAGGTGCCTAACATCCAGAGAAGACTCTACCTAGAGGCAGAAATCTTTAGTGATGTTAATAGCCCATCACTTGAATTCATTCATCAGTGATTAACAAATTCCCAACCAGTCATACTAACCCAGTGATTCTGACCCCCTTGCTGTCATTATTCAAAACCTTTTCTCTATCCTTCACTGCCCACTCCCTTATTCCTATCCTTCACAACCCAGCCCCCTCAAAGTCCCATTAGAAGCCACCTACCTCTTTCACTTTGCTCTGTGAAAGGCAAAAAAAAAAAAAAAGAAAAAAAAAAGAAAACTATATACAACCAAAATATTCATGGCAACCACTGGTGTGGTAACAGAAAACTGGAAACAAGGTAGATGCTCATTGGTTATGAAACAGCTAAACAAGTTGTGGTACCTGAACGTAAGAGAATATTAATGTGTTATAAGAAATAACAAACATCAATTGAGAATTGTAGCACAATGCCTGGCACATAGTAGGTGTTTAATAAATATTGATTGAATGATAAAGAAGTATGGGAAGATATAACAGCTGATGCAGAGGTAAAAAAGTAGAACTAGGAAAACACTACATGCAAGGACTAAAAGAATATAAATGGAAAACATTAAAAAGAAATTAAGTAGTACGTAATCATGATGACCCCAGAGAAGACTTGAGGAAATATACCTTCCTCATTTCATCACAAAGGTGGGGACTCTGTGTATAGAATGTTATATGATCTCTTACACATGCTCAATGTATTGATTAGTTTCATGGAACTACTTTCGTTGTCTTTTTTTTTAATATACTTTGTCACAACTAATGCCTTCAGAAATACGTATGATATAAAAACAAAAAGTCAATTAAAATAAGATTAAAAAAAACAAAAAAGAAACACTCAAGCCTTCTCCTTGTGTAGTGGGAACTTTGGCTTCCCCTGCAAAGTTCAGACTTCTGGGGCCCCTTTGCCAGACCAGGGGATATCCTCTTACGCAGATGATTTCTCCTGCCCCTGCTCCAGTCATCGGCATCATCCACTCTCCCAACATATTTCTGTTTCAGTAGTTCTGGTCACACACTCCAGCTTCAGGTACTAAAAGCTGTGAAGTAGCTCTGTCTACCTCAGGAAATGTTTTCCACTAGTTATGGAGATGACATAGCACCCCAACTATCCCATAATTTCTTCTGCTTAAGTACTTGGTCTGTCTATAGTACCAGCTAGCTGCCAGACTTACTTCAAGTGGCAGCTATTTCTCTCTCAGTTCCTAAGAGCATGATGGTCCTCAGGTCTCTAACCTTTCTCCTGAATCAATAAAGGACAAGAAAGGAAAGAGAAGGAAGATCCTAGAAATAACTACAGTACCATCTACAGGCCAAATTCAAAATCCTAGATGATCTGTTACTTATTCCTAAGGACTTCGGATTTAAAAAATGCTATGCTAACAAATGGAAATTTTGTTACTACTGTGTCAATATATACTTTCCAAACACAAGATGTATAGAACAAAAATTCATAATTTTACGTGCAATCCTATTTTTGTTCTTCTTTGCTTTTTGAAATGTTTGTATTTGTTGAAAAGTTCATAATAAAAATAAGAGAAAATAACTAAAAGATATTAGGAAAAGTGGATTGTGATTTATTGGACTCCGTTCTGTGCTTCCCTGGGAATATAAATGTTGCCACAGCAAAGCCTGTTTTTCAGATTTATTATACTCTATTTGTTACAAGGGTTTTTCTTTTTTTTCTCCAAATGTGGGATGGGGATAGAGGGAGAGAAAATAGATTTTTATTTATTGAAAAAACAAAATGAAATCAAAACAAAACCTTTTTTTCACTATGCTCTAGTATCCATACTGTACCTCCACTCTCCTGTCTTCCACCTCAAAAGGGAGTCTTTTGTAGATATGGTGGATCACGAGCTAAGCATTAGGCAACTGCTTGGAATGCTGAGCTGATCCTCAGATAGACAACTATCTGTGCAATATTCAAAAGCAAAAGTAACATCCCTCCATCACTGATGTTGTAAGACCCTTGTTCATATTTCATGTCCCTTTTTTAGTCTTCATATTTTAAAGAGATGTGGGAAAACTAGGCAGGGTAGCATATTAACAACAAAAATAATTAAAGTGGTGGAAAATAAGCAATTTTCTTGGAAAAAACAGGTCGCCTATAAGTACAAAACATTAATAGCGACTCTTTTGTTATAGCAAAAAAACTGGAAATTAAAGATGTACTCATCAACTGGAGAATGGCTAAGTAAATTAGAGTATATGAATGTCATGGGATGGTAGGTAATGTAATATAATTATAATAATTTCTGATTATTAAGAAATAAGACAATTTCTTATTGCCCCATAAGAAATGATAAAATAAGTCCTTTTAGAGAAATGTATGAAGATTTTTATAAATTGACACAGAGTGAAGTGGGCAAAACCAAGGACAACAATTTATGACTACTACATTGTAAAGAAAAAGAACTTTGAAAGACTTAAGAACTCTGATCAACCATGATTGGGGTGGGGGGGAAGCAGCAATCAGAGTTGAATGACTTGCCTAGGTCACACAGCTAGTAAGTGTCTGAGGTCAGATTTGAACGTAGGTCCTTTTGACTCCAGGACTCATGTCCACTGTACAGCCTAACAGCCCATTTAAAACTTCTCTTCTAGCTACAGAAGGCTGAAGAGACAGAAATCTAGACCGTTAACAAGGAGGCTGGCTGTGCCTTCTCTTAGATCAAAGTTGAGGGAAAGATGGTGTCAGCAGCTGTGTGCTAGCATCCGTCTTGGCAGCCCACACTTTCAGCTCCCCGAAATCTCTCTGGTTCACCCTGTAGCTCAAATCACCTAGAACAAATGACTTCAAGAATCTCGGATCAAGGGCCCATAGGAAAGGGTTGTCATGTTTCTCAAATATTTTAACTTAACCCTTCTTTCCCTACCCCACCCCCACCTACTCCAACCATGTGGCTCAGAAAGATAGATTTTCTCCATCTCTTACTCAGCATCCTATTCTAATGCCAAGTTCAAATATCATATCTCCTGAGACCTTTGGGTAAAACTCTGATGGTTGTAATAGACATCCTCCTCTCTTCCCCTAGCATCCTGAGACCCTGTGACAATACTTATATTTATTATCTACTACAGAGTATTTTTTTTTCTAAGTTCTATTGTTATTGTTTAGTTTTTTCAGCTGTGTCCGACTCTTCTTGACCCCTTTTGGGGGTGTTCTTGGCAAAGATACTTGGGGGGTTTGCCATTTCCTCCTCCAGCTCATTTTACAGATGAGGAAACTGAAGCAAACAGGGTTAAGTGACTTGTCCGGGGTCACACAGCTAGTATGTCTGAGGTTGGATTTGAACTCAGGTCTTCTTGATTCTAGGCCCGGCACTCTATCCACTAAGGAGATACAAAGTTTGGAAAAACCAGAATTCATCCCCTCAAGGAGCTTACATTCTAATAGAAGACAAAAATACAATTGTAATACACAACAAATGAATTAGAGTCATAAAACAAAGTGCTATGAAAATTCTGAAGGAATATGTGAATACTCGTGTGAACTGTGAAGCAGAGTGAAGTGAACAGAACCAGGAGAACAACATACATGATGACCACAATGATGTAAAGGGAAACAGCTTTGAAAGACTTCAGAACCCTGAGCAAGGCAGTGACCAGTGGGGCTTCAGGAGATATGACAAAATATGCTTTCTATTTCCTGGCAAAGAAGCAATGGAGGTTAGAGGTCAGAAAGAAACCTGTGTTTACAGATGGCGCATTGATTTGTTTTGTTTGATTCTACTTATTAGTTTGGAGAAAGAGCTCCTATGGAGGGGAGGATAAGGACAGTTGGGGGGCATGGGAGTGTTGCACAAGGAGAAAAAAGGGATAAGAGCATTAATGAGACATTTTAAAGAATACACAGAAGAGAAGAAAAGACGTTCAAAAGGGGCTGTGGTAGACTAGGCCTAATTCAGACTGTCTGGTGCTCCAAGACCTCAGCTGGAATGAAATGAGATACTCACAGGCCATCTATCAGTTACTTATCCATAGCCTGGAAAGGTTACTCAGCAATTATAGAGTGCTGGCTTAGATAGATATGACACCCCTCATCAACATGTGGAAGTTTCTGATCAGCAGGATGTGTTGGGTGTAGTGACTCACACAACTGTGGGGCATCCACCAAACCTGAAAGACATCAACTGCTCATGGGCTAGTCTCTTATTCTCTTGGTAACTGCAAAGCTGCATCAAGACCAGAGAAATATCACAGGTAGCTTCCCTAACTCTTAAGGGGGGAAACTATCCTAGCCTACATGGTAGTACAATAAAGTAACAGTGGTAGGGTCCAGACCTATGAGGAGACTTAAAGGCAAGAGTAAGAACCTAGTTCAAACTTGAGGTAGAGCCACTGGCAAATTTTAAAGAGTTAGAGGCAGGAGAGAAATGAAACCAAAAGGAAACAAGCAATGCTTTTAAAAGCACTTCACAGGGATGTAGTGAGGCAGTGTCAGAAGAGTGCTTTGAACTTCTTGAAAGGAAGGCCCACAAAATGTACACTGTGATTATCCTCACAAAGAAATAATGAGCTTCTTTGGCTTTAATGGAACTGGAAAACTGAGTTCTTGAGGCTATAAAGCTACAGCCATCTGAGGACAAGGTACCAAGCACGTCCAACCACCCTTTTCATGCACCCAACTTGTAACTTTGGCCTATTTTTTCTTAAGCTTCATATTGTAAACTTTGACTTCTCTCAGGAGGGGGTTAGTTTAATAGTCTAGTTGCCTGACAGTCTATATATCTATATCTATATGTAGACATACATACACACATGTAAGTATATATGTATGTATGTAATTAATATATATTATATATTTACCCACTTACGTGAGTTTAAATGGGCCATAATAGAAGGTCTATTATTTTTTGTGTTACCGGTCTGTCCAGTTCTTTTGCAAAACCCCCTCTAAGTACCATAACTGCTATTAAGAACTAGGACAATTAAAATTTTTTGAAAATGTAAATCTGTAATATAGTACATATAGTTTACATATATAATATATAGCATACATATATAACATATATGCACACATATACTCATATATACTATGTACATAAAATATATAAGTATATGTATATATATAAGAATATTTTCTCATTACTTCTGCCTCATTTTTTTCTGAAAAGGGTAATCTTGCATCTTGAGATAGATAGATAGCTATGTAGAGATAGATACATAGATATTTATATAGGGATAGGTAGGTAGATATCTATATATAAATAGAGATACACAGATTACCTTTCTTCAAAAAGAGCAATTGTCCTTGTTCTTAATAGCAGTTATGGAACTTAGAGGGGGGTTAGAAAAGTGTCAGACCAGTAACACAAAAAATAATAGCTCTTCTATTATGGCGCACTTTAACTCACACAAGTGGAAGGTTCGGGCCTAGTATCTAGCAGCTGGGGCAAGAGATGGGGGAGGGGGGCAGAGAATAGGGATAAGGAGAGAAGAAGAGGTGAGGGCAGAAGTTTGTGACTGTCAATAACTAGAGGGGTTAGTTGTGCCTTGAGCACCAAGGACTTCAGACCACTTCAGGAGGAGGAAGGGACATTAGTCATGCTACTGTGGAGAGTCTGCTCTAGCTCTTGGAGAGACACTGTGGTACAGTGGCATCAGAGGACCTGAGTTCAAATGCCAACTCTGCTACTTCATGTGTGACCTTGGACAAGTTGTGTAAATTCCCTGGAACTCAAGTTTTCTTGTCTTTAAAACGAGGCAAGTAGACCAGATGACTTCTAATAGCCCTTCTACATCTTAATTGATTATCCTATGACTTGGCACAAGCCCAGCTTCTCCAAGCTCTCCATCACTCTTTCTAGTTGGTACCATATGCATGACCTTCAATTGCTTTCAGTCCACAAAGCTCACTGAGGCAGGTGAGAATTATTTGTAATATGACCCATGGCCAAGGTCCCCTCTAAGGATTCTGAGCTCACATGACCAATGTACAATCCTGGGGGCCCATGTCCTAAAGGTGAGTTTCTTTCATTGGCTTTTTGCCTATACCCTGGAGTTTTACTCCAGGGTCATCTCCAAAATTGAATTCAGATATGGCTTTTTTTTTAATGTTTTCCCATATATATATACCAGGATGTTCATTTCCCACATAGACAATTACCATAAAACTAATTTTCCTAAAGCACAGGTCTGACCATGTTACCCCTTTTAATTATTGCTCCTTATTATATTAATAAATATGAGCTCCTCTGTCCGCCATTGAAAACTCCTCACAATGTGATTCCTTCCTATAGCTCTGGTTTAACCCCACCCCCAACATTTCTCCCTTCCATGCACTGTATAGTTCATCTATACTGGCTGCGCCTCATACAGGACGCTCCATCATCTCCCATCTTTTTGCCTTTGCATTCACCCTCTATCCCCTACACCTGGGAGGCCGTCTTATCATGTCTGCCTCATAGAATATCTGGCTTCCTTTTAGATTCAGCTCAAACGCCACCTCCTACCTGAGGCATTTCACAGTCTCCTCCTCCCTGCTTTTCTCCCGCTCCCCCAACCCTGGGCTACTAGTGCTTTACCTGCTAAGACTGACTTCTTTCTCCTCTGTATTTATCCCATATGTACCAATTTATGCGTATATGGTCTCTCCCATTAGAATTGAAAGCTCCTTCAGGTCAGAAACCATTTTTGCTTATTCTTTGTATTTCCAACACTAAGCACAATTCCTAGCACATAGTAAGAGCTTAATAAATGCTCACTGATTCATTGATAAGACATTTGTTTATGGGAGATAATCATTTAGTTATCAATTTAAAATAAAAGATGACTCAGAATCAATAAGATTGGTTATGGGAATCCTTTATTTTACCCATGGCAGCACAGGAGCCCATGAAGAAACATAGAAATAGTAAGCATTCAGCCTATTAGACTTTGTCCAGAAGGTAACAATGTTTTGTGGAACAGCTAAACAAATACTCCTCATTCGCCTTACACCTGTTCTATTTGGGTAGCTCATAGCAATTTCATGGAGGGTTGGCAAAGTACAGATCTCTTGACTCGTCATGTTATGGTTGTAGTTCATTAGCAAGAAGGCCATACTCTTCCCTCTCTAGATTTCACACTATTAAGAAAATCTTTTTTCTTTAGGATAGTAGAGCCAAACTAGCAAACTTAGCTACTCCCAATGTCTTGGGAATGCTAGAACTTAGGAATTCTTGAACTCGGCTACCAAAAGGGTAACCTACCAGGCTGGAATCATCCATTCTCGAGATCACTAGTCTCTGATCTGTCCTCAGAAAAAAGAAATAGAATGGTAGGAGTAGGCACTCAGGAAGTAAGAATCCAGGAACTCCTCTATCAGGCTCACCTGGGCAATCATGGATTGATTACTGTGCACTTCCCCTACAATTATCTTTGGGGAGCAGAATGGAGAAATTCCCTTCCTACCCTCTCTACTTCAATCTCAAAGTCAAAGAAAAAGAAGGAAAAAGAAAGGAATAGTATTTTATAACTTAATTTATAGCAGATCTCAAAAGATGAATTGTCAACTATTAACAACCATATGAAAGAATGTTCCAAATCACCAAATAATAAGAGAAAGGCAAACCAAAATAACTTTGAGGTTTCATTTTATGCTGAACAAATTGACAAAAATGACAAAATATGAAGGAGTTGTGGAGAGATGGGCACACTAAAATATTAGTGTGGGGTTGTAAATTGCTCCAGCCATTCTGGAAAGCCGTTTAGAATTTTGAAAACATAGTGCCTAAAATGTCTACACCTTTCACTTAAATATTCCACTGCTAGTCAAATACCCCCAAAAAGGTCAATGACAAAAAGAAAGGCCCTCATAGACATAAAAATATGGCAGTACTTTTTGTAGGAGGATAGAACTAGAAATAAAGAAGCCTGGTTTGGTAATGGTGAAACAGGTAATGATACATGATTATAATGGACTATAATTATGCTTTAAGAAATAATGAATGTGACCTACAAATCGCTCATCTTCCTTTCTTTGCCTGCTGGCCAAGATACCACAGAAAGATCATGGGGAGAAGGTGACCCTTGCTTCTGCTGTTGCAAATAAATAGGAGGCAAAGAAAAATAGTCAATTCTTTGAGAAGCTCTCCAAAAGCTGTGGCCTTGGTCAAGATACCCAGACTAAAAAGGACCTAATGTGCTTTGTCAAAAGCCCTTGATACACTGGACTGCAATAGCACAGGTTTATCCTTCAGATCTTGAAGTGCCGCCAGCAATTAACCAGTTCAACCAGGGTTGGTTGGTTTGTTTGCTTTATTTTTTTGATCATTGGACAACTACTCAACTGCTCGACAAGCACAGACCTGAAACGAGACAGAAAAGAACCAAAGTTGTTCTCTTAGACTGGGCAGAAAGCTTCAGACAAGGAGGGTATGCCTACCAAGACACCACCTGTCTTCTTTACCGTTACTACCTTAGTAGAAAACAAGAAAGTTCAGTCGGCAGTCAATGCGTGTGAGGTGGACCTCATTGAGCTGGTGTTCTTTTTACTGGCCTTGTATCAAAAAAATGAGGACTGCTTACTGTATTATCAAAGGAAAGGTCGGATTGGGCGGCTTAATTCACAAGAAGACAGCACACGCAGGTTAATCCTGAAGACAAAGGAACCCCGGGCTAAGCTGATAGAAGCTATCAAGACCAATTATAAATAATATAGGATAAAAAAAAGTATCAGTTAGAAGAATTATTCACCTGTCTTTATTCCCAGGAGTTTACTTCTAAGAAGCTAGATACTTTTGTTGGCGATTTTAAGGGACTAAGAAGGGAGCTGAGGCTAGTTGAACCTACATCACAGATAGATAGATAGCACCTTTTTAAAATGATGGGTAATTTGTTTCCGTTGGAAGAAAAGATACTTGCAAATTGTTATTTTATAGGACATGCTAAGAAAAAATGAGATTTTTTAAAAAATCTCATTTCCTTTCTCTTTATTTATGCTCTGCAATTTACCCGATTTTGCCAGGTATCAAATTATAACTCTCTTTGTCAACTACAAATGATTCTTCAAAGTCTGAACTGACATCTACGTTTTTACTTGATGGCTACATTGTGTTTTCACATAATCGTGCAACTATCTTTTTTATCTCCTGCAACTAGCCAATCACTTTAAAGTGTTAGAGCCTGGAAAAAAAATAACGTAGGATGAGATCCATTATCATCAGGGCGGCACTGTCCTGTGCCCCAACGCAGTGGCTTGTATTGCCAGCTAGAAAAGACAAAAGCTAAGGAACTTGCAATCACACTGGGTTAAATGTGTCAGCTTGATTTTTCCCTACATAAAAATGGAAATTCCAACAACAAAAAAGAATTGATGAATACAGAGGAACATGGAAAGACATGGTCTAATTGATGTAAAATGGAGGAAGTAGAGCTAGGCAAACAATATACACAGCGACGATAAAAAAGTACATGAAAGCACAAAACAACTGAATCTAGGGTCTCTGAAAATGTAATGCCCAAGCTTGGCCCAAGAAGAGACACACGATGCCCCATGGGTGTGGAACATAGCATACGATGTCAAACTTCTTTTGGTATATTGGTTAGTTTTGCTAAACTTTTTTTTTTCCTTTTTTCTTTTTTTGTTATAAGAGAAGCAGGATATATTGAGATGTGTGG
Source organism: Phalanger gymnotis (assembly GCA_028646595.1). NCBI lineage: Eukaryota > Metazoa > Chordata > Mammalia > Diprotodontia > Phalangeridae > Phalanger > Phalanger gymnotis. Next base: position 274,498,644 of record CM053622.1, on the reverse strand, counting down.
GTGTCACCAAAAAAAAGATAGCAATACAATATATTTTTAAAAATTGATTAGGGGATTCATTGAATTGATCAGGGGCTTTTCTGATCTCCCCCACCCCTTATAATATTTTTCCCCTAGAGGCAATTGGGGTTAAGTGACTTGTCCAGGGTCACACAGCTAGTGTCAGAGGCCAAATTTAAATTCAAATCCTCCTGATTCTAGTGCTGGTGCTCTATCCACTGCACCACCTAGCTGCCCTACAGGAGTTTTTATAGGTGGTGGCAGATTCCTACTTGTATGGTTCATCTCCCATCTCTGTTATCAAAGGCAGGGAGATGCTAAGTATTTGGCAGTGGAAGAGGGGGAATCAATCAAGGAACTTCCGATCAATGGCAGGGTGGTAGAGATAGGCAGGAAGAAGGTCTTGGCAAAAGTCCATAGTAGAGCCAGCCTATGTTCAGTGAGCCTCATCTCCTAGGTTTTTAAGACTGTCAAAACAATAAAATTCATTTAGATGCTAAGACTCTACAGAACATTTCAGTGAATGTCTGTTCTAGGCCTATTCACTGCCAAGGTTAGGCTGACACAGTACTGGCAAGCAGAGCACATCCATGTTTCAGAGAGAAAGGACTTAAAAAGACACCAGGCCATAAATTATCTCTTTACTGTGCTCCCTCTGTTCGCCTTTCCCCCCAGGTCCGGTTTTCAATAGCCGGATGAATGATTCACTAGGTCACTAACAGGATAACAAGCTGTGTGGAGGAAGGAAGGAATTGTAGCTACAAAATCCTGAATTGTTAAGGAACTCTGGGGAAGATAAGATTTTCGTGCTGGATCCCTGAGAGTGGAGCTCTGATCCTGGTAAAGGCTCTGATAATAAAATTGAAAAATAGGAGAAATATAGGATGAGAAATGCCAAGCCAGCATAATGGGAGGAGTAAAGGGGGAGGAGGGAGGAGTGGAGCAGGCCTACACAAATTACTGCCGGCTGCAAGGAAGGCCAGTGAAATCATCATGCATGTGGAGGTTGTACTGCAATTTTGAACAGCTAGATCATAGACCTATCATGATTCATCCCTAGAGCAAAATTACGAGAGAGCTGCCTTGTGAAAAACAAATCTAAGATGACTAGTGGAACCTCATTCAATAAAGGACGATTGCACCAGCTTCCCCTGCTCTGTATCCAAAGAAGGATAAAGGTTACTTACTGTAGGTCTAGAGCCAAAATGCCTGTTCACCTTACCTGTCCAGCACAACTACTGAAGTTTTAGAGATGGGATCCATTTCCACAAGGCAGGATAACCAAGGAGACATCTCACTAGATCCTGATTCATGCGAATAACAAATCCCATGAAGTGGTCACATTATTTGAATTCACGCTATTCAAAGTTAAAATTTGATGTAAAAAATAAAAATTGGTTCTAGCCTAATGGAAATATGTAATAAAATCTTAAGTTAGGTTTTTATTTTTGAATAATGTAATCTAGCGTCAAACCTTAGAGAATTTGCGTGCTTTGTTTGATGTTAGTCAGTATCCGTCCTTTTTTGCTTTACAAGTTCCACAGCTCAGGAGATAACATCCAAATTATTTGAAAACAGACTCCTTCATTGGCTCATTATCAGCTTCTTTGAACACTTGTTTATCTAAATGAAGATCATTATCTGTCAGTTCTTCTGAGTGCCAATTAGCAATTCTGGGACATAGTCATTTTCTATTTATTCAAAACCAAGATTTCTTCTTTTTTAATATTTTTTTATTTTGCTATTTCTTCTGTAAGTCTGTTTTGGCAACAGAAAACCTTCAAAATAACCATTTGTACTATCTGCATCCTCAACCATATTGACTGCCTCTCCGATAATTTTGACATGAATGCAATTGAACTTCAATTTTTAAAGCAATTGAACTAATTAGCGTATAGTAGAAATTTCTTCACTATATTCGTCATTTTCATTTTCTTTCACTGCTTTAAATAAACTTAAAGCTTTTGTCTGAATTGATGCTATGCCAAGAGGAATGTGTTTTTGATTGGGACTTCAGTCCATTTGGGTAAAAGGCACTCCATTTTTATGTTTGTAGTACTCCCTTCTATTCCTTGGTATTTGCAAACTGTAAAAAGCTGTACAACACTGCCTTTGTCTTTTATTTGTTTTATGCTTTATATGTTTATATATAAACTTTATATGGAAAAAATTAAAATGTATATGTGCTTATATATTTATATTTTATATGCACTTTATGCTTATTTCTGTATTACAGATTTAGGCATTTGGATATATCTTTTTTGGACTTACTATGATTTCATTCATGCTATTCAATTATATCAAATTTCTGTTCTAATGTAATAAGTTTTTTATGCTGATGTTTCAATATTAAGAATTCTTTTTGTTGTGTTAATGGTTCTAATTTAAAAAAATTAATACAACGGTGGGCAATATAGTACATAGCACACACAATCAAGTACAGATTGAAAACACAGCACTGGGTTAAAACTCTCATATGTGGGTGAACATATCACATTAATCGATTTGTCTCACATTAAATGTGATGTTATAATTTCATAATTCACACTAAATTGAATTTGCACTATTTGAACTTGTGCTAACCTTGGTTGGCACATTAGGGTAACCTCTGATCTACAGAGAACAGAGGGAGGCAGAATCAGGGCTAGTACTAGGTGCCCAAGGAAGGAGCCTGAGCTGCGATGAATAGAGAGGCTCAGTGGAGGATATTTTTAAAAAGAATGTTGACCAGATCTCTGATTTCCGCTACACAGGGAACTCTGGATGAGAAATTCCTGTATTGAGGAAGATCGGTGCCTATTCTATGTAGAATAGTATCAGAGAGTTGATTGAGGGCACTTAGTTAACCAGTCATTACGGGTCATTGGCAGGCCTCCTTCCATCTAGTTCTTCCCGACTGAAGTACTCTAGGGTGCCTCTCACGATAGGCTCTTAATTCTTTTGTTAAATACGTATAATTTTAGTGCCAGAAAATTCTATTCCATGGCACATATTTATTTTGAGATGTCATACCCTATGTTATAGTGAAAGGCTTCAGTGAATAGGAAATTATGGCACTGCAATGTCCAGACCTTACTAAGTCACATCAGCACCTTATCTTTTGCTGTCCCTATTCTCCTCTGATGGAAAGGTTTGTTTCTGTGGAATTGGATCCTCCTTAAGTGAGATTATGGCCTATGCCAAAGCTTCAGCTTTCAAACCTACTTCAGACCCCATGGGAACTACTGCCACCCTCTGGACCGACAATTTTGAAACTTAGTCTACAATAATTTACTAGGAGACTATTACACATCCCCAGTCTGAAGGCCAGGATTTCCCTCAGTTTACTTGTTGCATTTTCAGGCTGATCTACCATATGTTTTTAGTAAGTAATATTCTTGGAATAATATTAATCCTTGAAAATTAATTATTGTAATCACTGGCATTTGCCATGGCCATTAAAAATTGTCTTAACATGTAGGTGGGGGCATTCCTTTATTAAAAATACATTTATTCATTCACTGGCTAAATAATGCTTCAAATAAAAAAAAATCAGCACAAACATGTACATAGAAGTCTTCATTTTTGTGGGAACTAAGAAAATGCTTATGGATATTTTCAGGGTGACTTTGGTGACAAGGGCTTGCCTACTTCTCTGACTATCCCTTCTTTGTCTCCTTTGCAATATGATCATTTGCGTTCCACTCCGTAAGTATGTGCATCCTTTAGGTGGTTGAACTAGGCTTTCTTCTCTACTCCCTTTATCTTGAACAGTGATCAATGTTCTAGGCTGATGACTCCCAACTACATATACACCTCTCACCTCTTTACCTCTCCAACTGTCTGTTGGATATCATTTGGCTATCCTACAGACTAGCAAAATCAACATATTCAATGCGGAATTACTATTTTTACCCCAAACTTACTCTTCTTCCTAACTTCCCTATTTCTGTGGAGGGTGACCACCATCTTTCTAGTTACCCAGGTTTCTAAGGAAGATCGTTCTTGATTATTCCCTCCCCATCTGATGATTTTCCAGTTCTTAGAGATTTTATGTCAACAGTTCTCAAATTTGCCCTCTTCTCTCCCCTTGTACCTCAAGCACCTAATTCAGGGCCTCCTCAACTCTTCCCTGGACTGTTTACAACAGGAACCTAATTGGTCTCCCTGGCTCCAAGCTGTTCCCTTAACCCATCCTCTACACAGCTACCAAATGGATATTCCTAAAGCCTAGGTTTGACCGAATCACTCCCCTCCTCAAGTAGCTTCAGTGACTCCCTCTTGCCCCGAGATAAAATATAATTTCTTTAGCAAGTAAAGCCCTTCACTACCTGTATTTCAACTACCTATTATTGCACATTCTCTTCTTTTATACACCTAATGTTCCAGATAGATTGGCCTGATCACTGTACCTCCTATACAACATCCCACTTCTCATCTCTATGTTTTGGCCTGTGCTATCTCCCATTCCTGAAACACAACCCTTTATTTCTGCCTCACAAAATCCTTCAAAGCTCAAGTGCTACCTTCTGCTAAGCCCTTTCTGATTACCCCACTTATTAGCGCTGACTGGTCCTCTTCCTCTTCCCATGAAATCACTGTGCATTTGTTTTGTATTGATTTAACTGGGTACATGTTGTTTTCCCCTAGCAAAATGCAAGCCCCTTGAGAACAAAGCCCATAATTTTTATCTTGCTATTGTCAAAACCTAGCGCACAGTAGCTACTTAATAAATGTTCACTTGCATGGATAAAAATCAATTTCCTCTGAATCTGAAATGCAGGTTTTTTTTCAATAGGCTTTTCAAGACAAATATTAAAAATATTGATGTCCTTGTTAATGTCCATCAACCAATTAGTGTCCAGAGAAGGCAGTGTAGTAAATGAGCAGATGCATTAAGGAACAGAGCTGTGAGGCGGCAAAGTATGGTTAAAAAGTAGATACTAGACAGACCCCAGTCATGAAGCAAGCATATCCTGTCACTGACTACAAGCTCTGTGAGCCTCTCCTCTTAAATCAATGGGATTCTTTTGGGTTTATTTACATGTGTATCTATGTACATGTACATATATGTATGCAGATACATATTTATAACTACGTATGCTATATAAAGTCAACAAATAGTGTAGCTAACTACAACTATATACTACAGTAGTACACTATAGTTAATTCTACACACACACACACACACTGGGGCAGCTGGGGGATGCAGTGAATAAAATGCAAGGCCTAGAGTCAGAAAGCCTCATCTTTCTCAGTTCAAATATGGCCTCAGATACTTACTATCTGTGTGACCCTGGGCAAGTCATTTAATCCTATTTGCCTCAGTTTCCTCATCTGTAAAATGAGCTGGAAAAGAAAATGGCAAACCACTCTAGTATCTCTGCCAAGAAAACCTCCAAAAGGGGTCACAAAGAGTTGGGCATGACTGAAAATGACTAAACAACACATGTACTACATACAAGTATACACACGCATCAGCATATAACTGGCTTGTATGCAGTCATTTGCATGTTGTCTCCCATGTCTAGTGCAGAGATTATCTTTTCTTTATATTGCTAGCACTCAGGCACACAGCAGATGTGATAAATGCTTGACTGACTATACCAACTTTGGAACCAGACCAAGTATTACTTAACTTCTCTTTCTAATCTGGGCTTCATTCCCCTAACTTTGCTCCTCCTGACTGTCCTTGATGCAGAACTTGGCTATCTATATTGGGACCCCAGCCCCAGTTCCAGGGGGATGGGAAAAATATGGGTCTGAGAAGTTAGAAGACATGGGTATAATCTTGGCATTATAACTAACTAGCTGTGATGCCTTGATCAAGTCGCTAACCTTCTGGGTCTCATTTTCTCATCTGTAAATTGAGGCAGGTGAACTAGATGACCTCTAGATCTGTGGTTATTTTTTTTCTCCTTTGTATATACTGTCTGTAGCACTGCCACAGAAACAGAATGAATGGGCAAGGTCCCCAAGAAATGATGGGTTGAAGGAGGAAAGCCTCCTTCAAAGTGAGACTGTCTCCACACTGGAGACTTGACTAGGGAATGCTAGTCTTGGTGCTTGGGCTATGCTATGCTATCTCCTTGTAGATGAGGCCCTTTTGGTATTGAAGTCACTTAATCCCCAAATGCTGAACATACTATATACGTGTTATTGCCCTCCAATAATACATTTTATTTTTTGTTTTTTGTTGTATATGTGTACATGATAGGTTCCTCCAATGTTGAAGGAAGGCTTTGACTATCATGAACGTAGCAGTTTTTGAGGTAAGCAGTAAATGAACACTGAATACAAACACACACCCTTTCCCTCTGTGTATTTGTATTTAATTAACATACAGCTAATTCTTTGCATTTCTTCTGCAGATCAACTAGAATTTCACTCGAGCTAGGTAAGAGGAACAAAGCCATAAGAACTGGTAACCTAGTACCTGGTATGCGTACTCTACACCATGGAGAAATTAAAGAAAACCAAACCAAACCAAACCAAGGACTACTTAAGAATCACTGCAGTTAGGTGTGCAGATGACAAAGACAAGAGATAAAAGATACAATAGGTTAACTAGGATCTTTTATTGTCAGACTTCCTTTGAGCAAACATGTAGTATTTCTTAAAGGCTGTGGTTTGTTGCAAAGGCCCAAAATGGCTTTCATTTATTCCCTTAATGCACGGATTCATCGCTGTTGATGCAAGTTTGCCTTATATTACAACTCTTCCATATAAAAATAAATGTCCCAAACCAGATTTTTTTTCTGGTTATAAACTGCGGATTTATTTACAGGTGTTTGTCAAGACCACTACTAAGAACTTGGGATAACGTATTTTAAAAAATTAAAACAACATAACATAATTTCATGCTCCTTTAAAAGATCTCTTCCATTTTATAAGACTTCAATCTTTTCCCCAATCCCAACAGAGTTCTTTTGTAATCTCTGGCCAGAGTTTTATATGATAGTATCCTTTAGAATAACATTTAATATTTAAAACTAAAGATCCCACATGTATAGCATATGGTATTGAAAACCGCATTTCTGTATGAGGGTAATGTATAAATACAAAGATCTTATCAGCTACCTATCTGTATATAATACAGCAGATACAGAATGCAGACTTGCTACATGTAAAATAAAACTGTCAAAATGTGGTTTAGAAATACAGTAAAGACAGGAAAATCTGGGATTCTGATTTATTAATAAAACTGCCTTATAAAGTAACCATAAAATTGAAACAACTATAACTCTGAACTATTAAAATGTACAGAAGGACTGTTTACACCATTGCACATCATTATTCCCTTTGCTTTTAATGCTCATGAGAAATGAAATAAAATTAAGAGTTTATATAACATGCATGCATATGCAAGCACATCTACTTAGAAGAATAAACAAAAAGTTAAATGTCTGTGAGGAAGGCTGCCAGCAGCACTCCAAGTAGAATAGACAGTTCTGGTTCCCCTCCCTCTCCCTCTCCCTCATCCCCCAGATTCCTCACTGTACCACTAGCAAAGGAAGCCCGGCTGGGAGGTTAGTGCATAAGAGATGGTTAACTTCCCCTCTTCCATGTTTTCTTAACTCTTCTGAATGGAAAGAAAGGCTCTCTCATCAGGAGCACAGTTAAGGTCAATTAATGTTGGTTTACAAGGTGAAGGCACTTTTTGCCACCTCAATGGCAGCGCACACACACACACACACGCACGCACACATAAGTATACATACATATTTAAGGCATGTATCATCTAAAAGTAATAAAGCTTTGGAAATTTTGCAGACCGTGAAGCTGACAATTTAATACATGATTTTTAAAGTTGGCATTGGTAAGGACTTGTGGAGAAACCTTCCCCCTGCAAGGGTCTTCTACAATGTCCCGCGTAGCTTTGCTGATGGCTTGAATCAATCAGCACGTCAGAGCCCTTCTAGGCCAGAAGGTGATTATGTCCAGATGTGAAAGTCCTGGTGATCGGCCCTGCTTTTCATCGGGAGCTCCCTTGACTTCCATGACTGCTCACAGATCGGGAGGTACTGTAGCGCTTCTTCACAATCATGCTGATGTAAGCTTTCATCAATTTGGCCACGTCCACTACCTGTCCAATGAAACAAAGGGAGTCCAGACCAGATGATGAGTTTTTCACCATGCAGCAACACAATGAACAAACCATCCAAAGATCTCCCCTATCAAATGAACATTCCAATGCTCATCATTTAACGAGAAACACTACGGGACCCGAGAACTGCAATCACTGACTCTTGACTTAGCTCAAGCTTTGTATGGACTGTGGCAAAGGTCTAGTTGTACATCATTAACTTATGTTGCCCTAAGTTGAGATGAAGGGAAAATCCCGGTCATCTATGAAACATTCTTCCCACTGGTACTATCATATTAAACTAAACATGAAGCAGATTTTAATACATAAAAGTTGAAACGGGAATACTATAGCTCCAATGATATCAAAATACCTGGTAAACCTATCTATTAATGTTAAAATCCCTATTTAACTGAGCAATCAATTAATGTTCTAAGGACATCAACATATGCGTTTCTTTAACCTTTGACACTCCATTTTAATAATGGTAATGAAAGCCAATCATTTGACTTGAGCTCTGATAAGACAAGTTACAGATGGGTGACTGCAGAGGGATTTCTAGAGTTCTCTACACCCATGAAATCACAGGTCCGTAGTTTTTTTTACTTTTTATGTCTTCTTGTAAACATGATGATAATTTTCTTCTTGTTCTTTGCATCGCTCTCTCTACTCACAAACTGAAGTAACAATGTTTGCTCTTTATAGTATATACTAAAAGCGATGAACACCTGGGTAACTAATTTAGAGCTTAATGCTACATTTGTTTAAGATGAGATATATTGAAATACAGCGATCTGGCCAATGCTAACACAAAGAATCGTTACTGTTTAATTTCATCCTGGATGTTTATGATGTTAATATTTATTATCATCTCTTACCTCACTGGTTTCAAAAAGCAGTTCCCTCTCATCAACCACGATCTTGTATGTGTTGGCCAGAGGTGCCCCAAAGGACAGGATGTGTTCATACTGGAATACCTCTAGAGGCCTGCCCTCTCCACGTTTGTACACAGACACTGCTTCAGCGCTGACTCCCAACCAGAGCTCTTGTGGAAAGCCACCTTCTTTGCACTATTGGAAAAGAAAATAATGTAAGAGTTATCGATATAGTAGCACTTATTTAAATTCTATGATTCAATCACTTATGCTTGTTTGTGCCACGTTCTTTTAGGGGAAACTGCGAGATGAGATGAAGATTGTGTTTTACAAGGGTTACTGAACCAGCCGTTTTGATGGCATAGCCAGACACATAAATTCAGTCAAACAGCCAGCCAATTCAAAGTACTGATTCAAATGATTTTTTTGGGTGGTGGTGGTGGTGGTGGTTTATTTTACTGAATTTAACAGTTGTTTGACTAAAACTCACCAGTTATTCTGGCAACACAACCTCATTTGCGAAGATTCCTCCAGTGAACCAAGGAGCCAGAACTGGGATTAGAAGGCAGGGCTTCTGGCAGAGTCCACTGCTTTAGCTTAAGTTTTGCCTCAGCTCCTTGGTTAACAATTTTTCCTCAAACATAGTTATCTACAGGCTAAGACCACTGAAGGGCACTTTCCCAAATCATTTTACACTTGGTAGTTTGGGCTTTTCCTCAAATAAATACTCTAAGCATGTCTAAATGATATCTGTGCATCATATCTGACATGATGAAAGGCCTCATTCAAATTATCTTTTGTGAAATTAATAACCTGCTCAGTTTATGGTTTAACATCTCTATAACTCCCTTATACAGATGTAAAAGGTTAGTTTCCATCTGAAATATCTTGGAGATAATGAAGAGTGGATATGCCCTAATGAGAACAATGTCTATGATAAGTTTTGAATACAAACTGGAAAGAGTTCTTGAACCAGTAACTCACTTTTATACACTATTTTTTTAGACTGGAATTAAAAGCCTAATAGTCTTACATGGGATGAGGTAATTAGATAACACATTAATTTACTCTGATGATGAACCAGATGATCTAGGATGTTAAGATATTTTAATTATAAATAACTTACTTTAATAAGATATTAAATGCCACTGGATTAATGTTAATGATGAAGTACAAGGCTGATGAGAAGAAAAAGAAGGATAAAGTACATGTATACAATTTGTGGAAACATTTAGAGGTAGGGTTTGGTTCTGTTTCCAAATAATACGAGTATATTGGAACTACCTGAAACTTCTAAGAGGAAAAAATCAAATGTTATTTTAGTAAATGTTTCTTCCCTCGTCCCTCATGAATTTGTTAGAAATAAGGAATTTTTTTTAAAGTAATAAAGAAAAGCTTTTACCCAGATCCACTAAAAGTGTATGGCAGACCAAACTCTGCCAAAACCAAACCATGATTTTTTTTTAATCTACTCAAGTGTTATCCTTTATTAGTAGAATTTATTCTATTATTCTCTTTACCATGTTTCAAATGCTTAGCTGTACATGATCCTATCCTATGCTCTCAACTAATCTCTCAGTTATCTCTATTACCTGTACTGTAGTATCTAGAGTCCCACCATGTCTCATCACTCTCAGTCCCCTTACCTCCACATCAAAGAGCGTAGACCCATATCCTGGCCACTCTTTAATCAAGGCCATGTACTTGGCCATGGCCTGCTCCTGATTCATTCCCTGTAATTTTTTCCATTTGTCAATGACACTGGCTCGAGCCGATGAGACTTCTTCCTTGATCCACATATCCAACATCTGTTCTTCTTCAATCTTTTGTCGGTTGACAGACCCTGTCCGGAAGCTTCTTCTCAGCGTTCCTTCTAAAAAGCTAGTGCGCCTCTTCTCCATCCTCTCCAAAGGTGAGAAGGTTTTAGTTGACTGTGTAATGCGAGACTTGAGTCTCTGCAAAGGATAGACTTCCTCCAAGGCTGGGACAGCAGTATGCATTGTATAATCCCCCTGAAGGTACTGAAGCCTCAAGGCAGCAAGAACTTGAAGGTTTTCTTCAGGAGCTGGATAATGACCTCGGATAACTGCTTCGTGAGCCTGAAAGTGATAAGAGGACAGCTTAAGAGGCCTTATATTCAACACTGGCACATACTTAAGACATCTTTCTCTTTATCCATCTTCTTGATCCAGACCAAACTCTGGAGAATGCCACAGTTAACTCCCTCCCTGAGGACTGTGCTATTTTAATTGGTAAGCGCCTCTTCTGTCCTACTATATTCGGGATGGCCAAAGCCATCCATTCTGCCAACATGCATGTAATGCCTCCATCCCTCTAACTTTCAAGCTCTGGAACCGTAATCAAGGAGACACTACAATTTCTACTGGAAACGTGTGTCAATGGAGTATCTATCCTAAGGCTCTACTCACCATCTTTATGAATTCCCTGACCAAAGCATCTCTCCCTGGACACAACTCCCTTATATGTGCTGACTTCTCTTATTAGAATGTACGTTCCTTGAGGCCAAGGATCATCTCACTTCTGAACTGTATCCTTTGTTCCTAGTATAATGCTTTGCACATACTAAACGCTTGATGAGTGTTTTCTTTCATTCAGCTAAGCTGCTAGGTGGCACAGCGGAATAGAGCACTGGGCCTGAAGACGACCTGAGTTCAAATCCAGCCTCAGATACTGCCTAGCAGTGTGAGCTCGGCAAGTCACTTAACCTGTTTGCCTCGGCTTCCTCAACTGTAAAATGGGGACAATAATAGCACCTACATCACAGTGTTGTTATGAGGATCAAGTGAGACTATCTGTAAAGAGCTTAGCATAGCCCCTGGCACACAGTAGGTACTATATAAATGCTTATTCCCTTCCATCATTCACTTATTGGTCAATAGTTTATTATAACTATCCCTCTACATGACAAATTAACAAGGTTTCCCATTCTTTGCTAGTGTATGAAAACTATTTGAAAACACATGCGCACGCGCACACACACACACACACACACACACACACTTTACCTGTTCAAACATAAATGCAAATTCCACACTGTCTTTTGGGACGTTATCTGTGTCCAAGAAGCAGTAAAGTTTGAAGTAGAACTTCCAGGGCAGGTCGCCAACCTCTGATGTGGCGGTGAGCCTGCAAGTACAAATCATGATATGCTTTTAGAGATCAAAATAACAGTCAACAGAGGACTCCTTTACTTTCAAGTTTTCTTAATGCTTTTGTATTTTTTACATGACAATCATCTCCTGATATACCTTCCTTAGAATCCTCCTTTGTAAAGAAAAATTGTCCAGCAAAATCAATTGATACAGCGACATGCTATACTGTGCTCGTGCCTGGCACATTCAGAATCTGTAACACTCCCTTCACCACCCCCCGCCAACCCCTCACCCTTGCTTTATGGAGGGGTTTTCCCATTAGCTATTCTGTGGAATCAATATTTGATTTCTTTACTTTTAAATCAACTTTACATGGTTACCATTTCACCAAAGTAATAGCATGTCAATACATATGTGTATCTATTTATGGAACAGATTTTATACACATACATATGACCAAATGGTGCAGTAGAGAAGAACAGTGTGCCTGGAGTTAGGGAAACTTGCACTCTAATTTGGGCTTGGGTACTTCCTAGCTGTGTGACCCTGAGCAAGTCTCTGCCTCAGTTTCCTCAAATGTAACATGGGGATCATAATAGCATCTACTTTGCAGGGTCGCTGTGAGGATCAAATGAGATAATATTTGTAAGGTGCTCAACAGTGATGGGCATGTAGTAGACACTATATAAATGCTTATTCCCTTCCCCTTCCTATTCCTTATTTAGTCAGACTTTGGGGATGTCCTGAATATATGGCTTAACAAACAATGTCTTCTCATACATTTAAGTTAATATAAGTTAAAACAGAATTTTTGCATCCTGTTATCAGTTTAAAAAAATACTTAAAAAATTTAAGTATTTCTTGAATATATACTATATATTTAATAGCCCTCTGTTAGCTACTGAGTCAGCAAAGGGAAGAATTACATGGAACAAGGATACTAAGACTACTTCTCCATTCCCCCTTTTTTTTTCCTTTCCAGCTTCTTTAAAAAACAAAACACCTTAAAAATGTGCCTCAATGCTTTAGCATAGGGTGTGCATTTAGATAGCGGATGGCATTTATTTGCTCTGGAGAAATGACTTATGATAAGTTACGAGTCTGACTTACAATACTATGGGTGAGGATACCTAAAACTCGGGTTGGGGCTGGGGGAAGTATTAGCCTATTAAGCATAGCTTCAAATCTAATACAGAAAACTAAAAATCAGATAATCACATAAAAACACTTTTAAGAATCAAGAGAAGCATCTGGATTTTTTAATACTGTGCTGAGTCAGAGAAAGATGTGTGGAGGGTGAGGGGGAAGGAAAGGAGAATGAGATGTACAAGTAAAGATGAACATTTTAGAAACCAGAAAGGCAGTAAATTATAATTATTTATATATTTATATAAAATATAAATCCAAGGACGATTACATTTTTGTCTTTTCTATTTCCAAGTCCTATCAATGCCTTGCACATAGTACCTATTGACAGATCTCCAATTATTAGTCAAGAGAAACAGGGGAGCGTTGACAGACAGAAAGATTAAATAAAAAGATATTCAAGGCTGCCTGATGTTCTGAAGGTCCTAGATGCGGCACAAGATTCAGATTATTGAGAATTTTAAAATGTATTTACTTCATATTTGAATGAGTCAATCCCTATTAAGGGATTAGAAAATTACTAGGCTGACTTTTCAAGTTTCATCCAGCCTAGGCCAGAGGTTCATAATCTTTTTTGGAATGTTTTTAAATGCACAAAATATAACATGTAGTATTATAAAGGAAACCAATCATATTGAAATAAAGATGGATTTTTTCCCCCCTTTTAACTTTCACAAATCCCCTGAAACCTACCCACAGACATGAGGTTAAGAACTCTTCACATGTTATTTCTGTTAGTGGTTTATAAATTTTTATCTAAATAAACATAAACCAGAGAAGACTACGAGACAATTACTTCTGGGGTATCCCACTCGAGTTGTTTTGTGAGTTGTGGTAGTGACAGAATAATTCCTGATTTAATTATTCCTGAACTTTACAAGATGAAGCTTAATGCTTCAGTTAGCTTCTAACAGAGTGAGTCCTTAACTTAAAGAATCAAATAGGTAATTGTCAATCACAACTATATTATTATTTATAGCCCTTATAGGAGATATTACACTGTCTATTTGGGATACATTCCCATTCATAAGACCATATCCCTCCCCAACTCTTCCTCTACAGATCTTTCATATAAAATATAAAAGGTATGTAGTTAGTTATTAATATTGCCCTATTTAACAGATTTATGTGCATAAGTATATCACGAGCGTTGACTAAATGATAGAGTAAGTATGTTTTGAGTGTTATTTATGAAGAAAGTTGGTAACATTAGCATCCCTTGGTGAGGAAAATAACTTCATTTGATAATATATGGGAAAAATCTGAGTTGATACAGATCAGAAGACTTGCTTATTAGAGAAAAATAAAGAATGCAGGAAAGAGTTGTTATGTCTCTTAATAAAAATGTCAGTAAATCAGTATTTTCAAAATAAAGCACAATATTTACCCTCCTACTTACTTTCTATATGACACAAGTGTAGCTGTATTTTATTTAATGACTAAGCAAATGGGATACAAGCAACTGACAGACACAATGAATCAGAAAAAGATAATATAGATTACTATATTTAGAAGCCAGAAAGGCAGTAAATTATAACCACTTTAAATCCAAAGACTGTTACATTTTTGTCCTTTCTATTTCCAAGTCCTATCAATGTTCATTTTAGAAACACTACTGTGGGACTTTAAGGAGACTTACTTTTCAAACTTGGCTAAGACATCAGCCACTATAGTTCTGCTTTCAATTGCTTTATCGGCAGTCCCATTGTACTCAAACAGAGCAAACATGTTTCTGCTATCCTCCATGGCCAAACCTCTAATTAATTTTTCAACAACCTGAAACAAAAAAATTCAAAATTCAAGTTGTTAGTGTCTCTGAGTTCTCTAAGTTGTTATTTTAAAAAATAGTAATAAGTAAACCTTACCTGAAATTCAAATTAATTGGTACCTCCATTTAAAAGCAATAACATTTTTAATTTTTTATTATGAGATCTTTGCTGGCTATGGCAAAGGAGAGGAGTATTTTCAGAACTGTAGGTGTTTTTTGTTGTTGTTCAGTTATGTCTGAATCTTCATGACCCCATGCACTACAGCATTCCAGGCTTTCTCCACTCTCTCAAAGTCTGTCCCAGTTCATGTTCATTGTTTCCATGACAATATCTATCCATCTCATTCTCTGCTGTTCTCTTTTCCTTCTTCCTTCAATTTTTCCCAACATCAGGGTCTTCTCCAATGAGCCCTATCTTCTCATTATGTGGCCAAAGAATTTAAGCTTCAGTATTTGACCTTCCAGTGCATAGTCTGAATTAATTTCTTTTAAGTATTGACTGATTTGGTCTCCTTGCTGTCCAAGGGACTCCCAAAAGTCTTCTCCAGCACCACAATTCGAAAGGGTTGATTCTGTGATGCTCAGATTTCCATATAGTCCAGCTCTCACAACCATACACTGGTACTGGAAAAACCACAACTTTGACTAAACGGACCTTTGTTGGCAAGGTGTTATCTCTGCTTTTTAGTATCCTGTCTGTATTTAGCACCGATTTCTTTCCAAGCAGCAAGCATCTTTTAATTTCATGGTGGCAGTATCTGCAATGACCTTTGGGCTCAAGAATATAAACTCTGACAGTGCTTTCATTTCTTCTCCCACTATTTGCAAGAAGTGATGGGACCAATTGCAAAGTTCTTAGTTTTTTTGATGTTAAGCTTCAAAGCCAGCTTTTACACTGTCCTCTTTCACCCTTATCAAGAAGCCTCTTAATTCTTCTTCACTTTCTGCCCATCATAGCGATATATCATACATAACTGAGATTGTTGATATTTCACCCAGCAACCTTAATTCCAGCTTTTGATTTATCCAGCCTGGCATTTCATAGGACATACTCTGCACATAAGTTAAATAAGGTGACAATATAGGGCCTTATCCATGTTTGTTTCTAACTGTTGCTTCTTGACCCACCCACAGGTTCCTCAGTAGACAAGTAACATGATCTGGTACCCCCCTTCTCTGAGGACTTGTCACATTTTGTTGTGATCCACACAACTTTAGTGTAGTCAATGAAGCAGAAGATGTTTTTCTGCCACGCCTTCATTATCTCCATAATTTTGCAAATGTTGGCAATTTGGTCTCTAGTTCCTCTGCCACTTTGTAAAACAAACCCGCTTCTGGTAACTCTAAGTTCACATATCACTAAAGCCTAGCTTGTAGTATCTTAAGCATAACCTCGCTGGCCTGTGAAATCAGTGCAACTGTTTGGCAGTTTGGACAATGCCATCTTCAGGACTGAGACGTAAATTGATCTTTTCCAATCCAGTGGCCACTGTTGAGTTTTCCAAATTTGCTGGTTTACTGAGCGCGGCACTTAAACAGCATCATCATTTAGAATTTTAAATAGCTCAGCTGGAATTCTACTACCTCCAAAAGCCTTATTGTTAGCAATGCTTCCTTAGGCCCACTTGACTTCCCTTGATATCTCTAATTTTCTTCAGGAGATTTCATCTTTCCCATTCTATATTTTCTTCGATTTCTCTGCATTGCTCATTTAAGAAAACCTTATCTCTCCTTGCTATTCTCTGGAATTCTGTAGTCAGGCGGGTATATCCATTCCTCCTTCACCTTTCACTTTCCTTCTTTCCTCAGCTACTTGTAAAGCCTCATCAGACAGTCATTTGCTTCCTTGCTCTTCTTTTTCTTTGGAATGTTTTTTTGTTGCTGCCTCCTGTACAATTTTGTGAACCTCTGTCTAGTTCTTCAGGAACTTTTATCTATCTGATCTAAACCTTTACCCCTTAAATCTATTCATCACTTCCACTTCGTATTCCTAAGGGACATTATGTAGGTAATACCTATACAATCTGATGGTTATCTACTTTCTTCAACTGAAGTCAGAATTTTGCAAAAAGAAGCTCATGACCTCAGCTCCTATTCTTGTTTTAACCTATTCTATAAGCTTCTCCACCTTTGGCTGCAAAGCATGTAATCAATCTGATTTCTATACTGATCACCTGGTAATGTCCATGCGATGTCACCTTTTGGGTTGTTGAAAACATTGTTATGACTACTGAGTTATCTTGACAAAGCTCTATTATTCCCCGCCCTGCTTCATTCTGTACTCCAAAGCCAAACTTGTCTGTTATTCTAATTATCTTTTGGTTCCCTACTTAATTCATTCCAATCCCCTATGATGAATATGATCTTTTTTCGGTGTTATTTCTGGAAGATTTTGTAGGTCTTCATAGAAGTGATCAACTTTGGCATCAGTGGTTGCTGCACAGACTTGTATTAGTATAATGTTGAACAGTTTGCCTTGGATTCAAACAGATATCCTGCTGTCATTTTTGAGATTATACCTCAGTACTGCTTTTATCACTCTTTTATTGACTATGAGGGATACTTCATTTCTTCTGAGTAATTTTACACCCCCTCCCCACTCCTCGCCTGCTTCCTAAGTTCTGGAGCCATAATCAAATCAATCAATCAAACCAAATCTTGGAAAAAGCGCATCAATCTATCACTACTATGGCTCGACTGACTATCCTCCCTGTAACTTTCTAAACCAAAATTCTTACTCCCTGTTACAGAATGTAAGCTCCTTAAGGGATGGGACTGTGTCTATTTTTAAATGTGTATCCCCAGGGCTTTGCACATAGTAAGCACTTAAATTCTTCCTTCCTCTCTCCCTCCTTTCCTTTTTTCTTCCCCTTCTGAGGCAGCTGGTGACACAATGGATAAAGCGCTGGGCCTGGAGTCAGGAAGATTACAAATTCAATGAGAGACTCTGGAGGGCTGTCTGTTACCTGCTAAATTTATTAACTTTAAGGAGTATTAGTAGTGACTTCGGTAAGTTCCTTGCGGAACATTTCCTGTATGTTGAAAACCATTCTGGATTTTATATTGCTCCCACGTTTACTTTAAGAGTAAGTGGAAAATGTGGTCACCAGCCCACACATTCTGTAGCTGTGGTCACTCAGATGACAAGCAAATATTTACATTTCTATGTAGGTATGATATAATGAAGCTGGGCCACACTGTACAGTTTGTCAGTACTACTTGGTTCCTTTGAGATTACAGTAATTCAAATTCTCTAAGTTACTTATTGACTTGGCAGATTAGTTTTGAGAACATGTTCTGCGAAGAGTTTCTATGTTGTCCTTACAGTTTGCTCCCTCCTTCATTGCTAATAAATATTTTGTAGTGTGCATGCGGCTAACTTCAGGCACTCATTCCTAAATCTGGTAAACTGAGTATTTTCTATGGATGTATGACAATTTAATACTTTAGACCTACACAGTAAAACCTGAAAACGCCACAGAAGAATGTCTCACCTCTCCAGCGGTAGTGTGAGAGTTGATGGTGATCTTGCAGGATCCTCCACCATGGCAATAAACAGTAGATGTCATTTCCTGCCTATTAATCAGGGCTTCTATTTCATCCCGGGAAGGCACAAACTCTCTGCATTTGGTTTTCTTAAGAGATTCATAAACGAAGGCGGCATACTTTTCCATTTCTGTTCCTGGAAACTGCTCTCGTATCCTAGGAGACAAACACTGGCCTTTAATTACAAGTTTTAAGGAAAAATCTTAATGGAAGAATTGGTAGCCTGTGTTCTTGGAGACTTCACTTAAAATCTAATAAGCCAGAGGCCCTCCAGAGGCACCAAAGCCAGCACAGTAACTCAGTGGCACTGGTCACTGTTTGTGGCACATGTGGATTTTAGTTTAAACAAGAAAAAAGTGACCAAATGTTTAAAGGAGTACACTTTTTGTTGCCAGCTCACCTTTGAATCATGGCACTTACCCTTTTACACCTGAGGGTCTCATTCAAACACAAACACTCTTGTGGAAAAAAAAAAACCAAACCAAACCAAATAGCCTTCACCCATAGTAATAGAAAGTAAATAAAAATCTGAATTGGATTTTTCTCTGTGGAATATGAAATGCCGATTCATTTTTCTTATCAAGAGGCGTAAGTATAGGCTATACTCACTGATATGATGTGTTGCCTGAAGACAGATGTGAGTATAAAAATTACATATTTCTAAGACTGTTCTTCTGCAATCTGTATCTTCTCACTTTGGGGCCCTGAACACCCTTACCTCCCTCCAACTGCTTAGGGTTTGACTCACGATATCTGTGACTTCCCAGTCCAAAACTCCTCTTACATAGGCCACCCATCCCTTATATAGGTTATTTTCCCTTATTAGAATGTAAACTCTTTGAGAGACAGACCTTTTTTTGGCATTTTGTATCCTGGGCACTTAGCACATTGCTTGGCACAGAGTATTTAATAAACGTGGATTTTTTTTTAATTAGTATTCATTCAGGGAACCTCAGAACCTGGCAAAGGTGAGCTTAGGCAACTTTTTCAGGGCCTTCCATCTTTTTAAGTTTGAATAAATTACTGCATAAATGAAAATGATACCTGCATTCAACTCTTATTTGGATGGGCCAACAGGGAGATAAAATAAAAAAGTACTTAATAACACTCCCGTTTCCCCCCAAACCATTCTAAATAAGACTTTTTCTGCCTTTACCTTTTCAGATGGAACTTTAGGTACTTAAGAATACCGCGACTGGGCAGGAAGGTACAGCTCAGGCAAGTCAGAATCTGCCAGCTGTACAGATTCCCAACACTGCCTGGGTGGGGCACTTTGTTGGTCTGTTTGATAAGCTGGCAGTAAAGCTCATCTCGGAGAGGTCGGAGGTCATGTCCAGTCTGAAGGATGCCTTGAATAATAGGGATAGGATCTGACATGGACTCAAGTTGCTGGAGAGAATTGAATATCTTGATAGCTTCATCCTGAAGAGTTGTGTAGCCTTTGTCTTTTAGCACTAGGAAAATAAAACAAAAAATAGGAATAATTTTTTAAAAGTTTTGGATAAATATATGAATTGAGCAGCAGACAAATTATGCGGAAGGTGACAAGAATAGGCAAGGTAGTTGTGGTAAAAAGCATGTTTTGATTTTACAGCTTGGGGCTAGGGTTCAAAATCTGTCTTTGTGATTACTACCTGTATGTCCTTGGGCAAGACACTTACCTTCTCTTAAGACTAAATTTCCTCATCTATAAAATGGGAGAATCAGACTAAATGGCCTTTTCAGTCCTTTCTAGCCTCAAATCTGTGATCCTGAGCGGAGAGTTTAGATTATTTTTTAGGAATAATGATAAGAATAAGTATTTCAGGTAAGTTTAACTTTTAAAGATTCAGATAAGTAACTTATGGATCAGATTTTAAAATAAATCATAAATAATGTGTCCAATCTCTGTTACCATATAGCTTCATGCAGTTCATCTATTTTTCACAGTATTATCCTAGGATGACAGATTGAGAGGTGGAAGGAATCTTGTAGGTCATCTAGTTCAGCACTTTTGTTCCACAAACATGGAGACTAAGGCCCAGGGAGGATAAATGATTTAACCTAGGTCATACAAGTAGGAATTGGGTTATATTTAGTGTTTGGCTCTGTACTGATCTCTTCAATCTCTTTTTAATAGTTTTTATACGTCTTTCCAGCTCTCAGTATGCCTTAGCCTAGCACTGGGAATCTTAACCTTAGGTTTGTAAACTTACCTTTAAAAAATATTTCTGATAACTGTATTTCGATGTAACTTGTTTCTTCTGTAATTCTGTCTTTTATGCATTTGCTAACACTACACTGAGGAGGGGTCCATAGGCTTCACCAAACCACCAAAGGGATCCATGACACAAAAAAGGTTAAGAACTCCTACCAACAGCAAAGACCTCAGGTATTTTTCCACCTTGTCTTAGCTAACCAGTGAGACAATCTCTGTGAAGAACTATTTAAGAATGCAGCATAAGACAGTTTTCACTGCTACTATTTAGAAGTGAATCTGTCCTCTCCTTTCAGAGTGATTTCTAAACCATATTAGAAACGAGTATGGTCTTATCTGAGTAAAGTCTAAAAACGTAAGGTCAGTTCTGAAGAGTGGACTGTTGGTTCAACAAAAAGACATTTCTTGTAATACTGTGCCTTATTCTCAAACATTTGGAACAATGCAGCAGCTGAATATGTTGCCATACCCTGCATCATATGAGTCTAAAGACCCCATGAGATCATATTCAGTTTAAGACCTGGCTCTAGTTTCTTTTGGATTATCATAATTTCCAATAAGGAAAGTATCATAAACAACTCTGATGCTTAGGGATCTAAATTTACATTCCCAGTTTCCTTTTCATTGTTGAAACTGGCCTCCTTGCTGATCCTTGAACAAGGTACTACACTGCCTAACGATGGGGAGTTTTCATTGGAATTCCCTAGACCTGTAATGCTCTCCCTCCTCATTTCTGCCTGGTTTCCCTGGCTTCCTTCAAGTCCCAGCTAAAAGCCCACCTTCCCAAGAAGCCTTTCCTGATCTCTCTGTTGCTTACTTCCAATTTATCCTGTGTATCTCGTTTGTACCTAGCCTCCCCCAATAGCCTGGGAGCTCCTTGATAGCAGGAATTGTTGCTACTTTTCTTTGTATCCCCAGGACTTAACCCAAGGTCTGACACAGATTAAATATTTAAGTTAGTGTGAAATACACAGAGAAAACGTCTTTGAACAGTCTATATTTAAGTCTATACTTACAGTTTAGATTTATGTCCCCATAAGGCAAGGGCAGAAGTGGTGAGTGCAACGGGTGATGAGTATAGCGCAGAATGGGGTTTCTCTTGTAAATTTGCTCTACCACATCAGAATTCAGGCAGTTCTCCTTAAAAATATTTTTAAAAAATTATGAAAATTATTTGCATTTTATTACAAAGAAGTACACTAAAGAATACAACGTATGGACGTTTTTTTTAAAAAGAGGATTCAATCATTGCTTAGAAAGTCTTTGAGTTGTCACAAAATCAGACTCAAATTACTGACATTTAAAAGCACAAATAGAGAAATGATTTGCCTTGGAAAACTAATTCTCAATATGAAGTTTTTCTGAGGGAACTATTTTCCTTACTTTTAACTTGTATTTCTCTAAAGCATTTCTAACGTCATTTCCAAGAGCCTGTACCCTTTAAAAAGTGGAATGATCTACTGAGAAATTACTTGGTAAGTGATCATTTAACCAAATCAATGTTTTTTAAAAACTGCACGGCTTCTTTCTTCAAATAAATCCCCCGTAGCTCCTTAATTTTTTACTGGATATTCTCCCAAACTGTAATGTGTACAGAAAGGCCATCAATAAAAATGGATTCAACAAAAATATAGTTCCCAAGCAACTAAAAATTGAATCCTTTCCCAAATACTGTTTCACATTCATGCATTACTAACTTTCCTTTCTTCTAGAGTATAAAAATATGCTGGCAAACCACTGCATAGGTATTTTCACCATGTATTTATGCTGCTACAATACACTGTTATTTGGAGCAATGGAAATACAATCATTTTTACTGCTTCAGTTTTAAAAAGTGGAAAAAAATCCAACGAATCACTCCAATGTGTTTAGGAGACTTTTCTACTAATATTCTTTTATCAAATGTTATTCCTTTTATCGAAAATGTAAAATGGAATGAAAATCACTGTTTCTTAAATAATTTCTTTCATTATAAATCTAAGTTCACTGAAGAAAAAGGATAAATGGGGATCAATATTTAAAATTAAATTCAAGCGATCATTTGACTTTCATTACTCTTTGTCAAAGACCTTCAAAAATAATGACTGCCATTGATGTTAGCAAATCACAAGTTCTAATAATAGGATTACTAGTCCATGGATAACTCTACAAAGTTTCTGTGAAAGCTTCCCAAATTCCTGGCGTTTGGCTGTAAAAACCCTTGGACCATTTTATTACTTTAGAGATGGCCCACAAGAAAGTGAAATATAAATATAGTAGAAGATTCTTTTAATTAGCCCTCTTTAGGTCCACTGGAATCAATGGGTTGATTTAGCAGCTGATAAAGGGACCAGCCCCAAAGGTTAAGTTTCACTAGGTTCCCATTAAGCCACTAGCTCATCCTCTTTATTTTACTTTTACAAAGGAATTAGGCCACAAACTTGTGTTTATTCACTATTATTTTCACATCTTCCTTTTAGTATTTCCCCATTTCAAGAAAGACAATGAAAATAGCTTGTTGTCCAAAACAAAGAAACGTAATTAATGTTCAACTTCAGTTTAGAAATGAGTTGGCAAATAATTTTATACCTTCCTTCTGTGGCTGATTTTCCACATCTGGGAAACATGGATAGTATTGATTTCATCCATTCGACCTCACAAAAATGTTAGGCTTCTAGAAGAAAGTCTTGGCTCAACATAACTATGAAAATTAGTTTCTGGCCTGACAGGTCCCGAGGTGTGGAAGGATTCTCTCAAGTTTTAAGTGACTGCCCTTGGATCAAAAGGTTGTGGATTGAATTGGGAAGAAATACCAGTAGCGCTTTGTGACCCAGGGCTGATGAGCAACAGCTGAAAACAAAAGGCCTTCCAAACACCCAATGTGGACTTCTCTCCTTGAGAAGTCCAGAGATTGAGTGCCTACAGAATGATGATGGAAAATTTCACACCATATTAGAGATGTGCCTGGCAGATCTCGTACTCTGACATCTGTTCAATATCGGAGGCCAGTTTAGCCAGTGTGACAGTGTTCAAATACCGAAAGTATGCCAATTAAAGTCTACTTACAGTCTATCTTGTCTAAAGAGTATAGATTCTTGGCTGAAAGATGGAAATTCAGATAAAAAGTAATTTCATTTTCTTATGTCTCTGATCAAAGACCAGTAACTGAGCACCACTGAGTATGATAAGAACACAAACCAAAATTCTGTTGTGTGGCTATCTTACCTTAATATCCTGGATCAGCTGTTGAGTAGGAGTGTCAATTGGAGCTTTGGTCTCAGTCACATTTTGTATGGCACTAGACCACCGGGTGGCCTCATTGAGCAATTTGGTGTAGAGTCGGTAACAATGCTTCCGTCCATAGACAGTGACATTCCAATAGCCTGCGGTATCAGTGAACACAAAATTACAAACCTCTCTGAACCAAAGAGTTTGCCTTGAGTTAATACTTTTTTGGGGAAAGCCATCATCACAGATATGATTAAGGGCCCTTACTCTTCCCTCTAAAACTGAGGCATATGCTCTTGGGAACGCTGTGACAGTTCTTCCCTTGGGTCCTTAAGAAGTGGGTGATGGACTTTCCCTTCAATTTCTCATTTCCTTTCCCTTAGACCCACTTTAATAAATGCATACGACAGGCAAGTCTGTATGTATGGATGTTGCTTAAGTCTTTTTCTTCCTCTTCCCTTCCCATTCTCCTTCAAACTGTACTCTTGAATTAAAGGCAAAAAGAAAGGAAAGAAAAAAAGATGATCACCAAAATTAAAAATAAACCAAATAAGAAAGGCAACCAGCCCTCTTCCCCAAACCCAATCTATTAAAAGCAGAAAAGCTTTCTTCTGGATGCACTTATGCATCTTGCTGGGACTGTGTTTGCTTCGTGCTCCCATGTACAGCTAATTATAATGCTATACATTTTTAATGAAGATGAAAGAGCAAACACAAGAACGGAGATGATTAAATCTCACTGCAAGATAATCTGCAAACTCTTGCCCTGTCTACTATTCCTCCTTCCACCAAAAACTGGAGTCCTCATCTACAACCGACTGCTTCCTGAAAATAGGCAGCACTGTTGTATACTTAGTTTTCTAGTGGAAAAAAAGACTTAACTGCAGTTTTGTAATTCAATAATTACTCCTTGGCCATGGCAATATATGAAACTCAACGTATTCCTTACATAATATAACACGTAAGAAACTGAATGTACACAGAGCCAGACATGGTATACCTAAAGAAAAATTGCCAAGATTTGCTTCAAAACAGCACACTATCTTCACATCACTCCGTTAACTTAAAATTAATTACATCTTAGCTACATCTAGGAGCATATGCCATTAACAGGTATAATAATCATAACTGATGCTTAGGGGGAGTGTTTAGAATTTTCAAATCTCAGGAAAACCTCATCCATTCCTTTTCCTACCCTTACATGAACTTTCCCACAACTCACAAAAATCAAAAACATCTTCATTTATTTCAAACTTATTTATATATGTATTTGGAGTCTTATTTATAGTCAAAGCCATAGAAACACAGTCTACGAAGATGCAAAAGGCAGTAAAGAAACTTCTGGAGAGAAAGACTAGACTTGAGTAGAGTCCTTTGAGAACAAAAACATTGTCCCATGGTGGTTTTAATGAGAGGTCAAGATCTAAATGAACCAATTACCTGTTTCTTTGAAGATTTTTTCATCAGGTGGGACAACAGAACAGAGGCTATTCAGGACCAGAGTGCCCAATTTTAGAGCATTCTTCTCTGAGCTTTTGTAATAATCCAAGGAGTTGTGTGTTAGAACAAACCAACGCTTCTTCAGCTTGAGTGAAGACACCTTGGGGCTGTTTTTTACCTCCTTGTGTAACCATCCTTGGGAGAAAAAAATTATTTATGTAGTGAGAATTAAAGGCTTTTACAATCATACAAAATATACTAAGTACAAGTAAGGTGACATTCACACATACGGTCACATTCCTATTTCATGGCTTAAAATTACTTTTGCATTTTCTTTTGTTAATAAGATAACTTTTATAAGACATAATAAAATGAGTGTCAAATTAACTTTTAAACAGTGTCACATCAAAACATTATCAAAGAATACTTTTATAATGTACACAGTGCTTTGGGAAATATTTTTGCAATCCATGATCATTACCTCTCACGATAAATTCTTGCCCCTCTACCCGGGTATCTCCTTTTGACCTCTGCAGCAAAGTTATCCAGTGGTGCATCTCCTCTGGTGTGTCAGCATTGCAGTGAAGGACCCGGTTAGCAGTGATGATCACAAACGAATTAGGCCTGTGCTCAGGGAAAAGAAAGTGGAAAAATCTATTAGCTCAACTGTCAACATAACCTTTGTTTGAACCACAACTAAAATGATTCTTTCCTGGCTTACTAATCATAGGTATAAACATTACTGTGCTATTTGTATTTTATATTAAAGGAAACACTGCTCACTTTTGGAGCATTTATTTTAAGCTTGATTAACCTTTACACTTGGAGCAACATTATTCTGAAGATTCTGGGAACTGAAAACATTTTTTAATGTAAAATTTTCCAAATGAAAGTTTGGTTAGTTCTGGGAAAACTAAATAAAATGACTTTTGGAGGGAAAATGATGATTTTCCAAAGTCAACTTTTTCTCTGCCTCTATTGGGTTATATTATTGTGGATTAGTAATATAACAGGAAAAAGTTAAGAAAGTGAAATGTCTTGGTATCATTTCAAAGCATTCTGCCAGGTATATTTCATGGTAGCACTGGGAGGGCCAGGAAGAGGGGACACAGTGATAGACTGTCTGTTCCTCTCGTCCTTTTATATTCTGGAATATTTTGACTCTTATAGGCCTGTATTTCTACTGAGAGCCTCAGAACCTGTTTGTTATGCCAGCAAATGAGTCTGGATTCAAGTAATTTATATATTTTCAGAAAGAAGGAAGTTATCTCTTTAAATATATTAGTGTCTAAAGAGGTAAAAAATGAGATGCTGTGTTGTGCATATCCTTAGTATACTCCATTATTAGTAAATTGTTGTAATAGATATAGTTCATCACGTTACTTTTTTATTACTATAGATTTCCTCGTGCAGGATTAGTATCTTAAAGGCAAAATGCAGCTAATAAGGAAGAATCTAAAAAGGAAAGAAACATGCTATTTCCAAATTTCTGAAGTGAAGAAATATGAAATAATAAGGGAATTAATTCCAGAATACAGTTTGTAATACAAAATTGTTTTAAATATCTGGATTAGTATTCAAAAAATAAAATACTTTGCTCAAATAAACAATTAAAATAATTGACTGAAACCTCCCTAGTGAAGAGGGCCTTATACACGGTCAGTGATCAGTGAATATCTGTTGAATGAGATATCATAGATTAAGTCTTGTAAATTCAATTTAGTTTTTATAGAGTACTAGGGATTATGCCAGGTCCCTTCCTTTAACTACAATTTAATTGGAGAACTAAGATCTGTAGATGTCAAACAAACCTATAACATTTTTTAAAAGCACAGCAGATCACATATTATAACATAATAAATGCTACAAAGTTTAAAGAAAGAGAAATGTGAGCTGGAACAGTGGGGATGAGTTCATGAAATGGTGAAATTACTAGTAAAGCCCCACGAGGGAAGATCTGTCTTACTTCTTCTTGGTATCTCCCCAATGTTAAGCACTATGCTCGGAACATAACGTAACATGTACTTAATAAATGCTGACTGAATTTGACTTGAAATTCAGTATGCTGTAGAGGCTAGAGTGGAACTCAAAGCCTGGAAGACCTGAGTTCAAGTCCTGTGTTCAAAGACATATACTGGCCATGTGACTGAGCAAGTTCATTTTTCAGAGCTTGAGACAACCCTCTAAGGGAATAAATAAGCTGCAGAGAAGGTATCTTCTCACCCCTGAACTCCCTATCCTGAATGTGACCTGAGGACAGATAAAAGTACATAAAAGTTTGCACAGTGAGCAAATGTACAAAATTGTTCAGAAAACTGAGAGATGGCCTAGACAGCAGCGAATGAGAGATAAGGCTGGATGGGAAGAGGGAGCCCAGATTTTGAAGGTTGCCATTCGTCACACCTCAAAGAGGGCATTCCAATATAACTCTTAAATTCCTCTAAAAATATCTCAGTTGGTTAAGAAACTATAAAATAAACGCCAATTCATTTTTCTAAAGATATGTTCTTAGAAAAAAATAAATCTCATTTCATCTTATTTTATTTCCTGAAATTTTATCTAGGTACCCTAAAAGAAAATTTTAGGCAGCAGGGAAAAAAGATGACCATAATGTAAAAACCTACAGAGTATCTCCTTAAAAGAGCACTTCAGAGTTGATTCCAAGTATGCAAAGAATGTTATATATTCCAAAGAAACTTTTTCTTTTAAGGGGGCTAGAAGAATATAGAGGTTAATGTCCTATGTTATATAAACCTCATTATTTGTTCAGAAAAAAGTTTTTAAAAACTCATTGTCTAAGGCCAGGGTTGATGGAAAGGTGGGTCAGGAAAATTTAAAGCAGTACTTCTCCCACAGTGGTTTTCAGCGACTTATAAACCCAAATTCAATTTTACTCATGGCCAAATGTAGATTATTTTGCTTGCACTATATTGAAAATCAAAAAGTTAAATGCTCCTTCCCTACTGTTTTCCTATGAACCACAGAAAATTACCGCCCGATGATATAAAAAAGGAAGCAATGGGCAGAGCAGTGGCTGGGAGGCAGAAGGTCTGAGTTTTGAGTCCTAGATCAATGTGACAATGGCCAAATCAGAGCATCTTTGAGACTCAGTTTCCTCACTTGCAGAGCTGAAATAAAAATACTTATGCTACTGACCTCACAAAGTTATTGTGAGGAACATGTTTAGAGAACTTGGAAACTCAAAAGAAGGGCAGCCGTTATTGTTCTGGACCCCATGAAATTACTCTGTAGATCCTTTTGTTTTCAAGCAAGTCACACACACTGTATACTGACCTTGATATTATTTCATCATTGAGTGAGAAGAAAAACTGGTCATATATGGAAAAAGGGCAGCCGTTATTGTTCTGGACCCCATGAAATTACTCTGTAGATCCTTTTGTTTTCAAGCAAGTCACACACACTGTATACTGACCTTGATATTATTTCATCATTGAGTGAGAAGAAAAACTGGTCATATATGGAAAAAACTAAGACAGGAAAAAGGAAAGTATATTTTCAAGTTTATTAAGATATGAAAATAAGATTTAAAAAAGTAATAGTTGAAATTACCTATCTGGGTTGTCAGAAGCACACACAGAATCAATCAATCCCACATCCAAAGTGCCCTGCAAGGGAGTATGAGAGAGGGAATCAGTCAGGAAAAAACATTAAAGGACCTCCACACAATAGTTCATATATTTGAAATCATATGGCTCTTAGTAAAAAATTTAGAAAGAGTCCTCTTTATCCTTTGTTAACTGAAAAATAAAAAGATCTCCCATTCAAGAGGCATTTCTGTCTTCAGAAATCAGCCATAACCTCTGTTCGGTACTAAACTCAGAGTGAAAGTAATTTCCCCAAGGAAAGAAATTCTGAAACTTTTAGAAGCTCATCCTTGCAATCTAATCAAGGTGATGAAGGGAAACTTCCTGATTAGTTTAAACTTGCATGCCTCTTTTTATGAACAGCCAAAAATAACATCTAATGGGTTAGCATTGATTTCAGGCATAGGGAAAAAAGTCCTAAGTCCAGTCTCTTTGAAAGAAAAAATTGTTATGTTTTTCTAGTTCATTCTGTTTTTTTTTTCCTTTCTGCATGACGTTTTGGCCACCAGTCCTACTTATTACCTGCTAAAGTTACAGGTCCATCATTAAAGATAATGATAAAGCAGTTTTACCATCTTTGTGCGATGTTATTAGCCCTCCATGTCCATTAAATAAAAGGTACTATTCTTGTTTTCTTTTATTTCCTCTCTAGTTTACCTTAGCACTCTTAATTTCCTCAACCTACGTTAGCTGCTAAGTAAAGCTTTGGCTCACCACGGCATTTTGTGGATTTGCTTGCTCATCATGCATCTCCCGAATCTCCTGGTCTGTGGATGCATGGACTTGACTCAGCACACTGAACCAGTGACTGTAAGAAGGAAAAGAGTGGGTGTCATTTTTTAAAAGAAAGGTCAAACTCTGAATTTATAAAAAAGGCCGACCTACAAGCAACCTTTTGGAAGGGACTTTTGATTTCTACTTGGTTATGTAAAATCACAAGCGGTGACTTACGTTTTTTGGCTAGTTCAGGAGCAGTTGAAAATATAGTAATCGATTTCTTTAGGCTCCCTATAGGAACAACTGTTGGAGGGCAAAAGACTCCCACCCACAAGAGATTATTCAGTATAGCAGGAAATACACTTAAAGGAAAAAAAAAAAACACATGCTCATCCCACATAATTAGTAAACTTGGTAAGACATTTGTTAGTCATTCCACCAAAAATTCTTTTATCAAATACATTTATTGGATTGTTTTCTTTGAAAATGAGTATAAAAAGAACCGGCAACAAATGAACATTTGTATAACATGTAAAGAAGGGATGAGGATGCTGAGCGTCTTTCAAATGTTCAGCAATATTATCACAGGATAGCCATTTTGCAAAATTGTATCCCGGGCCATGAGTTACTGTCATGTGATGTTTCTAGTCAATGAGTCAAACTACATTTCCATAATAGAGCTAGAAGTCTAAAGTTACTGACTTAGTCAGAAAGCACATCTCTCATATCATGTTATAACACAAAAGTTCCATAGACCAGATTCAATTTTAAAATGTTTTTCCACTTAAATTATCATCAAAAGCAAAAAAATAAAAGGAGTATAAGCTTTTCCTTCTGCCCTTTTACAGTACAGAAAAGAAAAAAGCATCTGAACTACACGAATAATTAGTTCTGAGTGCCTTACAATTAGTTTACGCCATCAGGTAAGAGGCTGTGGGTATTATATTTCTTCCTGGGAGATAAATCCATATATATGTAAAATTATCAACAAAAATGTAAATGAGAAATACTAGCTATATGCACACACAAGGCGGTAAAATGTAAGCATCTGTATTGATATCTCCTAAAGGAAGGATACATTGCTAAGAGCATAAAGTCTCAAAAGACATAAGCTCTCAACAGTAATTAGCTCAATGAATTCCTGGCCTAATTGAGAGGCAAAATTTCCAAATAACTGATTTATGATGCTCCAAATGCTTCTACATATATGTAGAAAAGCACATGTGCATTTCAGCTTTAAGCAGCTAGATGAGTATTTTCAAATATTTGAGATGACAAGGGAACGTATTGTTCTTTCACAGTCTTTAGACAAGACACTGTTCAAATTACCCACATTTCTTCCTCCTAATCAAATATAATTTGGGACTTGAAAAGGGCTGAACAACAACTATTCTATGCACTGGTCAGTGGAAGAAAGGAAGCACTTGGATGAAACAGCCACAAGGTTAAATTTAGCTGATTCAATATGGTACAAAGCAAACAAGGGAGAGCTGCCAAGGGTAGGGGCTATAATTCCACTGAGAAGTTGTGGTCATTTTTGTTATCCACAAGAAACCACATGCAGTCTCCAGGGCCATGAAATGGAATTACAGGACCATAATTCCAAGTTTGTTTGCTTTTCTATTTTATGTATAATTTATGGATCTAACTGAAGTTAGAGTCTATTCCCATGGGAAGATTTTTTTTTTTTCTCCTGCTGTCTTTCCCCTTACTGCTGCTGCCATGGTGCTATGTCAACTCAAGATTTTTTAAAAGGGTAAGTGGTAGGGTGAGGCGCTGAGAACTTGTCACACTTAGAAATAATTTTCAAGTAAAGGGGAGAAAAAATGTAGGACAGGGGACATTATACTTAGTAAAGGTCCAAAAATGTTGTGCTCATAATTCCTATCTACTATCCAGGCACATACTTGTTTCTAATGCAACTCAGAAAACAGCATTAAAGGATAGGACAATTCGTTTTTAAATAGCAGCAATCATACTGCCTTATTCTTTGTTTTTAGAAAGTCTTTATTATGAAATGCTCAAAGCTCTTTCATAGATTATCTTGCTGGTTAAGCAGGAAAAGGTCAATGAAGAACTGAAGTCTTTGAGAATGGCAGGAGTTTTTTTTTGTGTCGTGGACCCCTTTGGCAGTCTGGTCAAGCCTATCAACCCCTAACTCAGAATGTTTTAAAATGCACAAAATAAAAGACTTTTTTTTAAAAAACTTTTTACTAAGGAAATCAATTATTGTGAAATACAGTTACAAAAAATATAAGGAAAAAAATCAAGTCCATGAACTCCAGATTGACCCCTCTGACATGAGCTAAGTCAGTCAGCAGTGGAGCCTAGACTGCTGCCTTTCAAAAGTGCCTACTAAAAGTCTAAGTGGGAAGGTTTCTACTATAGTGGTCCTTGCACTACTCTACCAACAATAATACCCTACTTTTTCATCTTTTCTATATTGATGCATTAACATGAAAACAAGATGCTACAATTCCCCATATTTATCATAATTTATATGTACTGTGTAAGTTAAATGTCCTTTTACAGTAATCCTTATCTTCCCCATTGGGAAGCAAATCAAAGCTGCCCCTTGGCTCCACACCAAGATACAGAGGGGGTAGAGACTGCTTTCCTGCACGACTTTGCGCAGCAAGGGTTTTCCCAGACGTGAAAATTCATGTCTTTTGTCTCAAGTATTCATTTTCCTTAAGTCCAGTTAAATATTGACTCAACTAAACACTTTTATATGATCATTAGAAAAAGTAATCTATATGACACCAATGGTTCCAAATAGATAGGGATTTCATAGAAATAAAACAATAATTCAGACTCTCACCTAGCATCTTCTGGGGATTCAGCAATCAGATGGAACACTCTGTCAGCCATAATAATGTCTATTCCATTCTCTTTGCTGGTGTTATCTATTATCTCTCTGAAATGAAAAATGTAATTGATTTTAAGCCAGGAGCACCGCAATCTCAATAATATTTAACAAAAGATAATCTAAGAAATGAGTTGGAAATAATAATTTCAAGAGAGATTTTATGTTTAGTCATGTTTATTTCTGATGTCCTAGAAGTAAAAATGACAAACCCACAATTCATACTATGCCTTATACAAGGATAATTTTCAGGTACTGATTTGCTTCTAATACAGTGGGTGAAGGACATATAGAATCCTACCCTGCTCCTATGGAAGGTGTAGGTGTTGTTGAGGATTTGAGGCTGTGATAAGGCAGAAATTTTTTTTATACTGCCTTAAGAAGACTCCCTAACAAAGAACACAATACTACTCCACGCTTAATAAGGAGTTGTAAAGGTAGTTGACATTACAGCACTTTACATATGTGATCTCATTTGATCTTTACAACAACCCTGTGGGGTATGGTTTATTATTACCAACTGGGACAACTGAGCCTGAGGGAGGATAAGTGACTTGCCCAAGATCATAATGCTAGTAAATCTCTGAGATAGGATTCAAGCTTGAGTTTTGCTCCAAATCCAGCCCTCTAGCTACAATTTGCTGTTGCTAGAGGAGATCACTCTGGTGGCCCGGGAAACAAAACCAGTCACGGGAAGGTCATAAGCAAAACTGGGAAGCTGGTGTAGACTGTTTCTGGCTTCTCTCCACCTCTCCTTTCAGGGACTACTTCCTTGGTTACTTAGGCTCCCCTTGGGTGGAGAGGCTCTTTTTTAGCCCTGCTCACCCTCTGCTGAAACACTTGGCTTTTCTATACCTCATTCCTTAGGCCCCAGCTCTCTAGCTGACAAACTGCTAATATGATCACGATAATAAAAAAAAAAAACCTGAGTTAAGAGATAGTCTGCCTAGGTAACAAGGTATGCATTTCAATAGGGGCTTTCTGGAAGTAATGACTATCTGTAGGAGTTACTTTAATGGTGGGGGCTGAACCTTGCTGTACTCCAGGCAACCTACTCAGAATAAAACTAGAGCTTATTAGACAGTTCTGCTAAAGGAAAATCTTGCCTCCATCTGTAAAATCTTTTCTTGGAAAGCATCCTTTGTGGTAGAAATAGGGGTTCCAGTTCTCTCCCCTTCATGGAGAAAGATAAATGGTGATAGAACAAGGATACGGGAAGCAGAAGAAGAAAATGGATTTATTCTGAAAACATCTCCAGGTTGTCAAGTTCCCCCTCAATTTAGCAATTAGCAGTCTGGCTTTTGGCAGTCAGGAGACTTTGAAAGTTATATGCTGAAGGGAGAAATTGTTAAAAGGAACCTCGACCAACTGTTCCACTCATTCACACCATTATTGCTGAGTGCAACTAATTGTGCTTCCAATTGGCTAATTAAGAGTCCAACAGGCTAGCCTTTGTCTTTTAAATGAGAGCCAAATGGCTAATTGCGACTACAAAAAGGCTATTAAATATAGTTATTCACAGATGATATCTTCTTTCCATGGCTATCCATGGAAGTATAATCTGCTAATAAGAACAGCGGGGGG
>CM053622.1:274436151-274464415 GCA_028646595.1 Phalanger gymnotis | reverse complement strand
AAGACTATACTCATTAATAATGGCTTGCATAATTTAGCAATGGTTCATGAAAAAAATAGGTTTAATAACATACTTGGCTGTCCGGACTTCAATTGTGCCCTTTAACTTCTCCTCACTGTCATTTTCAAAGTACATCAGCTTAGACTGCCGAAGAACAAACCAGCGCTTCTTCCAGTTCCTCCTGGAGAGCGTGGATGATCCGCCACCTTTTTTGTGCAGCCAGCCTTGTTTAAGGGCCTCTTGCTTAGAACGGAACCACAAAAAAGTCTCATCCTTGAGGACGCACCATCGACGTTTCCAAGAGTTCATTAAGCCACCTGTTCCCCCAAAGGGCCAGAGTTAAGTTAAGAAAAAAAATAGAGTAAAAAAACTTGGCTTATAAACATAGGTTGTGCTTTAAAAATAATAAGAGGTTCTTGTTTCAGTCCAAGTTTTTTTTTTCCAAATCATATACATAACTCTTCCTAAACAAACCTGTGGTGAATCAAATAATAGCCTAGGAATGGGCAATCACAAAACGGTATTTAGTTCAACTTCAGGTATGTAACCACATGATATCAGGATTTCTGGGGAACTCAGACTGTTCTGTTATATAAGTGAGTCTGCACAGTGGGACCTCTGGAGTGTCTCTTTCTTCTGTGAGTGATGACAATGGTGATGTTCAGTCCTTTTCAGTCATATCTATCTTTTTGTGAACCCATTAGGGGACTTCTTGGCAAAGATATTGAAGTAGTTTGCCATTTCTTTCTCCAGCTCATTTTACAAATGTGGAAACTGTGGAAAACAAGGTTAAGTGACTTGTCCAGGGATTAACAGGTTAGTTTTGAACTCAGAAGATTAGTCTCTTCCTGACTCCAGGCCCAGCATTCCATCCATTGTGCCACCTAGCTGCCCTTCCTGCCCTATGTACCTAGCTATACACATAGCATAATGTGAAAGAGGAGCTGAATTATGTCAGAGAAGCTGTTCTGTACCTAATTATATTGAAAAAAAAATCTTTATAACTTCATGGATTTGTGCATTAGTTCATGCTTAGTGCAAATCTCCACAGATTTAATGGATTGTCTCCAGAAAGAGTTTTAAAGACACTTTTCCAATCTTTCTTCTTGAAAGAAGTTACTTTCTGAGGTAGTTGGAATCAATGCTGAAATTCAGTAAAAATCTCTTACATAAACAAAACATTCCTCTACAAATCTGTATGTTCTGAAAAAGGACAAATATTACCCTCAGAAAATTCTTCTGACTTGTTAGGTAAATGACTTACATGGCAAAATACAGCTTTCAGCAAAATCCAAGGGCAGATTTAATCAGTATTGATACTAATTAGAACTCAATTATAGTTTGGCTAGTTGGGAATAAAATATGGAGCAAAGATAAATTACCTGAAACTTCTTTCAAATTTATATTTACATAGTAATTTAAGATTTATAAAGCCCTTTGCATACATAATGTTTTATTTTTTGCCTCTTTATCCAAAATACCAGCACAGGGCAGGGGCTTAAAAAATACTTGTTTAACTCAATCAGTAACAAAAATACTTTAACTTCTATCCTAAAGAGATAATTCTATCTTAATCCTATAGATTCTTCAAGCAACGACAAGGGTAACAGCTTTGGTGGCCAGTTTTCTTGATTGATTTTACTGAATGCACTGAAGAACATAGTCCATTTGGGTAAGACAGCCACATTTGAATCCGTGGTCATGAAGGTTAACTGGTTTTCAAAATGAATGAAATAAAATATATTCCCTCCTTTCTTACTTAAAACATTTTAAAGATTCATAAAATGTTAAGATTAAAATGGAAGTATTTAAAATGTAAAATACACATAAAACTTAGAATTATAATGTTATGACCTTTGGGTTTCTCTTTTGCTAATTAACTACTGATTTGTTCATTGTAACATAAAGAAATAGCCACTTTTAATCTACTTCCTTAACACTCCTTTTTTGAAAAAAATAAAATAAAATAAAGAAAATTCCATATTGGAGGACGGGAAGGAAGAGTATCTTTCAGCTGTGCTTAGGTGGCACAACTATGGGCAGAGGCGGCTCAAATTAAAAACCATGACAAACTCAATAAAATGGCAACTCAACCAAACAGCATTTTATGCTTGCCTAGAGAACAGTTTCTTACCAAAAACATCTAAGTAGTATTAGAAATAAATATAAAATTCATTTCTATTTGTGGAATGACTGGAGATTTCTCAAAAGTAGATGCAGAAACAGTTGCATTAAGACTGATAATAAAATTCATCATTTTATTAACATTAGAAGTAGGAAGGTTATTCTGACCTAACATAAAATTTAAAATAATTAATATAACTTCCTCCTAAGTAGAATATAAATTAGCTTTTAGACTAAGTAATAACACTAAATTATGAGCTCTCCATGTGATGTTAATATATTTCCCATCTCTGGACCAAACTCTTTCTCCTTCAATACTTACATGTATATGGAATGTAACCAATCTCCCAAAAACCAAAAGTGGAGCTATTATTATTTTCCTAATTGCACATATTTGATAGGTCATTTTGCTAACAAAACTAAGTGACAAAAGAGGATAAGACTGAAGTACTCTGATTTCGTTATCAACTGTTTTTTTAAAACCTTTTTTCCTCTATCTCTCTTTTAAGAATCGGTGCAACTACAGCAGTATCACTTTGCTTCCCTGTGAAAGAAGATCGGATTTCCACATTTTCTTCTCTGGATCACCGTTACCAGGTCTTCCCTAACTCTGGTTTCAACGCTTTATCTATCTCACCTTTTTTCTACTACTTCCAATTAGTTTTACCTGACTAAACATAATGCAATACAAATAATTAAGTTCATGAGCTATCTAGTCTCATTAGTCTCATTAATAATCACATAAAAGCTGCATTTTATGTATTCTCAAAGCCACGCTGATTCCATTTGGTCAAACAGGAATATTCAGGAAACTTCATGTGTTTTTAGAATGTTATAGAGCCCTGACAAGGGTTTTCTAGGCTTGCTAGAATACTGTTAGTCATTCTTAATTATAGTTCTTCTGGTAGCTTGTGGCTTATTCGGTTAGTCGGTTAGCATTTTTTTTTCATTCTGTGACACACCTCTAAAGTTCTAAATTTTCCATGACACGTGATACAAGGATTGGGAAGGATAAGATGGTGACTCATTGAATCAAATTGGGTAGGGGGTTGGTTGTGCCCATGCGGTGTGATGGGGTAAAGATAGGAAGAGCGTACACTTGACTGAAGTGATGGAGCTAAAACGAAGCTGAATAAAGGAAACATCATCAAAGAACGGAATTAAAAAGAGAGAGCAAAGAATAGCGAAGTGGCAGATGAAGGAGAAAAGAGGGAAGTAGATAGCAGAAAAAAAAAAGGGAAATAAGAAAAAAGAAACAAAAGAAGAAAAGAGATGAACAATAAAGAGTGAAAAGGAGAAAAAGGAGAAAGAAAGAAGAAAAACAGAAAGAGAACAAAATCAATAGTGAATAGGAAAGGAAATAAGAGAAAAGAAAAGAAGAAAAAAGAGAACAGAGGACGAGAGAAAAATTAAAAATTACAGAAAACAAACAGAGGAAAGAGAACAACGGGTAGACAAGAGAATTAAGAAACGAGGTAGTTTTCTCTTTCAAAGAAATGTCTGAACACTTTCAAGCATTATGCCCTGGTTGGAAAATTAGACTTCACATTTAAACTCCCTTTTATCTTTTAAGAGCAGCTAGGAGACACAGTAGAAAAGGGTGTCGGGCCTAGAATTAGACTCATCTTCCTGAGTTCAAATCTGGCTTTAAAACACATACTAGTTGTGTGACCCTGGGCAAGTCACTTTTGCTACAGTTTCCTTCATCTGTAAAATGAGCTGGAGAAGGAAATGGCAAACTACTCCAGTATCTTTGCAAGAAAACCCCAAATGGGGTCATGAAAAGTTGGACATGACTGAAAGGACTGAATTATTCATCTTTTAATTTGAGGATAGTTTCATTATAATTCAATTCCTAAGAGCTGTTACTTTTGGGCCTAAGTCTATGGCTTTTTTTCATATTGTCCCTTCGTCCCAGTTCATTTAGGTCTTCTCACCCAGGCTCCACCCCCCCCCCAACCCCCTGCTTCCCACTGAGTTTGTGGACAGCGCATGGAGGAGTTCATCTCACTTTTGACTGTCTCTTTAGGACACTTCTGCAAAAGGATTTTGGACATGGTCCTCATGTAGGCCAAAAGCTTTTCTATTCTACCTCTGTTTACTTAAGAGAGAAAAGAAAATGCTGCTGATCACTGCACATGCTCCTCCCACATTGCAGCCAACAGTCAAGGTAAAGTGTCAGCAAAATAACCAGACAATTTCTTAACAGTGAAAACATAAAACCGTAAAGCATCTTCAGGACCAAAAATCCCACCAGGGCATCA
Organism: Phalanger gymnotis; assembly: GCA_028646595.1. Taxonomy (NCBI): domain Eukaryota; kingdom Metazoa; phylum Chordata; class Mammalia; order Diprotodontia; family Phalangeridae; genus Phalanger; species Phalanger gymnotis. The sequence continues at coordinate 274,460,027 of CM053622.1, read as the reverse complement.
CAAAGGCTGACTGATATGGGGTGTGGCAACCATTTAAGTAATCAGGGTGTGCCTTTGCTACTACCCACAGTTGCCACACCTATCTCTGTTCTTTTTCTTGGTCCACCTGTGAGAGAAAGGAGAATGCTAATGATCAATGCACCTGGCCTCCATAAAATATCGGCTGTGCATGTCTCTGTCTCTGTCTTTCTCTCTCTCTCTCTCTCTCAGAGACAGAAAGATGAAGGACAGAATGATGTCAGTGCTGACATGGGTGGAAGACTGTAGAAATCAACAGCCTGAACATCCTCGTGGAGACAAGGCAGAATTCAGGATGGCAGACTATATGTACTATACGGTGCAGGTGTGTCACCATCCCAGTTCTGGGCAGCAGCAGGCAAACAGCCTCATCACCACCACTATGGGAAAAGAAGATTACTGTCTGATCGTCTCTGTTGTAAGACTGCACAGTCAAAAGGAATCGGAGTTCTTTTATTACCAATCTATTGCTCTATTCAAAACCACAGAATCTGTGTGACACTGAAACGTTACCTTTCATGTACAAAAAGCTGTGGAAGTACGGCAGGCTGACGCAGCTATAGACTGAGTCTCTTCTATAAGAGAGCTCATCATCTGTATCAAATCTGGAATCAAAGTCTTCTTCACTGTCTTCAAACTGTACAAAAAGACAGAAAATGTCAACAATCAAACAAACACAAAATAATGATGGCATGCACCATTCGGAGGCCAACTTTTTTTGACAGTCATCAAGGTCTAGATATAAAGTGGGGGCAGGTGTTTATGATAAGGTTAAATACATGTTAACATTTTGAATTCAAGCAATTTGTTGAACTATTCTAGAATGCACAGATTGATTTCACACAATTTGGAAGATGTCTATCTTAATGTAAACCCAATACAACCTTGCTGTTTAAAGTATGAAATGGTAACCAAACTATTTAAAAGTTAATTTATCTTAAGTTACTAGGCTAAAAACATTTAATGATATTTAAGAGATGAATATATTTAAGATATGCAATAAAAATGCAGGAAGAACTTAATGCATGAACTGGAGTATAAGGTGAGAACTAAGGGAAGGGGAGGAATGAATTCATGTAATTAACTAATCTAATTAAGAAAAGGATCTGACAAAACAATAAAAATTATGGCAGTTAGAACCCATTCCTCATCTTTTAAATACTATTAGAAATAATATTCAATTGAGCGAAATGTGAAGCAACTCTTACAAACTTTTCCCAATATGCCGTTGGCAATTCTGGTGCTGGGTGAAGGCGTCTCATTTCCTAACCTACTACAAAAGCCACAGCTGACATTGCTCAAGCCCCAAGTAAACACATGCCAGTTTTATTAGGCTTCAGGCAAAATTCAATTCTGGGTGTGTATCTAGCTACATACAGAAGGCACTATCAAAGGCTTCTATTTGCTAATGAAAATCCTCTTTGAAAATTAAAGGCTTTAAGATGTTGTTATTGTTGGGTAAATAATGGATTCTGTATATTTTGTATTATTTGACCTGAAGAAAAAGGTGCATGTGGGATGAGACAGTGGAAATTTTCAAAATGTGCTTAGCAATGAAAAAAACGACCGCATGTACTTACTGAGGACTGTGCTCCCTCAGAACTAAAGCGATACACTCCCGAGCTGTTGTATGTGCCCACTGAACATCGATAGTCAGGGGACCACTGGCTACTGTGAGAGTTGGAGAAAGTCACACTGCTTCCTGAAGTGATAGCCCCATCTTCATAGTCATCCTGGTCATAGTCATAGTCACCATCTGGGGAAACAAGGTCTCCAGAGTTTTGGGGCATGCAGTAGGTAGACTCCCCACTTGATGAGTTGTGTAGACTAGCAGAGTCATGGACAGAGGGCGTCAAAAGCACAGTGCTGTCAGCGCTAGGGCTTGTAGGCACCACTGTGTCATTCATGTAGGGATCTTCCTCTGAGGAGTCATCACTTGTTCGAATGCCGCTTGTTCTCTGATCTGAATGGCCGTGCTCACTTGGGTTGGGTGAATCCTTAAAGGCATCATCATCAGCCTCAAAACCCTCATCTACCTCCTCTTCAGGGTAAGGCTGGCTGAAGTTGAAATTGGGCTTTTCCCCACAGGCGTCACCAGCCAGTTCACTGAGCTCTGTAGAAAAGCCACTGCCCACAGAGAGGGACCTCTCGATATTTCTGACACATTCATCTATCTCATCAAAGTTGAGGGATTCCAGGAACTCCTGGGCTGCTCGGCAGGCTTCATCTTCCAGTCTCCTGAGCTCCTGGTCCCGGAGCTCCTGCAGTCTTTGTAAGGAAGCCTCCGTCAAGGACAGCTCCTGCCGCTCCTTCACCCGCTGCAGATCCTCTATCTCCTTCTCCAGGCGTAAGATCTCTTCTACTTGCTTGTTTTCCTTCTGCTTTTCCATCTCCTGTTTCAGCTGTTCTTCCTTTCGAAGGGCTTCAAGCTCTTCCAGTCTCCTTGCCTCTTCAGCCTATTCAGAGAAGAAATGCCAGACTTCAGGATGTTTCAATACACACTTGTGAAGAGGCGCTATCACATTATATCATATGCAAGAAGGATCTAAACTGAAAAGTTTCACCGGATTGTGGAAATTAAATTCTTAATAAAAAAGATTCAAATGCACAAAGTTTTTCCTGGTTAAAAAAAAAAAAAAACAACCCAAAATGAGGCAATAAGTAGGAAATTCCCACACAACATTTTTTTAAATTGAGTTCACTTTTTTCTACTTGTCTGATTTGAATTCCAAGGGGCAATCCATTTCAGCATACGTCAATTAAACCGTCACTCTGGGCAAGGCTGCTCGGATACAAAGATACATGATGCAATCCCTGTCTCCAAAGAGCTTAGAGTCCAGAAGGGACAAGATGAAAAATAAACAACTAATACAAATTATAATAATGTTAAGTAAGTAAAGGTATAGAGAGGTCAGGACAGATTTTGGCGAGGAGAGATACTTTATGCCTAGTGGGACTCAGATTGGGCTTTATAAGTGTTTAGTGGGCTGAATTCCTTGAATACAGGTGGCAGGTTTCCATACTTCCCTATTACTCTCAAGGGCACCACCATCTTTCCAGTCCCCCAGGCTTGTTAAAATCAGTTCATCTTTGATTCCTCACTCTCTCTGGACACCACCACCCCCATTTTCCAATCTGCCACCAAGACCTGATAATTTCACCTTTCGATCCCTCAAACATGTCTCTTGAATAAGACCCCCTTTCTCCTGACATTGCCAACACTCCGCTGCAAGTGTTCATTTCCAACACCTAGACTACTACGATAGCCTGATGGTGGGGTCACAAGTCTCTCCTTACTCCAGAGCATCCTACGCTCAATGTCAAAGTGGTTTTTCTAAAGCAGGGATCCGACCGTGCTACTTTCCTACCAGTGGCTCCACATCACCTCCAGAATCAAATGCAAAATTCTGTTTGGTGTCCAAAGCCCTTCAAAACCTGCCCTTCCCCTCTACCTTTCCAGTCTTCTTACACTTTATGTCCTCCCACCACACACTCTTCAATTCAGTCTTGAACAAAACACTTCATCTCTTGGCTCTAGGGCACGTTTACCGGTCGTCCTCCATGCTTGGAATGCTCGTCTTCCTCATCTACATCTTCTGGTGTTCCTGGTTTGTTTTAAGTCTCAACTAAAATCCCACCGCTATACGAAGCCTGTCTCAATCCCTCTGCTGACTACCTTCTATTTATCCGAAATTTAGCTTATCTGTATTTAGTTGTTTGCACGTTGCCTTTCCCATTAGATTATAAGCTCAACGACAGGGGCTCCTTCCTTTTCTTTGTCTCTCCCAGCCTTTCGCACAGTGCCTAGCACGTATAGCAGGCACTTAATAAATGCTTACTAACTCCATAATATATCCTTGAAGGTACATGATATATCCTTGGAAGGAGGGAGGAGAAGTGGGGGTAGGGGTGTTTTAAGGACAGAATAGTCTGGGAATGGATGACTATTCACAAAAGAAGTGAGTAAAACAAGGCAGGGTAAAACTGAAGATTACAGGCTTGTCTCTTCTGGCTATACACACTGCCTCCAATGCTAGGCAACAAGCGAAAGTAAGCAGTAGGGAGTTATGGAAGATTTCTGTTCAGAGATACAATGTGTTAAGACCTGCATTTTGGGAAGAATAATCCAGTGCTGGTGGAAAGAACAGATTGGAAAGAGGACAGACTGGAGACAAGGGGATTAGGCAGAGATTATTACAACATCTAGGTAATGAAGGCCTTAACTAGGATCATAGCAATAGAATTAGAAAGGAGCGGGGAGATGGAAGATATGCTGCTGAGGTAGAATCAACAGTATTTGGCAATAATTCTTATGGCAGAAGAAACGTGTATAAGGTGACTCCAACACTTTAAGTCTCAGGGATGTGAGGATAATGGGGGCGCCATAAACAAAAGCAGAGAAGTTAAAAGAAGGGCATTCTGGAGAATAACAACTACCTCAGCATTGGATGTGTTACATTTTAAAACAATTCAATGGGCGAGTTGTTAGGAGTGAAAAGAAAAAAGGACAAATAGGGAAGTCAAATTATCAAACCATTCTTTACCTTCTGGGCAAGAAGCTCAGCTTCTTGTCTCTTCCTTTCTCTTTCCCTAGAAAGTTAAGAAAAGAATGTGAACGTGACAAAATATAGCATCTTATTAAGAGACACTTGGGGACAGCTAGGTGGTACAGTGGCTAATGGACAGGCCCTGGAGGCAGAAAAAACTGACTTCAAACCTGGCAGCAGACAAGGGGTGATGGACTAGCTGTGTGACCCTGGCCAAGTCACTTAACCTGAGCCACTCTCTGACCCCCCCCCACCACTTATTTTCTAAAGGTAATTTGCTAATTATAGGCAGAAACTTTAAAAAAATGAAGGTTGTAACTTCTCTCTTGAAACATATTTATTCTACCTGCAAAAAAGAACAAGAAGCACAGCAAAGTAAATATAAGGCTAGTCTGGAAGTTGGAACCTGAGTTCAAGATCTGACTTTCACTCAGACTAACTCTGTGATCATGGGCCAGCTTCTTCCCCTCTGGTGGGCTCAGCATCACTCTAGGTTATTGACTGTGACCAGCATCAGTGGGGCAAGCTTCCTCTATCAAGAATAATCGACCTGGAGGAAATTACAGAAATTGATTCCACTCCTACCAAAAAATAAATAAAAGTAGGCATAATATAACACTCCAAGGAGGTTCTAAATTTACTCTGTGTCTAAGAAATTTACCTACTGACCCAGTCAGAGAGGAATGATTTGTTATTGTTTTTAAAAGGATCTGGAACATGCACCACTGCCTGCTACAAAGGATGTTCAGAATGAACTCCAATGTATAATCCGGTTAAATCCAAGTACGAGAGCGCCCAGCACCTTTCTTGCTCCTCCTTCTTCCTCTTCTCTTCTTGGTTCCGTTTCTCCTCCAGCATTTGTTTGTAAACTCGTCGAGCAATTTGGCCCCTTCGTTGTTTCTGGAGCACTACAGCTGCTTTCTTCAGGCCCAAGAATCTTCTCCTCATGAGGAAAGCTCTGTAGTTCTTTTGTATTACAACTATGTGATAAAGGACCTTTCTGTACTGTTTCCTGAAGGAAGAACAACCAACACAGTCAAGAGGCTCAGATGAGTCATGGAAACAGGTTCCTTGAGAATCGTTTGCTTTATGATTTCAAGGCAGCAAAAGAACAGAAGAAGCGCCTAGCTTTGTAACAATCCTTCCATTATGGTGATGCTTTCTCCACTGCCCCTCTACTTCCACATGGAGCACAAGGTCCATTTTTGTGAGGAAACTAGCATTATCTTGACAAAATAAATGCACACCACCTAGTGCTACATTTTTATGACCCCAACAAGAAGATACTCATAGAAATGAAAGGTTTGATGTATCTCCTGCTTCTATAAAAGAAATTACCACAGCAGGACAGCATTGTCCTATAGAAAGAGGAATGCACGGTGTTTCATGTGACATACTGTTCCATATGTGTGGACAGAACTAATATACACATGAAAAGAAATGGCCTCATTATGCAAACTACTCCTGAACAGGCCTCTATTGAGTTACTGAGAAAATACAAAACAAAACAGATGGGTTGTATTATCAGAACTCTAATCCAAAATGCATGAAACTAGGTAAGCAAACTAAAACATTTCAGCATAGTCACCTAATGTCATTTTTCTCTTTTTTTAATATCAGTGATGGGTCCTTTTTCCTTGTTCTTGTCAAGACTGAGATGGCATAACAGTAACAGATGGAATGATTGAGGTTTGGGGGTGGGAGACAGCATTAAGAACAAACTTCACCTTGCTCAACTGTTCCATTTTAAACTAAATTCATGTAATCTTAGATTATTCAATAATGTTACACAAAAGCAGAAAAAGCGTGTCTTATGTATTATGGTTTAGCAGGTTACACACCGTGCCAGATAGCCAAGGATGTGAGCACGGATCACCATGGCTGCCCGGAAGACCTCCTCTTCCCGCTGTTTCTCCAGCTTCTGTTCCAAGGACTCCCGAAGGAAGACCTGCTCAGAGAAAATTCAAATGTCAGGGCCTCTTAAAGACCAAATTGCCAGGAAAAAAAGGTTTTACATGCACGGAATAACTCAGAATCAGAGAACTGAACCTATTGGGAATGTAATCAGTTATATTTTGGTCCCACATATAGATTAAGAAATTTTCGAACTGTTGGTAACAAGCAAAAGATAGATTTCTTTATGGAAAAAGAAAATCCAATGACAATGGTTTTCTCATTGAAGCCATTTTCCCAAATGTCACTAAACTCAGCCAAACATTTGTTTTCATGTTGGTCCATTCATTAATGATTATTAAATGATAACAGCTAGCTCCAGTTCACTGCATCTATTATCCTGGGAACATGCATTCACATAATGATTTTATATTAAGAATTTAATCCTGGAAAGGAGACTTTTGGAGTGAAGGTCAAAGTGGTTTATAAATTCCTGATAAATGGTTAAAACAGAGGAGAGATTTTTGGTACATCAAACTCACTGAGAAGATTCCTGAAGATAATTCCTAAGTGTGCTGCCTACTCCTTGGGGACAAGAACACAAATCCTCCATTCACAACAGGTATTATGTCTACTTGCCAAATAAAAATAATATCCCTTTAACTGGTAGGAGAAGAGACTGAACATCATGGATAGCCTGGTGTGAATTTTACACTATGAATCCTAACCTTTAAAAAGAACTACAGACATCGCCGCAAATAAATGTCATTTTCTACTTCATTTTTTTTTTCAGAATTAAGACATAATTAAGAGGTCTTATGTGTCTCTCCTAAAAAAAAAGGGGGAGAAATCCATCCTTACATTTTGACTTTTTTTTTTGCCTGTAGAAAAAATTTTTGGCCGAATTCTAAACTTCCTCACACATGATCTTAATTTTAGTGCCTCCCATGAGTCACTCCCAGAGTGAGGAACTAAGCTTTAAGATACACTTTCCCACTTCTTTCAACATCGTTCAGATAAATATACAAACAACTCTCAAAAGTCACATCAAGAGCCAGCTTTCCTAATTTTTCTCCTGAAACTCTAAAAATTGTATATGGTATGAGAAGCTTTTAATATTCTTACATATGAAAGTTATTTTATTTCACATACAAACGGATTAAATAACTAAGATATTTATGTAAAATCAACAGATGACAAAACGAGTACAAAAACTGGGTCTGTTTCATTACTAGTGTTTCCCCAAATACCAATCTCTTCATATCACAATTATAGACCAAAATCAGGTTTCATAAAGATGTAACAGCATGTAAACTTATTTTCTTGGTCAATATACTATTCAGAGTAGGATTCCCAGGTCGCACCCAACCCCTGAATCTTTAGGACAGCTCCCGATAGCTCTTTGTTCTGGAAGTTGTTTAAAAGAAACTCAACAAAGTACATTCTTTCAGGGGGACATAATTTAAATCTAAGTATGCACACAAATAAGCTTCAGCTTTGTTAAGCATGAAGATAACAATCTGGCCAGCTTATTTCCCTTTAAGTAGCATTCATCATTATCAGAACAAACTCCTCCCCTGGACTTCTTTTTCATTTAAAAAAATTTTAAGAGTACAAAAAAAATTGTAAAGAAAATTGTTTTTATCTTTTCTGTCCTACATACAGTTTACAGAAGAATATTTGCCATATGCAGCCTTTAATATTAGAACTGAAAACAAGAAATAAAAAAATCTACAGAGGAAAAAGGATTATCCCCACTAAGGACCACCAACTACATTTGATATTTGTCATGGTTCTGATTTCAATGGGTTTTCTTTTTTAAAATTTTCTTTTTTTAGTAAAAACAAAACAAAAACCTTAAAAAAAGCACTGAAAACTTCATAAAATGAAATTAAGTTTTATATAAAAAACTTAACCTTGAATTAATGTAACTATATATAAAGAACTCTAAGTTGATTGACCATATATTTCCAAAGCCCTGCCCCAAACTGGGATAATGTGATACTTATTCTCCATAAGAATCAGAGCAAAGCAATCTGAAGATATGATGTTTCCCCACAATCCCCATAGAAATATTAAATGTACTGAAATGAGACTATGAACAAACTAATTTTTTTTTCTATCATTCTGGTCAAACAGCTTGGGTTCCTCGGAGTTGGTTATGGGCACAAAAATCCCTCTATTAACAAAAAGGATGCTTTCCACTGTGTTAGTGCTCCAAATGGTGCCACAATAGGCATAAACATCATAGTTACTCTAAGAGCTGGAAAAACCTAAACAGATTTCACCTCATTTTACAGATGAGTAAACTGAGGCTCAGAAAAGTGAAGAGGTTTTCTCAAGGTCATATACGGACCTCATATAGCAGAATCAGAATTAAAACCCAAGTTCTCTGACTGAAGATACGACTTGATAAGGATAAATGTAAAGTCCTATATTTGCGTTCAAAAAGCCAATGTCAAAAGTACAAAGATGGGGATGTCGTACCCCGGGTAACAGTTTGTGTAAAAAAAGAAAATCAAAGGGTTTTGTTGGACTGCCAGCTATATGAAAAAACAACAGCATTAAACTGCAGTATTGAAAGACAACCCCCAAATCTAATGGCTCAATTAAAAAAAAAAAAGAGGTAGTGTCCAAAAACAGGGGTGGGGAATCTGCAGCCTCGTGGCCACATGTGGCCCTCTAGGTCCTCAAGTGTGGCCTTTTAACTGATTCCAAACTTCACAGACCAAATCCCCTTAATGAAAGGATTTGTTCTATAAAACTTGGACTTAGTCAAAACACTGCACCTGAGGACCTAGAAGGCCACAGGTTCCCTGGTCCAGAACAAAGCAGGTGACCACCCTACCACCCTCAGTCTCCATTAGAACAAAAATGGAGAAACTGGAGTAAGGATAACCAGGATGGTGAAGGGACTAGAAAATGTATGAAAGAGGATCACTTGCAGAAAATGGCAGTGTTTAACATGGAGGAGACTTAGGTGGGACACGACAGCCATATTTAGTGTTTGAAGGTCTTTCATAGAGAAGAGAGATGAGACTTATTTTGCTTGTTCCCAAGAGAGAAGACTAGGAATGGGTAGAAGTTGCAGAGATTATTCAGATTTACTGTGATAAAAACCTCCAAATAATCAAAGCTGTCCAACAATTAATCTTGTATCTTATGAATGACCATCATCTATGCAGATGTTTCCCATCTCTTGTTGCTTTCCCGAGCACCAGCTTCACATTTTTTTTGCTCTTTGGACATTTAATACTAATGTCCTGGAAAAACCTCAAATTTAATATGTCCAAAGATGTAACTTATCATTTTCCCTCACACCAATCCTCTCTTCTGAACTTCTTTCAGTCAATCATAATAAACATTTATTAAGCACCTACTATATGCCAGGTACTGTGCTAAGTGCTAGTAATACAAATATGAAAAAAAAAATCCTTTCTCTCAAGTAGCTTACCATCTAACAGGAGACAATAACACACAAAAGGAAGCTGAAAAGTGAAGAAGGCAGGGAGTGGTGTGGGATGGGGAGGTACCTGAAGCGATGGCTGGAGAAGTCAGAAAAGTGCCAGCGTAGTGAAACCATGTGAGAAATGAGGAGATGTCTGAAATGAGCTTCCTCCTTAAGTGGAGGGTTTAGAGTTCACTGCACAACCTTCAGATCTACTGAGTGCCCCCCATCTTCTTAATCACCCCAGTTCACAATCTTTGTGACATCCTTTACTGCTCGCTATCCACATATCGATAAGCTGCAAATCTTGTCATTTCTATATTCACAACATTTCCTAATTCAGGCCCTCATTACTTCTCACCTAGTTCACTGAAGTAGCCTACACTAGGTAGGCTGTCTCAAAACAATTCCCTCTCTGATGCATCTTCCACATGGATGCCAAAGAGCTTTTCCCAAAGTACATCTCTGACCATGTCAACCCTCCTCTGGCTCGTTAAATTCCAGGGGCTCTCTACTGCCTATAGAATCAAATATCAAACTCTCTGTCATTTAAAGCTCTTCATGACCGTTTTCTTCCTACTTTTCCAGCCCTCATGCATCACTCCCCCACTAAGCTCTTCAGACCAGCCACACTGGCCTCCTCTTGCTGTGCCCCACACGCTCCTGTCTCTGCCTCTACAACTGACTGTTCTGCAGCCTGGAGGGCTGTGATTGACGCTTCTAGTCTAGGTTACTTCTAGAAGACAGAGGGCTTCTGTAGAAAGAACTAGATTAAGAACCAGGAAAACTGGGGTCTAGTCTTGCTTCTGCCCCTGACTAGATGAATGTCATTCTAGAAAAGTCATTTTACCTTTCTGTCTTCTGTTTCCACCTTTGTGGAATAAAGAAGCAGCATGAGATGACCTCTGAGATCCCTTAGGCGACACTAGTTTTGTAGAAAAACGAATGCTTCTTTTATTTCTTGGGAAAATAGAAATTTGGCAAATCAGGTGGGAAAGGACATATTTTTTATTTTAGAAATTATAGGTGGGGTGGTGGAGAATGAAGTTGAGAACAGCTATCTAAATAGTCGTTATGTGCACATATGAGGAGGAGGAGATGGGGAATGGGTTTTAGAGCCAGAGGACCCGGGTTCCTGCACCAACTCTTAACACTACCAGTATGATCATAGGCAAGTCACTTAAGATCTCTGACCTCAGTTTCCTCATCCATAAAATTATGATGTTGGACTGCTTGATCTGAAGTCCCTTTCTAGTGCTACATCTACAAAACTTACCTATAACTCTCTATGAAACAGTCTGGGAAGAATAATTTAAAACACTATAAAAAAAGGAAGCTCTCATTTTAAACTCACTTGCTTTACCCAACCAACCTCCTCTCTCATCACTGCCCAATAAAAACGCACTGTTCCAGCTAAGTTGTCTCCCATATTATACTAAAAACGTAATTCACTCATTCCTGCCTCTGTGACTTTGTTAATATTATTCTCTTACTTTCTCTCTGGGCTCTACCAAATTTTGTATTTGTCATAATCTAGCCACAAGAGTTAGTTTATTTATACTAATTTTCCTGATTTACCATATTAAACAATGGCCTTTTTCTTAGCCTGTATAATCTCTGTAAAGCTACTAATACTTGCCTAAGTCTTGTCTCCACAAGGAGTTTATAAGCTTCTCAAGGCCAAGCAAGGACTGTGACCAATACAGGGTTTTGTTTCTTAATGCTTTGCACAGATGATTAATAAATGCCTTCCATTGATTGCTTGTGTCAGCCAAACTACAGAGGTAGTATTTCTTTCTGAAAAAGTGACCTGGGAACTCACTTAGGCAATATTAATCTGCAAATAATATACGTTAGGCATTTCTGTCTTTTTTTACTACTCCCAGTTTGAATTATTTAGCCACTTATTGCTAGCCAATCTTTTTATGCCTACTATAGTTAAGGGGATTCTTTGTCTTTAAGCATATCAAGCATGTTAGTACACTCGTTCATCCAGATTAGGGCTTACTTGACACAATGAGAACACAGAACTACTCAATTTGAAGTATAAGAAGAGCTATGTTCTGTATCTTATCTTTTTCTTCTTTTGGTAGCAGGGAGAAGGCTGGAAAATAGAAAGACATCGTATCTGAGGGATGATTGGGAAAAAAATAGAGAATAAAGGGAAAATCAAAGATGCCAAAGACAAACTTTTACAACTCCAAATCTTGTTTGGGTTGGTACAGTTTACATTCATTCAATTGTTGTCAACAAAGAAAAGCTGCCATGGCTAGTCTATCTTGTAAAACTCTTCATATACACAGCTCATCAGAAACCATGTTGTATGACACTCCCAATACTGCTTTGCACAGTAAGTCATTTTTTACTTAACAACATAGACTCTGTCATGAAATAATGTCAATCCCCAGAGTACTCACTAATTGATGTATCACAGTATCTACAAAGATTCAGTCATCATTTGATGCTATAATTCAAATCAACTTCTTGGCAGACATGAAACAATATAACTCTTGGTTTATGCATAATGGTTTCAAAGGCCCTTCGTGACTTGATAAATAACTTTTATTGGCTGTTTATCTTCTGAGACAAAATAAGTAGTATAAAGACTTCATTAAGCTCTGCAGGCTCTGTTTAGGACAGTCTAGCTTTACAGCAAGGGATATGCTTCGAAATTAACAATGTAAGCAAATTCACATTAGTAGGTCAACTGAATTTACCTAAGTACCACAAACCATTTCTTTGCTAGTGTTCCTCTAGTATAGAGTCTAGTAGTACTCAGTTTACAGATACAGAAATGAAAATGCTTAATAAAATAAAATGGAACAAATTCTTAAGAAATTTTGCATGCAAAAGGCAGCTTAGGGTTTTTTTTTATTTTAATGGTGTTTAATGAAAACATCCAATTCAACAAACACTAATCAGCACTACCTTGAGCAGAACACTTGGCTGGGTGATGGGGAAGATACATAGGTTAGACAAGATACAGTGTCTGTCCTCATGGAGCTTAAGAGATTGGAGAACATCTATTCTGAGGATGTGAAAGAGATAACTATAGTCATGTTATAAGCATGGAAGGGTAATCACAGTAATTCTTACCTTAGTCTTTCCAAGCTGCCACTCACTGTTGGTGTCATCATAGTGGTGAAGCAGGACAGTGCACTTTCCTTTGACATCTTCAGGAAGAGTCAGATTTCTCATCAGTACTTTATACCTGTGAGCCACATGCCATATTTAGTTGGTGTAATGAATTCTCTTAACTTCTATTCTCTAAAACCCCTTGTAAATAATAGGACGCAATGTACTTCAATGGTGGAACAGAACCCTCATTTACCTTTTACAAAAATCCTGAAAGGGTCTTCGTACAGGAAACCCAGCTTTTCTTATTCTCACAGTCTCCAGCATCCCAGAGTATTTCAGTTGGTTAAGCACCAGGGCTTGATCAAACTGATCTGGCATCTAAAGAGAAACAAGGAAACTTTAAATAAGGCACCCCTAGAATGTTTTACAAAGTATTTTTCCTCAAGAACCTCAGAGAGATATCAGGACACCAGCTTTTTTGTATCTGCAACCTAATATTAACCTTGTCACAAGAAAATTGTAGCCCAGTGAGGTCATCTAGTCTTGTATGCCCATGGTCACAGCAGTGATCAGTGGAGAGGTCAGAAAAAGGAAAAAAAGGACATTCAAGTATTTCTCAATTTCCGGCCTGGTAACCAACCTACCTATTAATTTCAAGTTAATTACAGTTATCTATATAGAGAGTATGAGAAGAAAGTAACATGTTTATGTAATTAAAGGCATGAGAAATCAAGGAAAAGACTTACCATTATAAAAAAAGAATTCCCCTCATCCTTCCAGTTACTAAAACACATCCTAAATTCTGACTAAATAGTATTTCTTCAGCATGAAGCAGACTAGGCAGGCAAGTTAAGTGCCACATTTACAGTGTCTTAGCCACTGGTTTTGTTTGTCTAATCAGCCTTTCCCTTTCATTTCATTGGGATCTTGCCATCTTAGTTAACTCTCTATAAAGAGACCTGTGGGGCGGCCTCATAAGCAGCTTTAAAAGTATGAAAAATACAGAAGAAGCTCATTCTCTGTTCCTAAAGAGAAAATTTGTTTAGTTTATCAGCCAGTCAACACAAAGCTAGGCTTAAAACTATTTATACATACAACTTTTGCAAAGGCAATGAAAATAAATAAAAAAAATAAAACAATGAGTACTAAATAACTAAACAACAAAAAATACAGTCCATTTTAAGAGCAGTCATCTGGGCCCCACGGTTTTTATTCTTAATTATTTAAAAGCCTATTGAAGAAAAAACTAGAAACATAATTATTATCATTATAACTTAGGAGTCTAAATAGATCTTCCAAACTCAATTTTTTTAAAAAAAAAAAATCTTATTTTGTAGTACCAAATATCCCACATCAAATCATAATATCTAACAAACTGTCTTGTTCTTAAGATTACTATAAAATGTTTAACTGATTAGATATACCTAATGTTTTCATTAGAAAATTTAATTTGACCACAAAGTCATTTATATGGAAAATCATATTGGCTATTTACCTAAATAAAAATTATTTATCCCAAGAATTGCACAGTTTTTAAGACAAACTTATGGAGAAAGTATAGATAAGGCTCATCCATTTTATCAACTTTAAATTCAAACAAGCCTTTCAAAAGTAAAGATAATAAATCTGATATTCAAATTCCTTAGAATAATAAACTATCTTGTGCTTGGAAAAAGGCTCTACACCTGACTTACACCAGGAAAAAAAAGCACACCATTCACTAATTTTCTCTTTTCTTTCCATTCTACTTTTGCTTGTTTAACAGTCAAAAGGAGTTCTGCAATTACTTGGCCGCAGAGCCGTGAAAACAAACTAAAACAAACTACTCTCACCGACTTCATACATACAGCTCGGAAACACCATCTTACCTTCTCCTAGGAAGTCCCTATAGCCTTCCGATGGGCTCTACAGCCAAAATTCATATGGAAAACAACAGCTACACACTGACCTTTTCCCCAGGGCTAAAGACACCGAACAATAATGAACACCATTCCTGTGCTTTAAAAAGTGCTCAGTCACCATGGCAACCCCTCCCATTCTGGGGATAATTAGTGTGGTGTGGTTGTAGGATTTGATACAGGAGAGAGAGAGAGAGAGAGAGAACAGGGCGGTGAGATTCCGCCACCAAACACTATTGCTACTTCCAATCTCCCATTGAGATTGTGTTTCTGTCCCCCTTTCACAATAATTTAACCGGAGGAGTGCAGAGAAGTGTCTATAGGCTACTTCTCACTTTGGGCAACATACATTACAATCATGGCAGAAATAGTGCACTTCTAATAGTAGTGTTCTTTTGGTCTCAACTTTTTTTTTTCTCCCCAGTGAACTTAATGTTGAAAGAAAACACAGTTGGAGACAGAACAAGGAGCAACTTAAAGGCACTGGGCCTTTCAAAACTTCTCAGCTGTGCTTTGGTCTTAACTGGTAACTAGTTTTTTTTTTTCTTTTTCCCCAGAACTGGAGGTTCAACTAAAGAAAAGTCTCCAGCAGAGAGGAAACATGGAGTTTTGGATGGGGACAAGTGGGTTAGGTTTCAGAGGGGATGGCTGCAGGGGAAGCATATATTCACTAGCTTCAAGTTTCAGAAGTACATAACAAATATCTTTTAGTGCTGATTTACACCCTCTCTGGATTGTTTGGTATCCAGAATTTCAAGTCACCAGGGCTTTCCACCCAAAGGCAGACTGCAAAAATGTGTATGAAGCTCATAGGCATTAATAGCAAACCAGACCTTTATTTCAGGTTCAATCAGGTGGCTTAGGCCTAAGTTTTTTTTTTTCTGGTTTTCTTATAAGGGCTTGATTTCAGTCAATTTTCCATTAGATAAAGGAGTACTTATTAGCACTATGCTTTTAAAATAAAGCAAAATTTAATGATGTGTATTATCTACACCATTTTCTCACTTCTATGAACAGAGTTCAAATTCTGAGAATGATTTAAATGAAAATACTTCACTCAAACTGCTGCTTGCTTCGAAATTTTATTTCTACACACTAACTCAATAATTCAGAGGAGTTCATTCAAATCTTATATAAGACATGTCCCTGTCACCATGCAAGATCCACTGTGAGGCAAATAAGAGTAAGAAATATTGTATTTAGTAAAAAGAACTGCTACCTGCACTTTATATGTTTTAAACTTAGGGGGGTGGGGGGAGATGGAATTAACTATGACTGAGAAACTAACCTTAATTCTCCCCCAAATCCATCCTTTCAACTTTAATAAACTGAATGGTACATTCTTATGTGAAGGGCCAGTCGTTCTGGAAAAAATTATCCCAAAGATACCAGTTTCTAAGCCTAAGCTTTTCTAAGTCTTTAAAAACAAAGTTTCATTTAGAAAAATGCCTTCCCCATTCACTGGCTGAGAAATGCCTTCCAATGTCTTCGTTTTCCCCCTGGCTCTAACATAGGAACGATCGGACATCTTCAAGGGAGCTACCCCTATACTGGCCTCAGCTCCATCGGGGCGGTTATTAAATATTATCAGATGAACCTTGTTCTTTAAATGGTTTTTCTGCCCTGCTCATTAAGAAGGCTATATCATTTTCTTGACCTTCAAAGCACTGGGCAGAATAATTAGGCCAGCAAGGAGGACATCCTGTACTCACAGAACACACCCTCCATGTGCTCCAGACAAGGAGCACTTAGGAGTCTTGGGTCACTTGTGGAAAGGAGGTAGAAATGAAACTTCTCCTTTCTCTGGCCTCAGGGAGAAGGGGTGTGGGGGGAAGAGAGGAGGAGAAGAGGGTGGAGGAGGAGGGTGGTCACATGACTCCCAGGGAGCAAGGAAAGCAAGAAAGCACAGGGTTCAGACCTATCCTTCTCTACACCAAATAAGGCTGTCAGGCGGAGCAAAGACTCATTAACAACCTACTGTGTGCGAGGCATTGGTTGTACAAGGCCAGGGAGTGAAGCAATACCTACTCGCAAGAATTTATCGGGGGTGGGGGAGTGGGGTTGGAGAGGAAGAAAACCAGTGCCTCTAAAAACACAGATGGCCTAAATATAAGGGGAATGAATACAACTATATAAAAAGTAGTTAAATTCAAGGTGGTTTGGAAAGAAGGGCTTCAGCAGCTAGAAGAAATCAGGAAGGCCTTCCCGCATAAGTTTGTGCTTGAGCTGCACCTTAAGTGTGATCCTGAGGGTCCCCCAAAATCTTTCAAGGAGTCCTAGAAATCAAAACTATTTTCATAATTATGAATATAGCTAGGTGGTGCTCCTTAAGTCTCAACTAAAATCCCACTTTCTACTGGAAGGCTTCCCTAAACCCTTGTAATTACAATGTTTTCCCTCTTTTAATTATTTCCTACTTATTCTGTACAGATCTTGTTTCGCATGTATTTTTGCTTACATGTGGGCTCCCCCCTTAGACTGTAAGCTGCCTGAGGGCAAGGACCACCTTTTGCCCATTTTTGTATTCCCAGTGCTAAACAGAATCCCTGGGACGTATGAGGTGCTTAATAAATGTTTACTGAATTGAATTATTGAATTGCATTGGTGCAGTGGATTGAGCACTGGGCCTGGATTAAGTAAAACCCGAGTGCAAATTCAACTGCAGATAGTTATTATCCGTATGACCCTGGGCAAGTTACTTAACCCTCTCTGTTTCAGTTGCCTCATCTGCAAAATAAGGATGATAAAAATAGCTTCTACTTTCCCAGGTTGCTGTGAAGACCAAATGAAACACTATTTGGGAAGTGCTTAGCACAATGCTTTGCAGATAGGTCCTTAAGAAATGGCTGCTCCCTTCCTTCCCACTAAGAGGGTATTTTCCTATTAAAATATTCTTCCCTTTCGCAACTATGTGTCTGCCCAAGGCCGAATTTTTTTTTATAAACTTTAACCAAAACAATATATCACAACTGATTGAATAGAGAAGCAGACATGAAAATCTAGCCATTAAAGATATTTGCAAAACTATTTAAAACAATGCCACTTGTCTCACTGTATTTTGGTCTTTAAAAAGTTTTTTTTTAAATAAAAGTTATTTATATTAACATGTAATGAGTCTATTATTATAAATGAATACATCTTTTAAAATATTAATAACTATTTTAATTTCTAATATCATAAATATATAGAGCAGACTGAAATCCTCAATATTTTTTTTAAATTTATGATTTATCTTATAATATAAAGGGGTCCTGAAATTTAAAAAGTTGGAAAGCTGCAGGCTTAAAGGAAAGGGGACTATGAGGTGGAAGGAAGGAGGCAGTGTATTCTAGGCATGTGAGATGGGCAATACAAGGGCAAATAGATGGATGATGAATGTTCTGAGTGAGGAACAGAAAAGGACTGATGTCCAACGAGGCTGAAAGACAGGTTGGGGTCAGTTTGCATAAGGCATTAAAAGCTAAAATGGGGATTTTATATTTTATCCATGAGGTAATAAGAAGTCACTGGAGTTAGCTGAGTAGGGGAGACATATAGACAGATCTTCTCTTATGGAAAATCATTTAGGCAGGGAGACCAATTAGGAGGCTGATACAATAATTTAGAGGAAAGAAGGGTTTGTGGTTTGTTTTTTTGGTGGAAATGATTCAAATGGTGTCATGAAAGTAGAAACGACAAGATCTGGCAACTGACTGGATATAAAGGATGACGATAGTGAGGAGTAAAAACTAATGATAAAGAAATAGGTCTGACATACTGGCAAGATGATGGATGGTACCTTTAGCAGAAATACGGAAATTTGGAAGAGGAGAGGGTTTGGGAATGGGGGTAGGAAGGAAGATAGCGAGTTTCATTTTGGACGTGTTAAGATTCAGATTTCCTCAGGACATCTGATGGTGATAATAGGAGGGCTGACTGTGTGTGTACGCTGCTAATTATGCTTGTGACTATTTTACGCCTACACAGACCTGAGCAATATAAATGGAAACTTCAAACTGTCTAATGAAAAGAAAAACTTTATAACTATATCTGCCAATACAGTCTGAAGAACTTTGCTGCTGCAGACAGTGCCTGTATGCAGATCTTACCTCTGATACTTAGTATCTGTGGACCTTGAGCAAGTCACTCAATCTCTCCAGGCCTCAGTTTACTTATCTAAAAAAAATCTGCGGCCAGACTAGATGGCCTTAAAGGTCCCTTCCAAACTCTATCTACAATCCTATATTGTCCATAAATTATCCATTTAAAAACAGCATTATTAACACATTGGGTTTTTCCCCCCACTCCTGGTTCCAAGGTGAGATAGTTAATTAAATATTTCTGCTGTAGGTTTAAGTCTAGTAATTTAAAGTATTTTTGAAGGTTAAGCTCACCACTTCTAAATTCATCACCATGATGCTAACTCAAGCTTTGACTGACACCACTTTCCTTGGCCTCCTTTCCCCTCTGTCCCCACACTGGGTGCCCCTCCTTTGTCTCCCTACTCCCCTGTTTTTCTGCCTCCTTTTCGGTGTTGCCTCCCTCCATTAGATTGTAAGCTCTGAGGGCAGGGACTGTTTCTTTTTATTAATTACTTACTACTGTGCCTGGCACTTAGTAGGCACTTAACATAATGTTTATTGGGTTAGATTGAAGTTATCTAAGTTCTTCTAATGTGTAAGCCTTATAATTCATGCTAGGGAGTCAATTTCAACATATAAGCTTAAAAGATAAATGCTGTCATCACGGCAAAAGATCTTAGTTTACTAATAACTGGCGAAAGAGAAGGGTAAACAATTAATTTGCTAATTGTTCTACCTGGCTATAAACACTGCCTAGCACTAATACTTTTGATGTGGCCCGTGTAATTTTGGTATAGCGGCAGTTTATACCTTCAAGAGAGCAGGATACATAAAACTACACAAATCTTAATGTTTGGTGTTCTTATTCTAATGGAAACAAATTCTTAGAAAATTTTGGCTTTGGAATAATCTTTAGGGAACTAAAGTTCCAGACAACTATAAAGCAATAAGAAAAATGGTATACATAAAGCACACTGCCAAAGTGATTTTCCTAAAGTGTGGGTCTGATCACGTTACTCTCCAACAAACTCAAATGGATCACAGTTACCTCTAAGATCAAATATAAACTCCTCTGTTTGGCATCTAAAGCCCTTCCCAACATATTCCCAACCTACTTTTCTAGTCTTATTATATTCCCTCCTTTGTGCATTCCATGTAGAGACCAACCAAACTGACCTTCTTACAGTCTCATTACACAGTATCCCCTTTGATGTACTCTATAGTACATACAACACATGCCAGTCTTATCTCCCATCTCAAGGCATTCTTTCATCTCCATCTCTGGTTTCTTTCAAAACACAACTCAAGCACCATTTTCTACATGAAATATATTTCCTGATTGCTTTAGTTACTAGGACTTTCTCCTGTCAAATAACCTCATAATTTTTATAAATATTTCCTATATGCTTCTGTGCATACATGTTTGTAGGCATCCTGATATAACTTAAGCTCCTTGGGGGCAAAGACTATCATTTTTATCTTTTCTATTTTCACTGCCTAATGGTACCTCGCATGGTGTTTAAGTGAATGTAAAGCACTATGGATATGCTATTATCACTCATGAGGTGTTCTGTGGGCAAAAAGGTATTTTTTTCTTAATTGAACAGAAATATTTTTACATAGCCTTTCCACAAATTATGAGTTTTTAAAATATTTAAAGGTAAATTTACCATTTCTGCCAGCCAATCCAATGAGCATTTACTGAGTACCTATTACCTACATGACCATTTGGTTTTTGTGAGGATAAGATATGGTCTCTGATCTTAACGATCTTATACTTTATAAGAAGCTTTAATCTGCATATGTAGAATTTACAAAGTAATGCTTGTTCAGTGTGGATTTATAAAGATGGAGATATTACAAAATGCTAAACGAAAGTCATCTTTTTAAGATCTGATCTTATAGTTAAAGTAAGGGATTACTGAATATATTACAAAAATCCTCAACATGTGTGACTAAAGGCTTTTTTGAACAACCTAGATTTATCATCATATTTATCAAGGCAGCGATCTTTCTACACAGATCAACTTTGAATCCCTCTCCTACACAATAAATTCAAACAAATAACACTGAATCAAAGAATGAGCACCTAAAACCAATTAAAAACAAAAATAACTGGGCAAATTACATACAAGTATGGTTCAGAAATGAGTGGTCCTAATAATGCAAGTGGAGAAACTTTACTAATACTCACAGAGAGATGGGTAAATCAATATCTTGCTGTTTCTACTAGCATGCTGCCTTGCATGTACTCACATGTATAGAGTGCTTAATATTTTACAAAGGACTCTCCTTACACAACCAACTGGCCACGAATGAAGTAAGCAGGCTATATTTTATTATCATCCCCATTTTCCATACGAGCAAAGAGGCTCAGAGAGATTAAATGATTTATTCATGATTGCACAGTTAATAAGTGGCAGAACTAAGACATGAACACTTCTGACCTCAAGTACGATATCTTTTTTTTAAACTGTAATGATCTTTTTCAAGGCACCTATGTGATGAAGTGGAGTACTAGATGGGGAGTCAGAAGACCTGAGTTCAAATTTGACCTCTGTCTCACGTAATCTCTCTGCCTTGGTTTCCTAATCTGTAAAATAGGGATATTGAAAGCACCTACATCCCAGAGTTGTTGTGAGGGGAAAAAAAAATGAGACAATGCTTGTAAAGCACATTGGAAACTGTAAATACTATGTAAATGCTAAGTGGTGGTGGCAGAAACAACAACATATAAAGCTGTTCATTGTTCAGTTTTTTTTTCCAAGATGTTGCAAAATAGTTATGTGTCGGATTGAACTCAAATCTCAGATACAGCACAGGCTTCTGTCCTAAGAAGGCAAGGGAGTAATCTAACAGTGGGGTATAAAATGATTCCCAAAAAATGTGGGGGAAAAAAAAGAACTGAATAAAAAGAATCACTGCCAAATGACTGTGCCCAGATATTGAAGACTCTCTAATTGACTGTTGTAAGAGTGAGCAGCATTTTTTTTTATGTGGTATAGTAAAAAGAATGCTACACTTGGAGTAAGGAAGGTGTCTGAGTTCAAGGTTATCCCAGACATTTAATGGCTATGTGATTTTAGGTAAATTACTTAATTCCTCTCACCCTCAATTCTTCACCTGTAAAATGGGAACTATACAACTTAACTCAGAAGGCAATTGTGAGGATTAAATGCAATAAAATATGTAAAGCTCTTTGCAAATGTTAAGTTGCTATATAAACGTCAGCATGAAGGTAGGGACAAAACGAAGTCTAACATATAAGATCCCCTGTTGGCGACTCATTTACTAAACCTTGGGAGAATGTACAATTTACACGAAATAGGCAGCCTGGAATAGGTACATCTGGCTTGAATGAACTACTTTCTGGACTTTAAAATGTACCAGAATATATTGGATCGAACTTAAAACAAAACCTAGCCATCCTTTTACTAAAACTTCTACAAAGATGTCATTCAATTTCCCTGTTTATGATGTGAAAGTTGAAGCCTAGGGAAAAAAAAATAACTTCCCAAATGACACACAGCTAATTAGTGAAATAGGAGATCACATTTAGACCCCGGCAGAACCTCAGAGAGTGTCCCAGGATACTAGGATCAGAGATTTAGAGCTGTAAGGGACTTTAGAGGCCATAAAGTCAAAAACTCCTTTTAGAGATGACAGAGCGGAGGCCAAGAGAACGGGAATGATTTGTGCCAATGCCTTACAAGTACACATCAGAGTTGGGATGTGAATGAAGTCTACTGGTGCCATGACATCCCTACTATGTCTCATTTCCAAACTCCAGTCTAATGCTCCTTCTCCTGCACCATGTACATATTTAAGTATAACCAAAAATAATATCTAGTCATCCATCAAAGGGAAAAAAAAGAAAACATAAAATGAAGAATAGCTAGTTAATGGGTATTATTCATTTGGCATGTAACTCTGGACAAGTTATAACCTTTCCTATACTCAGTTTCTTCATCTTAAAGGGGTAAAGGATTAAACTAATGATCTCTGTAATTCCTGCTAGCAATAAAAGTCTAAGAGTCCTTGGTCTCTGATTCATAGAATTTTAGATTTAGAGGGGGAAGGGACATCGGAGGCATTCTAGTCCAACTCTTTATCATATCACATATGAGGAAACTGAGGCACAGGAAAGTTAAATGCCATGGCCACAGTCTGTAAATTACAATTAAACAGGGGAATTTCTACACATTTCAAGGAAAATTCTAAATATTTACAGAGAAAAGCATACTTCTTATAGATGAGACATTCATTTCATATTCACCTATGAATTTATAAGGATGATGATGGCCAGTCTAACAGGAGGATAAGGAACAGTCTTAGGCAAAGATGAAAGGTTGTTTTAGTTTTTTTTGTGTGTTGTTTTAATTTATTTGCTTGGTTGTTGTTTTTTTTTTTTAACAGGGCCACTGTAATCAGGAATCAGATTTAGAGCTGAAAGATATCTTAAAGATTATCTATTCCAACCTCCTTGTATTACATCTGAGTCAGAAAGGTGATATAACAGTGTTTAGCATACAGAGAAGGAGCAGGGTTCCAGTATTGGCTCTGCTATTAAACAGCTGTGATTTGGGGCAAGTCATTTCACT
Organism: Phalanger gymnotis; assembly: GCA_028646595.1. NCBI lineage: Eukaryota > Metazoa > Chordata > Mammalia > Diprotodontia > Phalangeridae > Phalanger > Phalanger gymnotis. Next base: position 274,436,483 of record CM053622.1, on the reverse strand, counting down.
TGTTTGCTTCATCTATAAAATAAAAGGGCGAGAACTCCAGTCCCCTACAGCAACAACATTTCATGAATTCTAAGTTCAGGATGGGGGAAGTGTGGCTAGACAACACGTTTTTAAAAGGGGATTTAGGAGTTTTAGTGTAATGTAATCCAAATTAACAGTGTGACACAGCAGTTAAAAAAAAAAGGAAATGCAGTTTTGGGTAGAATTAAGAGGATGGCATCCAGAACGAGAGAAGTGACATTTCTATCATACTCCATAGCTAGAGCATTTTGTTCAGTTCTGGGCATCACATTTTAGAGAAGACATTGACAAGACAGAGCATGTCAACACAG
>CM053622.1:274358319-274436051 GCA_028646595.1 Phalanger gymnotis | reverse complement strand
TACCCATTCAAGTAGACAGAACACTGTACTTGTACTCGTAGCTTGCCTCTGATGGGTGCTAGCTGTGTGACCCTGTGCAAATCACTTGATCTCTCTATGCTTGGTCCTCATTTATAAAATAAGAGCGCTGAACTAAATGATCATTGAGATCTCTTCTAAATCTATAACCTTTATGATTCTATGATCTACTAAATCGAGGCTGCACTCTCACCAATGTTGGGAGTTCCATATGGTGATGAAATCACAGTTGATTTAATTACAGCTCTAAGCATATCATTTTTTTTTATCCATCCACATGTACCAGGTATGTATGCCTCCTTCAAAAGAATGGAAGCTCCTGGAGAGGATGGATTGTTTTGTTTTTGTCTTTTTTTATTACCAACACCCAGAACATAGCAGTTGCTTAATAAATGCTTGACTGATTATATGTAGATAAATATATTTATAAAACACAGGAAGTTATAGTATGGCTCAGTAATATAAGGAATATAGGGCCTTGAGTTATATGAATTATAAATCAAAACACCAATATGATTATTAATAGTTACTATGTAACCTTAAATCAAAGACAACTTCTCTGGTATATAATTTTTTTCTTTATAAAATGCTGTTGGGCTTGTGACGAGTAAACAAGAATGTACTTCAACTTAAAAAGGTTATACAACCTTAACAATAATATAAGGGAAGACTAAGGGAAGACTTCTGAGTTGCCTCAGAAATGGTCAAAGGGGAAAACAAAGGAAAGTTTAGATGGACTCAGTATTCAGTTTTTTGGTGGGGGAAAAAGAATGATTATGCACGGTTTATGAAGGAGGAAAATGATTAGTGATAGGAAAGAGTAAAAGCTAAAGAGCAGGCTTTCACAAGAGATCTACTTTAAGGACCTTTGTGAATTGAGAAAATAGGCAGAGAGAAACTGAGTTATTGAATTGGACAGCTTGGCTTAGCAAGACTGGGTTGAAATGGCATTTGCAGGCTTCTGAGCTCGTCTGCCAGGGAGCAAAACCAAACTGAAGCCTGACACCATCCACAACTCTCCCTCGCCTCTGCAAATCACTCTGTACTTTACTAGGCTCAGTATACAAAAAAACGCTAGTGAGTTCTGTGTATCTGAAATTGCAAAATGAGAACTTGCAAGTCCAATGTCTATAATGAATTTCTATAGCCCTTCTGATACATGTGCCCTTTAATAAAGCTGAAATGATACAAGTTTAATGAACTTAAAAAAACCTCCATCATTCTTATGACAGGAAATACCTTAAGCAGTAGCAATGAGACAGGCTACATAATTCTAAATACATGTATCTCTTCTTTTAAATAAAATTCAATTTTACATTACATACATCTTTTATTACGTAGATGATGAATATTGACAACTTAGTTTTACAGCACCTTAAGCTTGAAACTTAAAGAACCTTCAGGCTGAGGTACACTGTTACACTGTGTTAGATCCTTGAGCATGCAGGCTATTTATCATAGTGCCTTATACCTAGTAGGTGTTTAATAAATACTTTTCAAATGAATGAATGAATTACAATCAACACCTAATAGCAAAATATAATACTGACGATCAGTTCTACTATCCCTGGGGAATACCCAGGCCAAAATGAGGAATGAACTTTCCAAAAGCTGCAAATATACAGATGGAGGGATTTTCCAAGCATGAGAGGAGTTCCTGTGACCTGAGAAGTGCAGATTTGACAACAAGGAAGGTTGTGAATTTGTGACACCTTTCTCTGACTCTAAAAGGGATAAGCACTTCTAGCAGCAGAACAGCCAACACACTCTGGGCAGCCTGGCCTCATCAATCAGTCTTAGAAGGACTTTACTCCTGGGGAATTTTTCTAAGACAGTATCTCCTTGATTTGGTAGAACTTAATGGGAAAACAGTATGTTTTGTAATTGACTTTTCTTAAGTGTTAAAAACAAGGGAGAAATGCATGAAGATAATTCTTTGATTTGCTTATCTAATAATAACTAGTACAAAGACAGACTTTTGCTTAACTATTCATTCACAAAGAAAAAATATTAAGAAATCTTCCCCACTTCCTTACAGATATGAGGGATTATGCAGACACTGTAGATATTGTCGAACTTTTTCAATATTAGCTTTACTGAACTATTTTTTCCTTTTTGCCCTTCGTTAACATGGACGGTTCTCAAGAAGTGAGAGAAGGAAGGGTTACTTTGGGAAATGTAGGCCATTTATGAAAGACAGCAGTAAAAATTTATTATAAAAATTTTCCCTCGATTCTTCCACTGGACCACAGGTATAATAATAATGATTCACATTTATATATCACTTCTTATTGCCAGGTACTGTGCTGGAGTTTTACAATTATCATCTCATTTAATCCTTACAACAACTCTCAGAGGTAGATGACAGGACTGAGAGAAAGATGGGGGAGTCACTGAGTTCTGCTGCACTTCTTAGTTATTACTTGAAGAAATCTCTCTCACACACACGCACAAACATGCACACGCACACACACACACACACACACACACTCACTCACTAAATCCACTGGAGGCATATAAAAGCCAAAGTGGCATCATATTGATTAAGCAACAATTTTCAAAACCTCACTGAAATATAAAAGGGTTCTACTGATTCAGGACATATTAAAATGTATTTTGAGACTCACGTACAATGCTTTTTACAGAGAAAGGCTATAGAGATGGGATATAAAAGAGAAAGGTATAGAGTAGGCTATACAAATAGCCCTCTTTGGTAAAGGTGACAGAAGGTAAGACTCAGTACAGCTCCCATCTGGAAATCTCCACAAAACCTTCTCCTTCCCATTTGTATAGATGTAGTCTGTTGCCGTTTTTTCTTAAGTTAATTAAAGCTTTTAATCTCTCCAAAAAAAATTCAATCTGGCCCCTCAGTCCCTTACTGTTTCCCTCTGTCCACCACATTGTTAAGTGGTCAGCTGTATTCCCTTGTACCTTGTACTCCAGACATAGTATGAAAAGTCATGCTGTGAAATACTAATTAAAAGGACAGCTGTCGTTTTAAAACTGTCACAAGCATACTCAAATCAAAGTCACTAAGGCCTCGTTTAAGCACTCTGCCAGAAGCATAATCACTCTGGTTACAAGAAAATGAGTCTCACAAACTTCTTAACTTTTTTCTATAATACGATATTATATTTATAGTACATAACATGCATTTATTTATATTTACATATACACACATACTCTTTCTCTCTCACCTATACCTCTTTAAGATTTTTTTTCATTCAGTTAAAAGGAACATGGAAGAATTTAAAAATGAACATAATGGCAACAAATTGAACTTAAAGAGCTTAAATCTAAGGAGAGGGAGAGAAGAATAGAGAAAGATGGAGAAATGAATGATACCAGAGAAAGGAAGAAATTAAAGAGTGATCCCTTCAGTACATAAGAAAGTGTATTCTCAGAAAACCCCCGACAAAAAAAAATAACTATTATATGTCACCTTGGGTCACTGCTACATTTGTTTTAAGCCACATTAACAGATGTTGCAATCCAGTACAGTGATAATGATACATACATACGTATGTATCTGGTAATATATTTAATTCTCTTTAAGGTCCTCAAGCCTTCTTTACAGATACTGCCGATATAATCTGCAAGACTGTGACAGCATACCTACTTTGCAATAAATTAAAAAACTAAGAGTCATAAATAAACCATACTAGAGGTGTTTTGTGAATGCCAGTTACTACAGCAAGAAGTGCTCATTTATTCATTCATCGAATAAGTATTGAGTAGTATCTAGCTTTAAAAGACATTGTGATTGGTGACTCATGGATTAAAATGAGAAGTAAAACTCATCCCCTCCTCTCAAGGCCCTTATAACTTGGCAAGAGTAAGTCTCAGTTTGGTAGCATGGTCAGCTGCTCTGGAGAGGGGGGACAAGATCAGCGGAACAGTGGTGGTCAGTCAGTAGACAGAAGTGGTTAGACATGAGAGGGCAGATACACTAAGACTAGTTATTCAGAAGAATCTGAATTATGGTCATTATAGATGCCATCAAAGAGCTGACAGATTTGAAAGAGTAATACTGAATTTTAAAGATACAATAATTGATAAAAATTTACAATAATATATTTTTTAAAAAATTAGGATTTGTATCACTAGATTTAAAAAAATACAATTTTGGAGATCATCTAGTCCCACTATGAATTAAAGACAGGGGGAAAATTAGGTCCAAAAGAATTAGGTGATTACTTTTCATTTTAAGACTATTAAAAGGTAATGATTTATAAAGGTTGTAACCTGGACTTTTAAAAATATGGTACAATTTTTTTAAAGTTATATGCACAAATATTAAGCCTTCAATAAAAGAATAAAACCGATTAAAGTTAGATTACTGATAAATTCTACTTTAAAAAGAGGTTAGGGGGAGATCTGGAGGATATACAACAGAATCCAGCTTCCTAGGAATCCTTTTTTCCCCCTTATTCATGTATTAAAGTGACTGCCCACAAGCCACAATGGGAAATTAGCCAGTCTTAAATCACAGCCAATATCTGATAAGTATAAATTAGCAACACCACAAAATATTCCACTGAGCAGCTCTGAGTTGCTAGGGAACGAGAGGTCAGGCAACATTCAAAGGCCGGATTATTCCCATCCTCTAGTACACTTATAGAACGCTATTCATCCTAAATTCCCAACTCTGTGGGTGCTGGGCTGCAAAGACTCTGTGACCCAGCACTCACGGAACCTAATTGTGATTCTGGTCTTCTGAGTTCCATGACACTGTCCTCACTGAATTCTGAACAAATCTGAATTTCTTCTCCTTCCCCTTCTCTCCCCATGCCCCTTGGTCCAAGGTTCCAGCTCTATGATTCCATGCTACTTTTATTTGCAACTTGGCAACTTTTCACCAAGTTAATAGCTCCTGTGAGTCCATAAGAAAGAATAGTTTTAAAGTCCACAGCAACTCATGACCTGACTGGCAAGGATTTTAAAAGCATATTTTGAAACTTTTTTTAAAAAATGAAAAAGAAACATGCTGAAGGCCCATTATTTGTAATCAAAGAAAGGAACAGGGGTTAAAGGAAACAAAAGAAGTTATCACCTGTCTAGTTTATAATGAAAGGCTGTATGTATATAAAGTGCTTTGCAATTCTTAAAGAGCTATATATCAGTTCCTATTATTATTTTCATTATTGTGTGAAGCAATAAGCCATTCTTAAGTATGTATTTGACTATTCTGAAGATAGGATATTTTGAATGCCATTTCCTTCTGTAGCTCATCCTGCTTTGATTCACTATTTAAATCCCTTGATTTCTTGGATGTAAAGAGGAATTTGACAACACTTTTGAATCATGTTGTCTCCAATTCTCCCTTATTTCAAACCAAACTCTGCAGAACTTACTTTAAAGGATGAACTGTTTTTCTTTTATAACTTGAAGGATCCTTGTTTATAATAGTTACTAAGCATTTACTGAGTTATCCTATGAAATGAACACATCCCAGGACACCCACATGACTAGGAATTTTCTGTGAGTCACTTATTATATCTCTTTATAGTATCTTTATTAATTTTTTCAACCAAGTTGAATTTTAAATAACTGGGGGTCATTTATAACTCACATAAGGATTTTTTCAAGGAAACTAAAATGTTTAGCCTGCAGGAAAGAAAACCTATGAGGAACATAACTATCAAAGTATTTAAATGACTGTCATGTGGGAAAAGAATTAGATTTATTCTCCTGAGCCCCAGAAGGCAGAACTAGAAATAACTGGGTAGAAGTTGACTAAAAGGGAGAAAAAAAAGTAAGAATTAGAGATATTCGACATTGGAATGGGCTGCTTTGATGGAAGTAAGATTCATCCTTAAGTCTTTTAGCAAACATTGGGTAACTACTTGTCAGGTGTGTTCTAAAATAGACTTGACTAGATGGTCACTAAAGTCTGTCCCAACTCCAAAATGCTGTGCGCTGTCAAGATGAAAATCCCTGAATGAAATAAAGTTATTATTTAGAGGACCATTAGAGGACATCTTTACAACAAGTAGAACCACACACGCATGTGCATGCATACACACACAGACACACAGACACGCATTCTCTCTCTCTCTCGTGATATGTATGGTAACAGTAAATCAGAACAGATTTTAGATAAGACATTCCACTCCCTTGAGTTCAAATGCTGTTAGCCAAGTTGGAAGAATCATAGAACAGGTAATCAATATGATTAAAGGATACAATTATGACACCCAAATGAATACTCAAATAAAAAAAAATCCCGCCATTCTCTGCTTTGTTTTTACCTCACTACTTTTAAGAAATCTGTTTCTAACTCTCAGGATTGTTGTGAGGATAGCTTAGCATAATGCCTGGCATATAGCAGAAGTTTGTTGTTTTTTCCTTCCTCACAGGCCCACTATAGCAGAGATTCTTGTTTGGGTATAGGTTGGATGAGATGGCCCCTGAGGTCCCCTCTATCTCTCAAATTCTGTGATCCTTCCTACAGATGAATGGGGCGACACCTCTGCTCAACACTGAACTGATAGAAGAGGCTTCTAGTGGCAGGGTTTCCCAGGATTAGTGGTGTTTCACATGCTATCCCTTTAGGAAAAGAAAAAAATGTGCACTATTTTGTGGTAAATCATGAAGGTCTTCGGAAAACAATCTCATCTTCACTTTAATTCACTACAGCGTCATACCACAATATAATTCCAGCATCAGATAAGGATTTCCTTCCTTCTTTCCTTCCTTATGGAGCTTGAATGCCTATTTTATATTAGCTATTGTTTTGTCTGAACAAGAGAAGGGGAAGAGTTTTAATAATATAACTGTTGGTGATGCTATTTGTGTTAACACAGGAAATACCTTCTGGCACGGCTTCAGAGCCAAGGTTAGTCTTTTCAAAAGGGCTGACAAAAAGTAAGCTCTACAGATGCTACACAATGGCTATGGACCTGGGTTAGTATGAGATGGGTTCTTCATGGAATGCAGGTGTTTGGATTTATACAGGACCACAGAATTAGATCTTGGGGGTCATCCAATATACTGTAACCCCATAATCTGATAGAATAAATGGAGGAATAGAAATCAAGTGACTTTCCTAAAGTCACACAGGCAGAGTATTTCAACTCCTGTTCTCTGACTCTAAATCTCTTCATTGTACTATAATGTATTTGGTCCTGTACACCAAGTAAGGGCACTGGGGGTGAAAACTGCTAAATCTAAGCAATATTTTCTTAATCTATCTGCATGTGCAGCATGTGAAAATGGTTTCTGTAATTGGTAAAAGTGAAATAAGCCTGTATTTGAAAATTTTATAAAAGTTAGAGAGGCATACTTGTTGATAACAGAGGTATGCATATAGTCCACTGTATTAATAATAACACAGTAATACTAATAATAGTAATAATAACAGGCAGTATTTACGTAATGCCTACCATGTGTGAGGCGTTGTGTTTAAGTGTTTTACAAATATTATTTCATTATCATCCCCATTTTATGGTTGAGGAAACGGAGATGAACAAAGTTAAGTGATTTGTGCAGTGTCACAAAATTGATAAGTCTCTAAGTTCAAATTTGAACTCAGATTCTTCCTGACCTCAGGTCCCGAGCTTGCTTCATCCACTAAGTCCACTGTCTATCATAACCTTTAATGGAAATAATGGAATGTATTAAGAATGAAGCATATCACTACCAGGTAAAAAGATTCCAAGAAAGTGAAGGGTCGTGCTCCTATAATCTATATTCCCTTGAAAGTGTCATAGCTTAAAGGTGTCTGAAAAAGCTCTTGAAATGGTCACAAAAATGCTTTCGCCCTTATTAGCGTGTTTTTATAAATTCAAAACCTGAACATTTCCAAATGCTCTTAGTATTTAATGGTATTAAACTTAATTAAAATTTTCAGAAGTATCAGTTTCTACTCTAAAGACTGCATGGGTATTTTAACCGATAGGATTCAACAGATGAACACCGACAATTTTCCAAATCAACTGTGAATATTTTTGTCTTTCCCTCACCCCCACTTCCCACATTAAAACCAAGGCATTTTTGTATTGTCATTTAGGTAAAACTATTAATGCCATCATTACCCTAAGGCAACTACACACCTAAAAATTTCTGCTCAACTGTGCTCTTTTGACACATCCTGATATCTTTCTTTGAAAAACCACACTTTTAGATTTCATAATAAGCTGCAACCTTGCCTATATTCTTCAACATTCTTCCACAACTTCTCAATGAAGTAACTTTTCTTACATTCCTTAAAGTTTTCCTCAGATTTTATAACACTATAACCCAAGGTCTGGACAGTATTGTCATGTAGATAGAACAGGGATGAATGAAACGTGAAACACACCAAATACGGTGGGTGGGGGTAGAGAATAAGAGCAGGCATTCTGTACTTTCAAAGACACCGAATCTAGGACAACTGTTCATCCGAGAAAGTGGATCTCACCAGAAAAGCTTTATTATTGTCAGTGGCACATTGATACTTGGGGTTTTCTTTCCATCATTTACTTTATGTTTCTACTAACTGCACAAAATAACGAACATGAGAGGAAGGCGCTGTTATTATCTTTATTTTGTAGATGAGGAAACTAAGGCAGACAGGAGCCAGTAAATCAAATGAGAAAGTCTCATCTAATTTACAGTTGTATACTTTGGTATTGCGGAAAAAGGAGTGAAAGCACGACCAGAACCCCAAAAGCAAGACTTGTTGCACTTTTGTCTTTTTATCTTCAGTGTCTAGGACAGGTTCTGGCCCAATTCATAAGCAATTATAAGACTAAAAGAAGGAAATAAGCATTTATTAAGTACCCGTGATGGGTCAGGCATTGTGCTAAGCACGTTACAAACATTATCTCATTGGATTCTCACAACAACCCTGGAAGGTAGGGGCTCTTATTACCCCCATTTTACAGAGGAGGAAACTTAAGCGACTTGCCCAGGGTCACACAGCTAGTAAGGGAGGCCAGATTTGAACGCAGGCCTTCTTGACTCCAGACCTAGTGCCACCTAGCTGACCCAACGACTTTGGGCAAATCATTTATTGCTATTTCTGTTTCCTTGTCTTTAAATTCCGAGACAATGTACCGCACAGGATTGGTCTGAAGATCAAATAAAGTAGTTCATAAACCATAACACATTATATACGTCAGTTATTAGTACAGAAGCAGGAATAGCAGCAGTATTAACAAAGTGGTAGTAGTGGTTTTGCAATAGTATGGTGCTACATATTCCAAACTGATGGTGAAAAAGCTACTACTATCTGAAACTGGATGGGAGGAAACTGCTACTGATCTACCTAAAAGCTGATACGGTTTAAAAATATTCGTACTAAGACTGAAATATGTTAAATATTTAGACTAGAGCTGTATTTATACTGATTTATTTATAAATAAAAATGCACACTTAATGCAGAAGAGTATTGTTTCTTACTTTTCAAGGCTTCCACGCACAGTCCCTACAAGCAATGTAATACAGACAATTTAAATAAAACAGTGTCTACCCTTAAGGAGCTTCTAATTTAGTTGGGGACATAAGTCATTTAAACAAGTATAATGTATGGTTAAAAAGTACTTTGGAAGGTTTGGAGAGAGAGAGAGAGGGCATTTCTGGAGGAGGGTGGGTTTTGACAGGGCGAGCGAAGGCTAGTTTGATAAGGAAAGTCTCCATCAGATAGGTAGCATTTGACTTAGGCTTTGAAGCAGGATGGGTAAAAAAACATCCTGTGTGGAGAACGCATAATGAACAAAGGTGGTAAGATGGAAAAGTAGAGGAGGCACGAAGTTAGGGCACATTCAAATAGAAAAAGCTCAGTTCAGAGTGCAGGTAGTTGAGAAGGGGAATCAGTTGAAGTGATGCCAGAGAGATAAGTTAGAACCAAATCACAGCAAGCATTCAATGCCATGCTAGAGTTTTATAAGGAATGGGGAGTCACTGAATAGATTTGCCAAAAGTCATTGGGTCAGTTAGGTGGCACAGGAGATAGAGCAATGGGCCTGGAGTCAAGAAGGCCTTAGTTCAAATTTGACCTCACTTACTAGCCGTGTAACCTTGGGCAAGTCATTTACCTCTGTCTACCTTGGTTTCCTCATCTGTAAGATGGGGATAATAAGAGCCACCTACTTTCCGGGGTTGTTGTGAGAATCAAATGAGAATATTTGTAAATATTTATATTTTGTTTTTTAAAGCAAGTGCTTCTGAAGACAAGTAGATAGGAATCAAAGGAAGGACAAAGGAAGTAATATGTATGAAAGCCAAAGAATGCAGTTTCAAGAAGGGGTTCATTAATTAAGTGCTAGAGAGGCCAAGGAGGAAAAAAGACTAGGAAAGAGCCATCACAGTGAACTGAGAAGGTCACTGGTAACCTTAAAACAATTTCAATTGACAGCTAATAGAAACTAGATTGCAAGATGGTAAGGTTTGAGTATAAAGGGGAAGCTAGATGGCTCAGTAGATAAGAGTGCTGGGCCTGGAGTCAGGAAGGCCTGAGTTAAAATCTGGCCTAAAACTCTGTGACCTTGGGCAAGTCACTTAACCTGTCTGCCTAGGAGGCAGCTAGGTGGTTCAGTGGATAAAGCATTGGGCCTGGAGTCTGGAAGACCTGAGTTCAAATCTGACCTCAGACACTTACTAGCTATATGACCTTGAGCAAGTCAATTAACCTCTGTTTGCCTTAATCCACTGAAGAAGGAAATGGCAAACCACTCTAGTATCTTTGATGAGAAATCCCAATGGACGGTGTGGTCCATGGGGTTACAAAGAGTTGGATGTGACTGAACAACAAGCTTTGAGTAGATGACAGTGAGTGCATACTATCAAAAGGGAGACAGGGTAATACTTTGGCAGAAGAGTTTTGTTTTAAATAAGGAAATTTTGAGTATGTCTGCAGATGAAGGAGAAGAAGCTAGTAGAAATGGGGAAACACAGGATATGGTAAAGTAAAAGGTCCTGATTGAGGAAGAGGAGATAGGATCAAGAACACAAGGCTAGGTTTCCAAAAGAGGAAGGATAAGAAATTCTGAGGTAGAAAGGAATGTATACTCTCTAACCAGAGCCCCAGCTTTATCCCGTATTTCCACCCTCCAGACACGCAGCCCTTACCCCATATGCCTGGCCCTCAACTCCTTGGACCAAAAGAATGGCTGCTAAGGGGCTGAGGTTAGCAGAATTTTCAAGCTAGTGGCCCAAACAATGGAGATGCAAAATGATGTAAAGCGTACTGGATTGGAGTCAGAGAGCCTAGAGTTTGATTCCTGTCTTTGTTCTGACATTTACTAGCAATGTGACCACAAGCCTCTCTGAGCCTCGGTTTCTTCGTTCATCAGAAAGGGATAAGATCTACAGTATAATTACCTTTCAATGTTGCAGAGAAGACCAAATGAAGTAGCAGGTCAAGCAAACACTTTGTACGCCTCCAAGTGCTATGTAAAGGCAGTTATCTTTATAACTATAACTGAATATTAGATCAGGGATATCAGGGAATTTTAGCTGAGGGAGCTCTGCAGCACAGGAAAGGCTACAGCAATGGCAGCTGTGCAGTACAAAAAGCTGCAAAACACTTTTTCGTTTGTTTTCTGGTAAATCACTTTTTTCTCCATTCCCATTTCACGACACTATTTTACACATTTAAAGTTAGACCTAGGTAATAAAAACTATATTGCTGAGGAAAGAAGAAACATAAAATGAAATAAATGGAATGCATTTTACTGGACACTATAATGACTGATTCAAAAAAATATTTAGTCATGTGGCATTCTGAATGGGTTACTACATTTAATCCCAACATCCAATCTCAATTTCTGCTGACTATAAATTTTAATTATATTCAAATGCCAGTTTGCATGGAATCTTTGTTTTATGTAAAAAATCCGCACACATAAATTACCTATTAATTACAAGGGTGAAGCTAGTAACTGAACAGAATCCAATGACTAACCCCTCAAGCTGCGTTCACATGTCCATCTATAAGTTGAGGTTTGTGTTTTACACATTCCTTATCTGCTTTCTTTGGCAAAAATTTCCTTTATGATTCTTACTGGAATGGAACAAGTGAATCTCAACAAAATGTGCCTCATCAGGTTTCGCCAGTAGGATTGCAAAATTCAGACATGTAAATGCATGTGTAAGGCAGGCATATGATATGCAACAGATGATCGTTCAACTAAAATCCTTTCCCTAATTCAAAACTTATGAGAATCATTTATTAAAACATATTTTAACCAAGGAACAGTAATGTAAATTTTTCAGTGTGGCTACAGTTTCTTTAAAAGTTCACATAGAGTACTAAACAAATCAGAAGCAGAATGCACGTTACTGTATATTAGCTTAAAAACAGAGAAGGATTTCTCTGAAATAGTATATTCAAACCAAAAGAATCTCATCAAAAAACTATACTCACTTTTTTCCACATTAATGCCAATATAAGCCACTGTCTTGTTGAATTAACAAAAAGATTTGTTTCAGATTCAAACACAACTTGAATAATTGAAAGGAGTTTTCTGATAGATTAAACTTCTGCAGGCAATCTAAATCGACAACGACCCACTCGTGAGGAAACTGCAAGACTAGAAACATTTCCAGTTCACTTTGAAATGGTAACCTCCGCTTTGCACACACTCACTTTCACAATTCCACCACATGCAGTTCCCATGAGTCCGATAAAATCTTTCAAATACAGCAACGAAATACAGCCCCTACCTTTGGCTTTCCTTTTTTTTTCCCTTTAGTTTTGGTCCACTGTGAAGGGTTGCATCTTTAGCAGTCGAAGCAGTGCCGTTTGCCTGCACTGACGGAGGCACAAAAGCGGGCTTTCTCTGGCTTGCTGGTATTTCAAGCCTTTCATGTGGTATCTTAAGCTGTGCCTGTTTAATTCATTCCTGCCTCTACTCAGAGGAAGTCATGCCTGGCGAGGGCTGGCGCAGCAGTTCATGCTGAAGATATTTGGGACTGGCTCTGAGAAGGCAAACCAGCTTCTGTGCAGCCAAAATGCAAATATTTCAAAGCCAGTGAATTCTAAAATTCTAATAGATCAACTACGAAATTACATATAGATATGGACCAGGATAAAAGGAAAGTTACTCAGTTTCAATCTGAGAAAATTTACACAGAGTCTGAGTCCTCTCTTTAGCTGCACCCTCTGAGCTGTATTTGTGCCTATTTACCGGGGTCTGTACATAGCGTTGCTGAATAGTTACCATGACAACTTAGTAAACAGGATTCAAGTGACCATTGAGAGAGGCTTGGGGGGATTGTTCTATTTAGTGAGCAGAATGGTCTCTCTTCAATGCCTCCTTTACTGAAACTGCCTGAAAAGGTAAAACTGCCTGCGTGGATGAGATGTTCTCAAAAGGCAAAGAATAAAATGTTGGCAGTTGATGTACCTTTGACTGGGCACAAACCCACATCCACTGTGGTCAGTCTACAGAGCCCCACGAAAATTAATAGCAATGATAGAATGAGGGTGGAATGCTTAAGGGTTCCTGAATGCCCTTTTTCTCTTCCACATTAGGGCCAGTGGGCATTTTTCAGTAGAAAACAAAGTGGAAATAAACTGATTCTCATCAAGATAGGGTCATCTCAAAGGAAGAGTGGAAAACGAGCCAGGGCCAGGTAAGTTTTAGTTATCTCTCAGCTCTGTTTTCCTTTCTCCTTTTATTTACTTTCTTCTGTAGAGAAGAATAAAATTCACATTCTATAACATGCACACTTGATTCTGATTTACACTGGTGTTTTCCCTTTAGAAGTTCTTTAATACTAACTTTTAATGACAAACATTATTAATACAGTAATAAATAGAGACAGTTCTCACTTTACGTTAAGTGGATCCTTTTGCAGACCTCTATGAAAAGTGATTTTTGCGTAACTTGAATTTGCTGGAGGATGTGGGGGGAGATGGGAGGAGAAAGGAAAGAAGGAAGGAAGGGGGCTGGCACATGTTCAAGGACATGGGGGGCTGAGGACAGAGATGTGAGAGCGAGAGAAGGAACACGTGGGCTGGGGGTAGCTATATGGGGGCCTGCTCAAAATTTGCGAGGAAGAATCTTGGTTGGGGAAGGGAGGCTGAGAAGCTGCACATGGAGGTCAGGACACAAACACATATTAAGAGAGGACAGTGAAAAGTGAGGGTGGGGATAGATACGTGGTACCCAAAACATAAGACAGACATGTAGGGGTCGAACAGGTAGGCAGGTGGACAGAGTGAGGCAAAAGTCTCTTCTTTCCACCTAAAGTTTCAAGCCAAGACCCTGATTCTGGGTGGCAATGAGGGTAGTATTTTTATCTCTGTGCTTCCATTTTTTAGGGGGAGCCTGGGGGTGGGTGGAAAGCTGGAGGGTGTTGAGCAAATGGGCAGGAGCAGAGAGAGAACACAGTACTATACAGTAAAGTTAACATAGATGGGTTTTTTTAAAATGCAATTTCTTTCATAATTCTTTATGTAAAGCTGAATTTGCATTATGCAAATTTACATAAAGCAAGAACTGCCTGTATTACAAAAGAGAGGTTCTAAAAAGAAAACTAAGCTATCCTCAGTAATTTGGCAGAGGTTGCTTTTTTAAGGCTTCAACAATGCTCCTAGTTAGAATTTTTTTTTGTCTGCTATTCAACTTTAACTTCATGGTAAGCTTGAATAGATGGACTTATATATCTCTAAGGGTATTTTTCTTTCTCCTCCCCCCAGTAAAACAAAACAAGCATTACAATTTTGTACCATTTTGCAAATGAAAACCAGTCAATCATTTAACACGCATTAAATGTTTACTCATACTAGGCTAAGCTTAGAGAACACTAAAACAGGCAAAAACACAACCCCTGCCTTCAAGGAACTCCTGTCCTGATAGGAGAGAGAATATACAAATAACTATGTACATATAAAATATATGCAGTGTAGATGGGATGAGACAGTGACAGTAGATAACAAGGGTAACTACAAGAAGACAGAGAAGGGACTATTTGGTTTTAAGGGCAAATAAGTGGCATTTCATTTTTTCCCTCACAACCTTTCAAGGTGGGTGCTACAGAAGTCCCACCAGACGAGGAAGCTCCCTGTCAGAGGATACATTCTTAGAGCAGAGCTCGTCATGGCTTTAGTCTACGTCTATGGCCTCACAGCGACTAAGTGCTCGGAAGCAGGACTGTCCTGACTTCTAACTCGCCCTCTTCCTACTATGGCATGCTGGTTTGGGGGCAATCTGAAAAACCATCGATTGGAACAATGGGAACTTTCAGTAAAAATGCAATCTGCACACAAATAACAAATCACGGGACCTAAAGCCAGAAGAGAGCTAAAAGGGGGGCAGCTAGGTGGTGTAGTGGATAGAGCACAGGCCCTGGAGTCAGCAGGACCCCAGTTCAAATTGGGCCTCAGACACTTGACATACTTATTAGTGGTATGACCCTGGGCAAGTCACTTAACCTCAATTGCCTCACCAAAAACAAACAAAAAAACCCAAAAAGCCCTCCAAGCAGAAGAAAGTTCAAAGGTCATGATTCACAGAAACAGAAGCAAGGGGGGGCTAGAGAACGTCAATCACCCACATGTGCCAGCACTCACTCTGCCCAAAATGGAGTACCTACCACCTTCTTGATTTGCCCAAATGATGTCATTCTTCAAAAAGAGAAGGAGCGATTTTACATCTGAGGAAACTGAGGCTGGCAGGGAAGATAAGTGTCTATGGTCACTGAGGTGGTAAAAGATTTAAACCTGAGACCTGAAAAAGTTAGCTCCTAAGATGAAGCCAATGAATAAAATATGGCTTTGGTTAGTTATAACTTATTGAAAAGAAGCAAGATAGGTAAAAATGGGTAGGGGTTGAGTAGCATTGTGTATTAAGAAATTATACTGTGTGAGTAAATCCAGGAAACTACAGTGAGAAGAATGGTTAGAGAGAAAAGATCAACAGAGGGAGAATAGAAACAACTGTCCTTTCAATATACTATATACCAAGACAGAAAGTGGAAAAATAGGAGTTTGAGTTCCAATCATAAGATTGGAAAAGGCATGACACAGCAGTGATGAGAAACTTCAATTATCTAGACATGTGCTGGAGATCTTTCAACAAAAAACAGAGGCACTGATAACTTCCTGTTTTGCCTTGATGATGCTATTCCTAAAAAGATGAGAGGGAGCAGCTGGGTGGTACAGTGAGTAGAGCAGCAGCCCTGGAGTCAGGAGGACCCTGAGTTCAAATCTGGCCTCAGATGCTTGACACACTAGCTGTGTGAGCTTGGGCAAGTCACTGAACTCCAATTGCCCTGCCCCCCTCCCCCCCCCAAAAAAAAAGATGAGGGAAGGAGGAGGTATGGGAGACCTGGGATTGAATACCCTTCCTTCCCCCTTCTGGCCCCTTGAACTCCAAACCTCAGTTTACCTCAATCTCTAGAAGGCCTGAGGTTGAATACCTTCCCTGTCTTCCAGCCTTGAGAACCTTGACCCAGACTGTGAAGAGCCAATGGCCAAAGGAACATGAATAAGATTCAGTACACCCTCTTCCTCTTCTATTCCCACTTTCCCCAAAAGACCCTAAAACAAAAAACCTGCCTTACCCAGTCCAGAAGAGAAGTCTGGGATCAAGGCCCAAGCTCTTTGGCCACTGTTGAAATACCAACCCATGGAATGGTAAGAGAATTAATCTCAAATTTCTGGTTAAGGTGACAGTGGGAAGAAATACAGAGAAGCCTAGCTTTCTCATTCACTCTCTGATCTGAAGATGACTCTCAGAAAAAAGCACAATGATGAACGAACCCCATCTCCCCGTAAAAAGAAGCGAGTGACTCTAAAAGACATCTAGAAACCTGCAATGGCTAGGACAAGGGTGACACCAGAAAAATCCAGCCTAAACTCTGTTAAACAAGCCTGAAGCTTGTGACTGTGGGGAAGGGGCTTCACTAAGGAATAGAAGGGTGAAGAGAAATAAAACAAACCGCCGTTCACAATGAATAAATACTATGGATTAAGAAATTCAAGAGGGAAACTCAGACAAAGAGAGCAACAGCAAAACAAATGTTAGCCACCACAACCAATAGTAAAGCCACAAAGAATATAGCGGTTTGGTCATAAGGATAATAAGTATGACTGAAAGAAATGAAGCAAGAGATCTTTAAATATAAAATTATAATTGAAACAAGAGCTCTGAAGGGAAAGATTGGAAGGAAAAAATTATAAAAGAAAGTGGAATATATTACCTAAGTAATAGGCTCCCAAGAACTAAATAATTCCATGAGACAACAAAAAATATCTGAAGATCAAAACATCAGAGGTTCCAAAGTAAATAAAAAATAATGCAAATAACCAGAAAGAAAGAGTTTAAGAACATGAACCACAGTAAAGATCACAGAAGACTATGTTGCAATAATAGAAGAGAGAAAACCTTGGAATAAAATCTTACAATAGACAAAAGACAAAGGCTTATAGTCAGGAACAGTATACTACAAAACTGGGCATAATTCTACAGAGTAAAAATGAACCTTTAATAGATTAGAGGGCTTGCACGAAGTCTTGGTGAAAAAAAAATAGCTAAGTAGAAACAGTAAAATGAAAACACAGAAATTAAGAGAAATCTAGAAGTATTTATGAAGAATTAAAAGGAGCTAAATGATGATAAAGTATTTATATTTTAATAGGGAGAAAAGAGAAAAGTGAACTTTCAGAAGCTCATTATCCAAGAGTCATAAAATATAAATATAGTTAGATTGGGCAATTTAAGACTTCTTAAATTTAAAATCTAGCATGGATCACATTCCTCTTTCACCACCTTCTTTGTAAAGGGTGAAAAAGAGGGCAAACAGGAAACAAACGAAGCAACGGAATGACATGCCCAGCTATTACACAATTGTCAACTGGGAACTCAGTCATAAAACAGAATTGGATAGTAGGATGGATAAGAAAGCAGAATCCTACTATATGCTGCTTGAGAAACACACCTCATCATATAAAGATTGACAGAGTTAAAATGAAGAACTAGAGAAGATTTTATTATGCTTTAGGAAAATTTAAAAAAGCCAGAGCGATAAAGATGAACTCAGAAACGGGAAGAGCAAAAATGATATGGTTAAGAGAGATAGGTGGAGGAACTTTATCATGTTTACAAACTCCATAGACAAGTAATATCAGTAGTTAACATGTATTCACTGAATGCTTAAAAGGGAAAGTGAATTAAATTACAGGGGAAAATAACAAAATCGTAATAGCTGGGGACTTAAAGTACCCTTCTCAGGCCTAAACAAATCTAAGAACAAGAAAAACATTAGGACCCTGAATAGAATTTTAGATGTTAGATGTGACAGCTGTCTAGAGATTACTAAATGGTAACAGAAAGGAATATGTTATGTGTGTTTGTACATACGTGTGTGCATATGTATATATAAATATATTATATGTTAAAATAATATAAAGATTATAAAATATTTGTTATACAAAGATCCATAAATGTTATCTGTGCATGGCTTGCATAAAGGCAGAAGTGGCATATACTCATAAAATCTGCAGGTGACATAAACCTGGAAGCTATAGCTACCATTGTATGAGACAGTCAAGATACACAAAGATATTGACAGACTACAGCATGAGGCTGAACCTAAATAAAATGCAGTGGGGAAAGACATTAAGTCTTAGATCTAAGTTCAAAAAAATCAACTTTATAAGACAGGGATTTATTTCTACTTTTGTTTGGGAAATGGGAACAGAAACAGGTGGCCTGCTGATTGGAAGAATCTAGTGCTAGCCCAAAGACACTAGATAGGTTAGATGATTTCAAATGGGCATTTGAATCACAGGACCCTTACTGACAATAATGAAGTTATTATACAATGCAAGCTCCCATTTTTATTAAGTAACCGAAAGATTAGCAAAAGGTTAAACCATCGACAGTGACTTGTCTATTTGGAAAATCCTTGCCAAAAAATCATAAAGCACAATGAATTTTAAAGGAATTGCATCCTGGATAACAAACATCAGGAATTGATTTTTAAAATATTAAATGATAAAATAACAATAAATAATGAAAAATGAATAAGAAAGTAAACACTGTTAGTAGAATGAATGACCTGCCATCCTGGAGGAACAAGCCTGACAAATCAAAAAGGAAGTAATCTTTCTTAACTTTGACAGAGCTTTTGTTTGGTTCTACAAAACATACTGAAACAACTGGGGAAGAGGTGTTCTTGGTCAAACAATTAGTAGATAAGGTATTCAAATGACTGGAAGAGCTCAGAAATGAGTTTATTAGTCATGACTGAGCTGAGGAAACACCAGTGATTACAGTTCTTGGCCTAGTGCTACATTGTGTTCTATTGTGTCTATTGTGATAGATTATAAAACAGCACATAAGTTGGAGATGATACCAAGATGGTGAATATAATTGAATTTGTCTGAATATTTTGAAATCCTATTTTGCTACTGCCATCACCCCTCCCCTTTTTATCTTAATAGGCTGGCCATTCAGGCCAGCCAGTCTTCTGTCTGGGGATGCTCATATTTTCTTGAAGATAGCCAGACCTGCCAGAATCAGGAAATTCTCCAAGAAGAACCCATTCACTCATTCTTCTGCTTCTAGCCCTGGAGGAGATACCCTCAGAGGACCTTTAAAGTATTAAGTTTCATTTTATCTAGCCCTCCAATAAGTGAAAGTATGAGTCAGTCCGATTCATATCATAAGCTTATACTTGGCTCATTGAGTATGTTGATAATGCCTGAGAGGATCTGTTGGAAGGAAAGGACATATAGGAGGGACATTTGCTTCTTATTTATTTTGCTACATTCAAACATAGAAAGATGTTTATCAACAATGTTTAATTTTTCTGGTGAGGACTAAGTATAGTCTGTTTAATTCTATACCACAAACTCGAAGATTAAATAATACCTCCATCATTGTAGTAGAATGCTCAGCAGCCTAAAGAAGCAAAAATAAGTACCAGTGGATAAGAAAATAAAACCAAACAACCAAATCTTTTACTACACCCTAACTATTAAAGGATATTGGGTCACATGCTCCAATTGCATTTTTCTGAAAAGTGTATTAATCCTTCTAGAATATAGCTTTCTTGAGTTCCTGTTTTAAAAGTTGGGTCATGTATGATTAGAATCTAATTTTTTTATCATATAATTACCCTGATACAAAATCAGAGTGAAGTATAGTGAAAAACATCAGCAGTCAAGTCTGTAACCCTCCCGACAATTCATCTTTCAAAAGGTAGATATAATTCAACAGTAAATGGCAATAGTTGCACTGTTTCCCTAGGGAGAGAAGATAACTCTGACAGAACATAAAATTAGATGTTCTAGAAACTCTGGGAGACTAGTTCTCATGCTTATCGAGATTTTGTGATACTCACCTGTATGTTCCCTTCTTTAATTCCATCTTATAAACCCCTTAGGGGATTTTGTTGAGGAATGTTAATGAGAGCCCTTTCTATCCAAAACTCATTTGCTTAGATATTTTGTGAGAAAGGACTGAATAGTGCCTGACTTTCCTTAGGGAACTGTTCTAATGAGGTTAAAGAACGTTTTGAAGGATAAATCTCCCGTGGCTTATTATATATGGTAGACTGTTCTTAGCTATTAATGTAGCATATGCCAAATTTTAAATTAAAAGGCAAAATAATCACATTTTTTATTCCCAAGTCATTAAAGAGCAACAATGAGTGAGGCCTTGTCCTTTATTTCTCATCACATTCTAGAGAAATCTTTATATTTGAAACTTCAACATTTTTTAAAGTACTTACCTACAGTATGGGGCACTGGGGAGTAATACAAAAACAAAATGAGGCATAGTCCCTACCTTCATCGATTTTACCACCACCTACCTAGCAAGAGAACAGGATAGGTACACAAATCATTATGGTGAACACTAAGTGCATGAGAGAGGCACAAATCAAGCGAGGAGAAAGTATTAGGGGATGAGGGTACAGGGAAGGGATGGGTCATTAAGGTTTATGACTAACCAGAAATCAGGGAAGGATTTGTGGAAGAGAAAGCATTGGGGCTAAGGAGAGGAAGGATTTGAGCAAGTTAAGATGGAAGACTAGGTGGAGGTATAGGGGTGGGATAGGATGGGATGTGTACCATGTGACAAGTAGTCCAGGCCAGTTTGGCCAGCCTATAGCCATAGAGGGAGACAGAACAGGAAAAGTAGGATGATGCTTGGTGATTAAATCCCTGAATGCCAGGCTAAGGTATCTGAACTTTATGTTAAGAAACAGGAAGTCAATGAAGGGTTTTGAACAATAGAATAACATGATCAGATTTGTGTCAGGAGGAAAATTAATCTGGAAACATTGTGTTTAAAGATTAGAAGGAAGAAAGACAGGTTAGGAGAGCTAATCCATCATGGCAAAAGACTTAATGCAGTAGCCATGATGAGGAAAGTTTTAAAAACAGCCTGCATAACCTAAGAGCCAGGAAGAAATCCTAACACGGCCTCAGAAAGGACATTCTACTGGTCAACAGTGGGAAAGCATCCTATATAAAAGAAAAAAAAAACCAACTCCACGGCTATGTAGAGAAGAAACACTGCCATTTCCAAGATATTCTCCCTTTACACCAAGAAATAAATACCTTCAAATAACAGACCAAACCCTCTTTCCAAAACCAAAGCAAAACTGTCTTTCTTCTGGATTTGGTTACTCTCCCCAATGAGCTGGAACACTTTCCAACATTTACCTATGAGCATAACTTTGCACTTGCTTTGACACTTTTCAAATCTGTTGATTCTGGAGGAGTCTGAGAAGACGATGCTGCCATTCTCTTCTCTTCACATTCAATAAAGACACATTCTTCACAGAATCCCAGAGCTGGAAGGGAGCTCAGCAATAAGAATTCTTAATCTGGGGTCCATGGACCCCTAGATTTCAGAGGGTCTATGTGAAAACATTTGCATTTGTCTCATCTCTAACCTTGGTTTCTTTTGAAATCTGAAGTATTTTATTTTTTCATTTAAAAACATCATTCTAAGAAGAGGGTCCATGGGTTTTTGCAGAATCCCCAAATGGGATCGATGACAGACAAAAAAGTCAGGAAACAATGATCTAGTTCAACCCTTACACGGAGAAAAAAGCCTTTTTACAACATTCCTGATGAGTGATCCTTCATCCCTTATTTGAAAACTTCTTAAAAAGGAAGAACTCTCTCCCAGTCTGCTTCTTTCCCACATCAAGGAATACATTTCAATTTGGATTGCTCTAATTTGTTAGGAAGATTTTCCTTATGTCAAGCTGAAATCTGCCTCTCTCTCAAACAGTGCTTCGCATTCTACCTTTTGGGGTTAGGCTGGAGTATGGTGGATCCTCTTCTATGTGAAATCATCTGAAATACTTTATATGATCACAGATTCTGAGCCAAAAAGGTCCTCAGAAACCATCTAGTCCAGTGCCCTTGTTTCATAGATAAGGAAATTGAAGACCTGACAAATTAGGGAACCAAAGCATAAGGTCACAAGGAGCAGAACTATTCAGCAGTATATGGCAGCTAAATCTTCTCTAGGCTAACCACCTTCATTTCTTTAAACTAGTCCTTGTATGGAAAGATTTTGAGGTTCCCATCCTGGTAATGCTCCTATAATCACTCTTCCAATTTATTGTCGTGTTTTCTAAAGCGTGGCTTCAAGAATTGGACATAATAATAATAATAATAATGATGATAATACAGCTCGGCATCAAGTAGCTTTGGAAACATGACAACTGATATTTTTTCCCTTTAAAGTTTTATCTTTCAAATGAAGATAAATGCTGAAATGTTCCTTTATAAAGGACAACACCTGAGAGTTCCTTAAATGCAGAGATTGTTTTTGCTTTTTCTTTGTATCCACAATGCTTAGCATAGTGCCTGGCACTAGTAAGTGTTTAATAAATACCTACTGATTGATTCAAAGTGACCCAAATGGGGAATTTATATGCACCTTACAATTCACTACAGTGATTTTCAAATTTTTTTTACAGTGTAAGTAAATGAAGAATCATAAATTGTTTCCTGATTTTTACTATCTTGATATTCAAAATTATAGTCAAAAACTGGACTTTACAGACTGTTAACATGCACTTAACGCAAACTGTAATCTGTGTTTGGACTTTGTATTTTGTGACTATCTTAAAAAGCACCAAGATCATTTTATAAATTCTTCCACTATCTGTTTTTCTTCATGGAATTAATTATGACTACAACAGATGAGGAACACATGAGCTAATGAAAACCAAAACATTATGGAATAATTACTGGGAAATAATTATTGGAAAAATTATGGAATAATCCTGGATACATTGGCTCATTTTTTTTTTAAGAAATTGCAAAACAGCAGCAATTACTGGTCAAATAGAAAACAAGCATGGAAAAATAAGCTAATACTGAAAAAAAAAGGTCACTGTCTTTTACCTCCCAGAGATAGAAATACTTTTAACAAATTCCAAAGCCTTCAAAAGTACTAGTTGCATCACCCATAATAAAATATTAAAAAATATTTTAAGGGTTACTGGGGCTTAAAAATGTATGAAGGAAGTTTAGTACCACAACTTGAATATTTTCAAATCTGGCATTTTATCTTAATATTAGGAACTGTGCTAAGTCACTAATGGTTCTGCTGGAAGTTGAGTCATTAACAGTTGACCCCAATTATAGGAACCAAAAGAGATCTAAAATCTAAAAGATAAATATTCTAATTACAAAACAAAAGAAAAATACTGATTGCTTAGTATAGCTAACGTTTGCATATACAGTTCTTGCTTTATGTAAATTCAACTTTATTTAAGCAGAAGAACTCACAACTACACAGGAAAGACAGCCACTGCTACCACCAGCACCAGAATGTGGACTTGGCGTGAGACTTCTCATGCCAGGGGAAGAGACTTTTGCCCATTCTGCCCACACACTGACCAGTGTGTCTATACCTTTTATCAGTTCAAGCTCAGGTGGCTCGTTGTCTGTCCCTAACCCTCACATGTCACCTGTCTTCTCCCTTCTGTGTCTGGCCCCCACTTATCTGCTCCTCCACCTCCATTCTTCCTCCTGCTCTCGCTTCTCTGTCCCCTACACCCACGTGTCCTTGAACCTTGTGCCAGCCCCCTCCCTCCACAGGCGTATGGCTCCCTTTTGGCCACCTCCCTCCTTTCCCCACTTCCATAGGCAAATTTGCTTTACATAAAAAGTTGCTTCATGTAGAGGTCTGAAGAAAGGTCTTCTCACATAAAGAAAACTATTGCTTACTATATATGCCAGGCATTGCGCTAAGCACTCCACAACTATTATCTTATTTGAGCCTCACGACAGCCCTGGGAGGTGGGAACAATCATTACCCCCCATTTTATAGATGAGGAAACTGAGGAAAAGAAGAGTTAAGAAACATGACCAGGATCACACAGCTAGTAAGTATCTGGCTGGATCTGAACTCTGGTCTTCCTGACTCCAAGGCCAGTGCTCTATCCATCTGGACATGTATTTGGTCTTCTGATGAGTTAATATTCACAACAGAATGCTAAAGAGTTAGTTTTTCAAAATTAATGGCTCCAAAGTGAAGAATACAAGTAGAACTATCTGGCATAATTCTACTTAAGAGGATTACTAAAGGTTGTAGACAAAAAGCTTCATTTCATCATGGATTGTGGTTAGGCTCCAAGAGAATATATATGGTCAGTGTATCTTGAGGTTATGTGAAAACCCTAACTGGAATAGCAGTATCTCATGAGCCAGTGTCAAGTGACGTTAAATATCCTAAGCAAGGTCTGATGTTAATTTTCAAAAAAGGCATTTGTTTGACTAATATGGAAATGTTTTACATGACTGCATATGTATAACCTACATTTGATTGCTTACTGTTTCAGAGAGGGGGAGGAGAAAGAAGGATAGAGTTTAGAACTCAAAACTTTAAAAGAAACAAGTTAAAAAAATGCTTTAACATGTAATTGGGGAAAAAAATAAAATATAATGTATTTTAAAAAATAATTTTTTAAAAAGGCATTTGTTAGATACTTGGAAAATTCAGCATGGTTGGGCAATGGGATCTGTAGACCTTGCCTATGATCAAAGCTTCATTTTAATAAGGGATGGAAAGTTACATGGAAACATTTTATCGCCACAAAGAACACTGGCTTTGCTGCCTATGTATAAGAACTCCTTCTTAGAATGCTGGATGCCTTTAAAAATATTTATTTACATACCAAAAAATTACAGAAAACCTCAATGTTTTCTATATCATGTATTCTAGAAACACTAAAAAGGAGATATAGAAGTATGACTTGAAAAAATTACAGATAGCTTAGATTCAATAAAATAACAAACCTATAAATAACTTAGGGAGATTCCTCTGCTTAAGTTACCAAACACAGACACAGACAGACACACACACATACACCCAGGACATTTATCATTTTACACATATATGAATACAATAAGACCCCATTTTATACAATAAGACACCTATTGCTTACACATAAAACTCAAAAAAGTTGGGAATATTATGTTTTCTCTTTTAAACTAAATACCTTCCTCCCATTTTAGCTGCCATCCCTTTGTCAAACTCTACCCAGTTATTTTTTTAGTTATGGGTCAACAAATTGAATATAATATTCTTTCAAGCTAACACATTTCTTTATAGTACACAAGGAGCACAGTAAAGCTGACGCCACCTTTTCTTTCAACCCATAAAACCAAGTGGATTTTACTGGAGAAGATTTCTTCCAGTCATAAAAACAGGACTGCCAAAAGTCAGTTTTCCCAAATCAGACTAACTTCCATCAATACTAAAACAGAACTCTCTGACCATTTGTGAAAAGCATCTAGCTTACAATTTTGGAAAAAGATCTAGAAAACAGACAAGGTTGTAACAAACTGCCTTTCTTTAGATAGCCTCTGCTTTTCATCCCCTCACATTCAGTATATAACAGCTGTTTGCACTTTGGACAACTAAAATCATCACGTCCAGACAAATATTGAAGCTGCCTGAAGGTAATATATAAGAACACAGATTTAAGTCTGCTTTAAGAACAAAACAGCCTTTCTACAATACGTACAAATCCAGGGGAGAACCTCCTATTTCAAACCTGAGGCTAAATACAAATTTGAAAACATTTAAAATTGTTCATTTTATTACAAACGAAAGACTTCTCTGAAGTGTAACGACATTTTCCAAAAAAAGTAAAAGGGAGATATGATTGGCTTCTAGTTTTAGTATGAAAGTTTCTACCTAAGATTTGAATAACAGTGTGAGTATATGACTAGCACATAATACATTCAAATATGTTCCAAGTGACCTGACAGCAACTAAAATAACGAGAATTCACCCTCCCACTCCTGCCCCCTTCAGGGACTCTTGTTCCAAGAAGCCAAATACTATAATAAGTCATCTAGATCTGAGAGTACCTTAAATCTTACCTTCTGCATGTTTGGCTTGATACATCGAACAAAGAAAGGATTAGATGTGCTCAATGTGGCCATTAAGGAATGCAGAGAGTCCTATTGAAAAGGAAAAAAAAATCTCTTTTATTCAGTTTCCTATTATTTTACCCTTTTAGTTTCTAAGCACCCCAAGGCACTTCTAATAGCAATCTTAGTTGACACAGAGTAGACATTTTTTTTATATTTTCATTTTAAAAGTCCAATGTAAAAAGAAGTCTGTAAGACACACTATTATTTATGTTGGGAGATGGGGAAAGCCTCATATATGAAGTCTCATACTATAGAAAAGTATATTATTACTGCTACCAGTCCAGATAATCATTCTACCTACATACAAAACTAATCCATTTCTTTTGTTTTTAAACAAAGGAAAATAGTAAAAGCAAAACTTAATTGTTTAAAAAAGTACATTTTTTCCCATTCTAGCAAAGTCTTCTCCTTTAGCATTTTTCATCAGAAATGTAACTGATTGCTTATTATACTTATGAGGAAACTGAATGGGAAAGGATTGCCATCCCTTCCCATTCGGGGAAAAGCTGGGAGGAGGGTGATCATCCTTTTCAAATGATCTTTTAATTTTCAGCAAATAGGTATTCTGTTTACCGTGTAAAGCCTATAATTCCTTAGCCTTCACAAATTGGTCTGGCCTCTCTCTCCAGCTTTATATTAGAATACTTTGCAACACAAACCCTGGGCTTTAGTCAGACTAGACTACCCACAGTCCCTTATACATCGAGCATCATCCTGCCTCTCCTTTTGTTCCTGTTGTTTCACCTGCCTAGAATGTACCTTTCACTACTTAATAATATTCATTCCTTCTTAAAGGTCAGCTCAAGTGTTACCTCTTGCTTGAAACCTCCCCTGACTACCATAGCCCAGTGTTATACCTCTAATTTTTCTGAATTCCTATGGAAGTGTGCCATTCATTTGATACTCAAAATGTGCTGTCTTGTAAATACTTAATAAATGTTTGTTGACTGACTGCCAGACTGTGTGTATCTCCTGTCTCTAACTAAAATTTAATTTCTCAGAGAAGAGAGGACAACTAGCTTTTAATATCCCCCCCCTCCCAGAACCTTGTAAGTCAGCAGGTCTTCCACTGGTAAAAACTATAGGATCACAGATGTAGAGCCAGAATGGACAGCACAGGCCATCTAGTCTTCCTCCCTTCTTTTTTCAGATAAACTGAAGCCCATGGAAGTGAAATGGTTTGCCCAAGGTCACAGAAGAAGTGTGTCAGTGGAAGAATTTGAACTCAGATCCTCTGACTCCATCTTCAGGTTTATAAATGAGCTCAAAAAATGAGAACAATGACAACAAAAAAAAGGCAATGAGGCTGTTCCACCATTAAGTTGCATAAAAAAAATTTACCTCACTTCCATGTTCAACATTGTCATTTCTACCATCACTAACATTAGTCCTATCACTGCCATGAACGACTCTTTTTTATAAAGCTCGTGCCACTTCCTCTCGATTCTGGTCACTTTCATCTATCAAAGTCTCTATTACTTTCCCAAGGTTCTCTGTGATTTTTTGGCAGTAGGCTCACAGTCCTCCCCCTTACCCTTTCCCATGCCATTATCCATGGAAATCTCAATACAGAGGTTGAGAACTTTTCCAATACCCATCTTCACAGCCTCCTGGTATCAACGACAACGAACTCCATTCCATGACAGTCTAGAAACTCCCAAGAGTCGCCAGACCTTAGATATAAAGACGGCTTAAGATTATGCTTCCTCTGAGACCCTGAACTCTAACATTCCCCTTTCTTAAGGCCTTTCCACTTCTCCAACACCGTTATTCTTGCTTTACCTGATCTTCTGTCATGATCTTCAAAGTTTCTTAACATCACTCCCCATTTTCCCACTTAAAGCTCTTCTTGGCCATCACTTTGCTCCTTGACCCTGTGGTCAGACACTTTAACAACATCCTCTCTGCTCCATCCTTGAATTCTTTATTCTGCTTACTTTCTGCTATTTCTACCTTATTAACCCTTTCATCCTGGGTAAATCTTATCATGCTTTTTTCCCAACTACAAGCTATAAGAAGCTGCTTGAAGAAACCATGTACTATCTTTACACTAAGCTACTAATTTATGTAATCTCACTTCAACTTTACTCTGCCAATCTCTCTCATAAACTTCCTTCCTGTCTGTCATCTGTAGACATGAGCAGGTAGTCTTCATTCTATTTTTTAAAATTTCCCTGTCACTTTAGGAAGAGAGAATCATAGAATCTCATATTGGGAGGGAATTCTGATACCAGAGTTTGGTCAATAAAGGAGTAAATTACCTTTTATAACATAAACAAATGGCTATCCAGCCTCTAGAGAGGGACAATCCACATCTTCCTAAGGTTGCTCGTTCACTCTTATAGAGCTCTGTTTGTTTGGAAGTTTTTCCTTTTTTCAGAAAATCTAAATTTGCCACCCACTTCTGCCCATGGCTCTTGGTGCTCTCAGAGGCTGTCCTCTGTTTCCCTCCCCTTTACTTTGAACCTTCCAACTCATTCCTTTATCTTTTGAAGTCTGACATTTACTCCTAGGATGCTACTGTCCTAAACTATGATTTCCTTGAGAGCAAGGAATTTTGGGGGGTTGAGATGGGGTGGTGGCTCTTTGTGTCCCCAGAATTTGATTAGCATTGTGCCTGGCACATGGTAGATACTTAATAAATAAATGCTTATTAGACTACTAAAAATTCTCTTCCAAAGTCACTAACAGGCTTAGGAATGGACTTTCCCTCTCCTCACCTTCATCCTTCTTGATCTTTCTATGATATCTGCCACCATGGAACATCCCACTGTTTATGATACCCTCTTCTTCCCTTTCTCTGGCCCCACAACGGTACACTATTGCTATTATATATTATAACATATATAAATATGCATACATATTATATATACATTATTATTGCTCTCCTCCAGCCTCTTTAACCAATCCTCCCCACTCAACCACCCACCTTCTCCACAGAGCTCCAAGTAGCCTACTGCCAAGAGACAGTTGAAAACTCAAATTCAAAATATCAAAAACCGAACCCATCATTTTCTCCCCTAAATTTGCTTCTCCTCATTAACCTCCTGATATCCTGTTAACACCACCCTTCCATGCTACTTGGCTCCCAGGGTTCTATTACCTTATAACTTTTCCCTTATCCCATACATCCAAATGACCAAATCCTATTGATCCTACCACTGCAGAGCATCTGGCATCAATCCCCTTCCTTTCAGTGTCTGTGGAGGCTGTCATAGTTCATGCCCTCATTTCTTCTCACCTAGACTGTTATAATAATAGCTTGCTAAATTAGTTCTCTGCCTCTAGTCTTTCCCTACTCCAATTACTGCTGTTCAAGCAATTTTCCTGATGCACTATTATGATTGTATACTTCACCCTTTTAATCAAAAACTTCCAGGGACTCCCACTGCCATTTTAAGTTCTTCTTCAACTTTGATTTACTCATAAAACCTTGGCTTCAATTTACCTATCCCCTTTGTATATTCCATTTTCCTGCCAATTCTTTGATCCCTGTTCTCTTGCTCCCCTTCCCTATCCTGGCTTTCATGACAAAAACAAAAATACAGAGAAATGGCAATAGCAATTATTCCTTTTGCACACATTCCCCCCGCCCCCACCTAGAAAAAATGACCACACATCTCTGTCCACTGAAGTCCCTGTGTTCCATCCAGATCGCATGCAGCCCAGCTCTTCCCTGAAGCTTACACTAATTATCTTTCCAACAAAAAAGGGATTTCTTCCTTCTCAAATTTCACAGCAGTTTGCCTAAACCTCTCCTTTGCATGCATCTCATTCTCTGCTGGGTTAGCGTTATTTGTGTACTTGTCCTTTCCCCTGCATATTGATTGGAAGTTTCCTGGCAGCAGGGTTCATATCTTATGCACCTGGATAAGACTTTTGCATCTGGTACATAGTGGAAAATTAATTAATGCCTACTGAATTAAAATTTTCTTTAATATTCAATCTTGAAAATCTACTAATTTTTTTTCATCAGAACATTTTAAACACATAAAGGAAAAAGCGATAAACCGACTCCATGCTCAAGTGAAGTACTTTAATAAACAGCACAATTTGAGAATACCACTCTGACCACAACTAAAACAGTTATGCATTTTTTTTGTAAAAATTAAAAAAAATTTCTAACACTTCCTGATGCGTACCAAGTACCATTTTCAATTTTTAAAGTGACATTAAACAATAAGACACCAAAGACACCTGAAACTAACCTTGAACTGTGAGCTGACAGTAGGCCTCTTGTGTTTACTTCCACATTTCAAGGTTTCCTGGTTATTTCGGCTTGAAACATGTTCAAATAGATCATAGATGAAATCAAGTCTAAAAGAGAAACAACAAAGCCTTCACAGAAGTAATCATAAAATTATTTTGTTTCATCTCCCTATGATTACAGCCCTTTTTTTTCAATCTGATAACTCAAAGTTGTTTACTGTAGTCGAAGTTAACATTACTTTCAAAGGCTGCAAACTTATTATCAAGAACAGGTTAGCCATGGGAATCATGATATAGTCCATCTGTGCTGAGATGATATTTACTACTTCTGAAAACTTGGACAAACTTCACAACTCCACTGGCCTCAGTTGACTCATCCTTACAATGAAAGGGTTAAATGAAATGGCCTCTGATGTTCCTTCCAACTATAAATCTATGATTTGTCTAAGTCTAAAAAAGATTGTGCCTCCATTTGTAGGTAAAGAATTAGAGGCAAAATAACTGAATCCCAGCTTTGATATTTACTAGCTGTATGTCCTTGGTAAATCACTTGCCCCAAGTGTGTCTATGTTTCATCAGGAAAATAATGTGGGAGAGAGAATGTGGGCTAGATACTACTTTGTATAAACTTTGGATTTGCTTAATTCTGTGAATATTGTATTTCCTAGTAGAGTATAAGCAAGGACTATCTGATTTTATCTTCCTATGGTACTCAGTTATGGAAGAAAGCACAGCTCCAGAGTCAAGAATACCTGATTGTTAAAGTCAGGTATTTTACCTACATATGGGGCTGTGTGGTTCTGGCCATGTCCCTTAACCTTTCACTGACCCAAGCAACTCCCCAAGAGAAGTAGTTGCAGAACAACATCAGATTTGCATTGATAAAGGGGCTTTTCTCAATGGGAATTTCTTACAAGGTAAAGAAAAATCCTCAGTGTCTTGCATATAGGATGTGTTTATTTTACTATTTACTGAAGATAATCTGAAAAAAACAAACCTCCTGAGTCTAGAAATTGGAGGACTAGACCTTTGACCCAATGTGAACCCAGAAAGATAACAACCATCTTGTGATGCTGTCTACTACTTATAACAGCTAGGTGGCACAGTAGATAAGAGGGTTAAGCTTGGAGTCAGGAAGACTCATCTTCCTGAGATCAAATGCAGCCTCAGACACATACTAGCTACGTTACTCTCAGCAAGTCACTTAACCTGTTTGTCTTAGTTCCTCATTTGTAAAATGAGCTGGAGAAGAAATAGGAAACCACTCCAGTATCTCTGCAAAGAAAACCCTAACAGTTCACGAGAAGCTGGACGCAACTAAAACGACTGAACAAAATGTATTTGTTTTCCTAACAAGTTTTTTAAACTAAGCTGATTATAATTCGAATTTTTTTAATTATTAAAATCAAGTAACTTCTTTATGCTTTTCTGTTATAGTAAACAAATTAATTTCTTTTATAAACAAAATAAAAACATTTGTTTATTCACGAGGAATAAGGATGAAGAAAAGAAATTGTGGATTCCACATCAAATAATTTTCACACTAGAAATAAAACTTCAAATCTATGGGCTATGAAAACGTTAAGGTGGGATAGCCTCACCATGGAGCTGTGTCTTTCAAAGGCAGAGGTGGGCATTTAGCTGTCAAATGAGGACCACTGATTCAAGTACAAACAAAGGCCTTCTCTACCTAATTTTACAGATGAGGAAACTGAGACAAACAGGATTAAGTGACTTGCCCAGGATCACAGAGTTAATAAGTGTCTGAGATAGGATTTGAATTCAGATCTTTGTGACTCTAGGCCCAGTGCTTTCTCCATTGTACCACTTAACTGCCCTTAGTAACATTAAATACTAGTTTTAAATCAGTGAGTGACCAATTTCTAAGGTTTGTCATATCCCTTTGACTTTGTAGTGCACTTCTGTAGTACTACTTTGTAGTAGCCATTTCTAAGTGGCAATTTTTTTAAGTGATATAAAATAAATCTGGTTTCAAAGTTGTTTCTGAGAATTTCCTGACCACCCTTGAGATAATAGGAAAGAGAATAGAGGATTCAATGACTTAAGCTACAGCACTAAGATATTTATGTTACATGTGTAACATAAAAATATTACCAAGGGCAGGCTATTACAAAATGTTCTAGAAGAATAGTAATATTTTAAATACTACTATATGAAGAATGTACATAGTACAATTCAGTAGCAATCACATCTGCATTTGTCGGCCAACTTCTCAGTGAGTGGTGTTACATACCGGCTTTCCCTTAGCAAGTTGAGAAGGTCATCTCGGAATGTATCTCTGTTCTTCTCCAAAATTCCCCTAACATCATATTGTACCTGTTAAACCACCCCCCAAAAAATGGGAACAAGATTTGGGAGAAGGTGAGAAGGGGGGAGAAGAAAAAGAGAGAAAAATTCAGTAAACTTGATAAAATTTAAGAGTGAAAACAAAACATTTCAATGAGTTTATCTTCCTTTGAAAAAACAAGCATTTCTCTAAAAGGTTTTTAGAGGAATTTTACAGGGACTTTTAGAAATCTTCCACTAAAACCCTTTGATGATGTACTAAAGTGGAGGTGACCCTGGGTTGTCAAAAGCTCTATGCCAGGACACCATAAGCCTTGGCAGTTCTCATAAAGCTGACAAAGCTTGAGAACAGGTCCCACGACAATCAATATTCTGTCATCTTCACTTTGGCCTAGTTCAGAGAGGTTCATTATAGGAAGGTAAGGTACTAAGAGCTCAGTTCTTCATGGGCCCCCAGCCTAATCATGTCTACAAAAGCATGGAGAAGCTGCGATCTGTGTCAATGGAGGAACTAACCAGACTGACAAAACTATGGCTCTCTTCAAACATTGAAAAAGAAATCCTAAAAATATATTACCTCTCCAGCATAGTGTTTTACTCCAAAATTATTAACAGCAACTCGTGGCTTCACATAAAAGTGGTTATGCTAAATTAAAAAGAAAAAGAAAAAATGAATAATTCGACAAGCATTTTTATTGTTCACTCTATAAAGAACACTATAAAAAGTAATAGGGGGAATACGAAGTTTAGATAAATCTTGGTCTCTGACTTCACAGAGTTTACTGTCTTGTAAGGAGATAGGGCATACCTAGAAGTAGCTACCAAAAGATACTTAAGTGTATAAGAAGAGGTACAAACAAAGTCCTATCTCAAATCTGAGGAGGGAGAGGTCGTTCTCTATTAGGGAAACCAGGAAAGGCTTCACTGATATTTGAGCTGGGCTGAACTGAAAGGATAAGTAGAAATGCAAAAGCATGAAATAGAGAGAGAGGAACTCCAGACACAGAGTACAGGTGGGACCTATACAGGCCCATGAAGAACAAGGGACTATAACAGAGAACCCAGCAACATGGCATGTGTCATCAAAACCTTTGACACCATATACACAATTAGAAGGGCTGATATTGTAACCTGCTACATGTCCTAAAGTTCACAAGGTTAGTAAATGTTTGCTACTTTGCAATTTGCTAAACTTTGCTATTCTCACCCTAAATACCGATAACATGGTGCAGCAGTGGATCAAATATGAAGGATTTCTACAGTTAATTTAACTCAGCTTAAAGTATCTGTTCTAGCGAATGGTTCAAAAAAGATGTTATGGTTTGGAAAGCAGATACAATGTGGGCACTAAGGAAATAATCAATGTTCTCAAAGATCAAGTGTACACTTAATCTAAAGGTTCATTATTTGAGGTAGAAGAATCTGGAATGGTCTTTGACATACAGCATGCTGAGCATGTAATTTCTCCAGTAAGGTGGTATCTGTGGCCTGAGGAAAATGACTTTCTTCATTGATAAGGGCAAGAAGTCCAAGTTTCTAAAAGAGGGGAGAAAAAAAAACAAGAATGTTTTTAAAACATAAAAGGGGAAGGACAGTTTTCCCATCAAATCTTTAATCAGAGTTGCCTTTCTGT
This sequence comes from Phalanger gymnotis, assembly GCA_028646595.1. NCBI lineage: Eukaryota > Metazoa > Chordata > Mammalia > Diprotodontia > Phalangeridae > Phalanger > Phalanger gymnotis. Next base: position 274,401,528 of record CM053622.1, on the reverse strand, counting down.
CCCCTCACTCACTTATACAACAAGGTACATAAAATAGTTATTTCTAATAATGAAAAACAGTTTTTAACCCCACACTATGACAGAAAAAAATTACTTAGATCCTATTAGTGGTTTTTTTATAATTGTTTTTAAGTGCAGGTAGATGGTAAAGTGGATAGAGTGCTGTGCCTTTAGTCAGAAAAACGGTATTTCTGAGTTTAAATCTGGTTTCAGACATTTACTAACTGTGTGAATATGTCACTGAATCCTGTTTGCCTCAGTTTCCTCATCTGTGAAATGAGTTGGAGAAGGAAATGGCATACCACGCTAGTATCTTTGCAAAGAAAATCCCAAATGGGGTCACAAAGAGTTGGACACAACTGAAAACAACAGTAGTTTTTTAAAAATCAAATGAAAAAGGAGGCTTGGTGGGACACATAAAACACTGGGCATGGAGTCAGGAAGACCTTGGCTTAAATCCTTCCTCTGCAACATACAAGCTGTCTAACTAATCCTGGGCAAATCACTTTAACTTCCATGTGCCTCAGAGAGCCTTAGGATTTTTCTTTAGGTCACAGATAGGTTAGAGCTCTGCATTACCCACGTTACCTCACCCCACCCTCTCATAGATTCTTCATTTCCATAAAAAGATATACATTTATTTTCAGTAACTGGAATTTTGGTGTTTTTTTTTTTGCTGCATCGCAGAGTTATTGGCATAGGTAAAAATTTCAGATATCAAATTATAATCTAAATTTTAGAAAAGCATAACCAACCATATCTGGTTCAAAAATATACACATATATTTTATATGCATGTATATATGCAAACATACATGTATACATTTACATATATATTTACACACATGTGTATTTATATAAAAACTTAAGATTCTGCTGAAATTAAAATCAAAGTGGAAGGTAGGAAATGTTACTATGATCACAGAATCACAGAACTATCAAAGCTGGAAGACAACTCTAATTAGAATACAATAGATCATTTTGGATTCTTTCACACCTTTCAAGTGCAAGTTAGTACAAGCTATTTTGTTCTCATAACCACAAACTAACACAGCAGAGCACCCTGGAGACTTTAACACATTCACCAACAATGGATTACCTTTTCAATCAGATCAAGACATTCTCCATTGTCTATCCAGTCAATATCATCCCACACTAGTCCTTCTCTATAATAAAAGCAGAAGGTAACATTTTAATTTCAAATACAACTTTAAAATTCTCAATTTTTCTTTGCTCACTTTGGAAATGGTACTTTGAAACCATGATTACCTGCTATATTCCAGTTGTTCCAAGGAAAAAATGTGCTTATTGAAATACTCCTGAAGCTTTTCATTTGCATAGTTTATACTGAACTGCTCAAAATGGTTAACCTGAGAGGAAAGAAGAAGTACTGGACAATAAATATCTTCAAGTTTCCCATTCATAAAATGCAAGTTAAGAAGAGAAAAAAAATAAAAAATCCACAGTGAGCTTCAGAAATCCATTCTGAGCTTCAAATATAAGGGATTTAACAGCAATAGGCTTACATATGGAAGAATTATTGAATACCCATCTTCTTAAACATACCTCAAAATTTTCGAATCCAAATATGTCTAGAATTCCAATCGACTTGAAGTCATCTTTGCCTTTGATTCTACTGTTAATTTTCTTAATAATCCAGGCAAAACACTGGGAATAAAGTGCCATGGCCATGGAATCCCTGCTATCTGCTGCCTGTGGGACAGATCAGACACATTAAGCACACTCTTACTTCTATTTCATGGTTTGTCCTTTTCACCAGATGTAGCAGGCATGGTATGAGTCTACCCCCATCTAAGCAAATCAACAGATCCATTCTCAAATTTGCCAGTGGGTTATGCTTCAAAGTTTGTAACTTTGTAGCTTGGAAATTATTTTCCAATAAGAACCTAATCTTTAGGTTCTCAAGCCAGTCCCTAAAATGCCCACTTTAGTTTGAGTGAATTTAACACTAACAGTCCTAGCCTGAATGTAGGGTCTTAGAAGAAAGTCACATAGTAAAGGAGAGAAGAAAGTGTAGGGAAATGTTTTTTTTTTTCTTTTCCTTGGCTCAGAATCAGTTCTAGGCAAAATTATGAAAGGGCACAAAGTTAGTATTTGATATCTTCCCCACTTTCTGATATCCTTATCCCAGGTCCCTAGTGCCTTCATGTTGGCTTTCACCTTCCACTATGGTACCCCACCCCAAACTGTCTGATTTATCTTCTCTAGAGAGCACCCACAGCCTTCCCTTTATTTCATAAGTTGACCTAGGAAAAAACTAAGAATTACTTGTTGTATGTTGAGAGGTGTTAAGATCTCTTCTCCCCTGAGTATCATTGATCTCTGTGTCAAGGCATCAGTTAGCTGTGTTGAGTCCAACCCAAGTAACTCTGCAGATCTACCAAGGGCTGCCAAAAAAAGAAAAAATTAATTTAAAAAAGATAAGCAAAATACAGACTGTATTTGTACAAGAAGGAATGGGAGGTTTCTTCTCTGTGATGATACTTAAGCCTGTACTAGCATGTCCTAGCAAGGGTGGGGAACCTACGGCCTCAAGGCCACATGTAGCCCTCTAGGTCTTCAAGTGCGGCCCTTTGATTGAATCTAAACTTCACAGAACAAATCCCCTTTATAAAAGGATTTGTTCTGTAAAACTTGGACTCAGTCAGAAGGCCACACCCAAGGACCTAGAAGGCCACATGTGGCCTCAAGGCTGCAGGTTCCCCAGCCTGTATTTAAACAAGAATATTAATCATTTTCTTTGGAAATTACAGAACACTGAAACAAGTAAGTATTCATATAGACTTATGCAATATTGGGTGACTGAAATACCTGAAAAATCAAATTTTTCTTTTTTTGGTTAGAATTATAATTCTATGAGCTAAGACCACATAGGATCACAGAACTGATAGCTTGAAACAGCCTTAGAGATGATCTATTCAAAGTATCTTAGCCTAAGAAAAATCTCAAATCAAAGAGGTTCAGTGAACTACCCAAGCATACATGTAGAAGGGCCTTGATTCAAATCCAAGTGTTCTGATGACTCTAAATCTAACCAAGTCACTTCTAAAACATGACACTCAAAATGTAACCTTTTACTTTTATTACAGTGTGTGGAAAGATACTGACTGGATAAACAATATAGAATATTTACATCTTACTGAAAAGGCAGGCCATTATTTTAAATTAATTTTTTAAAAAAGAAGATTTTTATGGAATCCTCTCCATAAATCATGCTAATTACTAAATGGGACTTAATAAACATCCCCCTTAAAAAACCCTGTTCCTATAGTGAAACAGAAATGCCTAGACTAAAGGCCATTTATGGGGTCTTCACATATTTAGGTTGGAAGAAATCTCTAGTCTCTTCCTTTAGGATAGAGGATATCCTTTAGTCTCATCACATTTCCCTAAACACACATTTTACATATCTGAGAACTGAGATTTAGAGAGGTTAAATAATCATATGATTAGTAAGAGGGTAAGCTGGCTTTAGACCAGACCTTCTTATTCCTGCTTTTTCTATTACAAACCCAGTAATATTTTCAGTATCAAAACACCCATGGAAGTAAGTTCCTCAGTTGTTTTAAAAAAAAAAAAAAAGCAACCTCACCTGTTTTGAAAGAAACTTGTGCTCCACCAGCAGTGATGAATTCTATGTTTCCAAGATGTAAAATACCAGCAAGTAGTTTAAGAATTTCCCGAACTTCTTCTTTGCTGAACTGCATCACTTCCATTGCAGTCTAAAAGTAGAAAAAAAATTTCATTTATGGTGCTTCCTCCCCTCATTAAACTGAAGAACTAGTGAAAGTGTCATAATGTGCATTATGCATTGAAGATCTATACATCAAAGCAACAGTCTGAGTTCTATCACTGTCAGGAAACAATCCATTCTTTAATCACAAATCACAGATACACAAAAGAGGTCAGATTAGACAACAGACAAGCCTACAGAGAGAAAGCTACATAATGGCCAGAACACAAAGTGAATTTTTTTTTTAAATTTCTGAGGACTGTTTTAAGTTACTATAATCCAAAGTGGAAAGGCAGATGTTAATAAAAAACAAAAACAAAAACAAAACAAAACTCAGACCCCATCCCCCAAAAAACCCTTTTGCCTACTTCAAAACACAAAGGTATAAATGTTATTTTTACTATATAATATGAATGTCAAACAAACTCTGGCATAGAGAACTCCATTAACATGTTCCAAGCTTTCCTCAGGGGTTAAACTAAACAAAAAAGGCAGCTGGATGAGATAGAATTATTAGTCTCCAGATTTTTGTTCTTTGAGAAACAAATTAACAAAGCCACTGTGAGTAAAAGAAAATTTCTACCTCTCTTATAACAGCAAATACAAATAAAATATAGACTTGGTTCTATTTCTCTAGATTGTAACTTGAATCATTGTAAGAAATGCCTAAGGTGCTACTCTTAAAAACTGACAAATATGCCAAAATGTTCAGGGGGAAAAGAGAAGCATTTGTAGGAGGTCAAGCAAGATACTAGAGCCAAAACACCTTTGCAAATGAGCGAAGTTATGTATACATATATATTTTACTAGCCTAATTCAGGCAGAGTATATCAATATTATAAAATTTTGGGAAGGCATAAATGGTTACGTATTTTTAGTGCATTACTAACTGCAAAGCTGCATTTAAAAAGTGCCCACGCCATTTAAAATTAGTCTGAAAAAAAATGAAGGAAGTAGAACTCAAAATGCACCAGCAAACACATACAAATGAAAAGCATAATTCATAATTGTGATACCATATTTTAGGATGCTGACACCAGAAAATGAGTACAGAGTTGAGAGACACTTTTATAAGCTGACATTTTAAAATATTAGCAATTACGCTGCATTAAAAACAAACGGGCACATATAAGTCTTCACTGAGTGCACAGCATTGCACAAGGCGGTAATGTCTATAAAACTAATTTCAGTGGATATTTTTGATGGACAATTAATTCACATACTCAAACATTTATTAAGTGCCTACTTCTATCCAATATTCTGTTAAAACAGTTTGAAATGTGCATATCAAAGGTTCATATATGAAATGTTCAAAGAAAAATGGTTTTTGGCTAACATATACATTTGATTGTTATTTAAATATCTTTATCAGATGCACCAATATAATGTAAAGGGCTTTACAAAGTGTTATTGTGTAACTAGAAAAGATGGGTGGAACCAGGATGGAGGAGTGGTAGGAACCTTTACAATGTACTCTACTTTAAAACCTCCTCCGAAGAGATCTAGAAAATGCACCAGACTGAATCCTAATAGGGAAATCTAAAAAGTATCCACAGTGAGCCACTTGTCCAGCCCCGCTGACACAGAGGTCTGTGGACACTGAAGGCAGGCTTCTGTAAGCATTCTAGCACCCAGGAAATTCTGTAAGTATTCTAGCACTCTGGGCCTCAAAGGTGAGCGCAGACCCGGAATCAGAATGGACCGCCTCCTAACCCACACTGAGGCACTGAGGTGGGGACAGGTGTAAACTGGGTCACAGAATCAGGGGAGACTGAGAAGGGGACCTGTGTTCTCAGGTAGGGTGGCCCTGGGCAGTACACTGAGAAGGGAGAAGATTCAGAAGCCAGCAGCAGAAGCGGCTGTGTGGCTCACACCCAAATCTCACAGCGTCTAGGCCCACTTACAGAGGAATAGACACGGCAAGAATCCCAGAGTAAAAGAGAGCCTACAATTCCACCATTTTGAAGCAATAAAGCTTTCCAGTTGACTGACTGGGATCGAGTCTAGTAGCTACCTACTACTCTTGCACAGACCCAAACACAGGTTATAAAATTGCTGAGCTCAGACGTGGGTGGTGGGGTGGAGGCGGGGAATGGGAGGAGACGGGTGAGGAGAAAAGCATTCAAACCCCAGATCAGATCACTTTGGGAGCGCTGAAGGCTGGCAGGTCCCCAGTCTTAATACCCCAAGAAAATAGCAAAAGGACCAGCCTAGAACTTTTTTCCAGAATTGCAGCAGAGTCCAGACCTAACCAAGTCTAAGGTCAGAGAGGAGGCTGGAACAAAGTAGGCTGGGCAAAACAAACAAACAAACAAACAAACAAAAAGTTCCACAACAGAAAGAGGTGTGGCAGGGATGCTCAAGACAAAAGCCCAGAAGAGAAGAAAAACTACAAAACGTCTGCCTCAGAGCAAAACACAGCTTGGGCACAAAAGCAATCAGCCTGGAAGAGATGAAGCAAGAATTAAAGAAAAGTTTAAAAATGCTTTTATAAATGGAATAAGAGTGCTTGAGGGAAAAAAAAGGAAAATAAATGAAAGCTATAGAAAGTATAGAAGGAAAAAATTGGAAAGGGAATTAACACCTTGGCAAAAGTGGTACAAACCCTTGAAGAGAACTCTATGAGGCAACAAGAAATATTAAACCAAAAGCGAAAAGACTGAAAAAGAAAATTGAAGAAAACCTAAGAATATCTCACAGCAAAAATCAAATGACCTGGAAAACAGATTGAGGGCAAATAATTTAAGAATCATTAGGCTATGTCAATAACATGATCAAAAAAAGAATCTGGATACCATATTTGAAGAAATCTTAAGAGAAAACTGCCATTTCTTAGAACCAGAGGGCAAAGTTGAAATACAAAGGAGCTATGGTCACCTCCTAAAAGAAACTCCCAAATAAAAACATGTGAGCTAATTAATATCCAGAGATTCCAGGTCAAAGAAAAATCACTGCAAGTAGCTAGAAATAAAGAAATCAAATACTTAAGAGTAATAGTCATGATTACACACAATTTAGTAGTCACTATTACAAAGAAATGGAAAATCTAGAATATGACACTCCAAAAGACAAAGGACATGGATTTATAGCCAAGAATAACTTACCCAGAAGAAATGAATATAACACTACAGAGGAAAATGAACCTTTAATGAAATAGCATACTTCTAAGCATTCATGATGTAAAATACCAAAAACTGGGGAGAAACTCTGAAGTTCAAACACAGGAGTGAAGAAAAAAATAAAAAGGAAAACATGAATGAACAATTACAAAGGATAAACATGAATAAACTGCTTAATTAAAACATGGGGAGTTGATACATGTGTCCCCTCTGATCTCTCTCATCCCCAGGGGTCACAGGAGTGGTTCCGTTATGTCTTGATGATTTTAAGAAAAGAATGGAAGGAAGGGAAAAATAGGACACGTGGGGTGGGGATGAGTGGGAAAGAAGAGAAGGTTATGGGAAATTATCTCACATAATCGAGGTGTACAAGTAGACATCTACATCGAGGTGAAGGAAAACAGCTTTCAGCAGCACCTTCATTCTTAACATAAAGAGTTGGGAGCAGAAATTAATTTCCTTAATTAAACAGAGAGTTGAAGGAAAGGCGAGAAAGGAGAAAAGAGGTTTACAAGGAGGGTAGATTTTGGGAAGGATTGATCCTAAGCAGAATAAACTCTAATGATGTACAAAAATACTTAATAGTTCCTCTTGAGGTGGCAAAGGATAGGAATTTGAGGAATTATGGAATATAAATGTGATTGAATACTATTGTACTGAATTCTTATCAGCAAAATGTTCAACTATCATTCCAGAGAACTTTTGATAAAACATGCTACCTACCTCTTGATAGAGAGGTGAAAGATTCAGAATACAAAATGAGAACATTGTGGACATTGTGGAAATGCTTTGGTTGAATATACATGTTCGTAATGGGTTTTGTTTTTCTTGTATTCTTGAATTTTGGAGGAGGGGTATTGAGGGGGAGTAACAAAAATTATTGAAAACAGGATCTCGATAAATTAAAACAAATAAATTTTTTAAAAAATAAAGTGTTATGTACTAGCTATTTTTTATTATTATTATTTTATCTGTGGGCCTTATATTTCTCAAATAGATGATACTTTTCTTTGTTTAATTTGATCAAGATTTTGAGAACTAAATTACTTAACTGAAAAAACAACCATCAATGGCTTAAACAGGCAATGTTAGATAAATCATAGTCTAGAAGAGGTTTCCTCTTAGGATATCATGTTATTCAATATTTTAGGCTCCTTTTGTCAACTAAGAATAAGTAAGTTATTTATAATCCCACTGAAACTTGGCATTGTCAGGAAGACAGTGCTCTACTTGTTGTAATATGCACCCTAGTGGTCATACAGAAAATTGGTTACTTGGATCAAAGTTGAAAGGAAAAGACTGGGTAGAAATTAAGATGGCATTATATTTATTACACAACAGCCTGTCCTTTAGATCAGAGGTGTCAAATACACAGTAACACCTGCAACACTGTCAAGGCTAAAATGTAATCAGGAAATACCAAAATAAATACAATAAACCACAGATAACACTATGTTTTAAAACTAAATCAATATGTGGCCCACAGAGACTCATACATAAGGAATAGTGGTCTTGCATTACTATTTGAGTTCCATACCCCTGCTTTTGAACAAAACACTTTTCCTTGGTCATAGGGAGGAAGTAAAATGAATCTATGAAAATTCTGTTTCCTTAGGAAGCTAACAGAGCAACCTAACCTTTTCGCTTACAAGTCTCAGATTTACAGCTAGCAGGAAGGGATCTTATAGGCGACTGGCTACTTCTTTATTTTACCACTGAAGAAACTGAGGCACAATGTGTTTATGTTACTTGCCTTGGGTCATGTATAGCTAGCATTTATTTATATTCTTTTCTTTAAGCCACCAAGAAGAGACCTGGTTTCCCTTTCTTCTCAAAGTCTGATCTTTTGCAAAAAGATACAGAAACAAGGCGACTGGTAAGAGCCCTATGTATGACAGAACACTAGAAGCATAAATTAAAATAGGAAGATATAATAAAAGAGCATCTAGAATATACTAGATCACTTATCAGGGCCTGGCACTTGAGAATATTTAAGAAACAGGAAGATACCACTCTAGCAGAACTAGTCTAGTCTTGAAAGACAGGACAAATTTCTGTGGGAAATTATTGGAGCAATGGGGACACAAAATGATAAGGGGAAATTCATCCATAACTAGTCTGTAATTTGTCATCTCTTAGAGTTGCTTAGGGTATCGAAAAATTAAAATGGCCATGTCAGAAGGAGGGTCTGAACCCAGGGTTTCCTGGTTTCAAGGCTGGTTCTCTATCCACTAAAAGCATGCTGCCTCTCCCTGAGGTTTACAAAGAGTGAAGGCAGTGCTTAGAAAAACAAAGGATGATCCAGGAAATTACAGACCAGTGAGCTTAGGGTCCAGACCTAGGTAAAGAAAACAAGTCATCTGTGAACACTCAGAAGACGCAATCAACAATGGCTTTTTGAAGGATATCTGTCAGTTGAATTTAATTTTATCCTGACTGAACGACAGTAATAGTGACAAGAGGATGACATTATAAGATGGAAACACAACGTGGTACAATGAAAAGAGCATTGCATTTAGTCAGAAAGCCTGGGTTCCGATTTCAGCTCTGTCACATACTGTGCAACATCACAGATGTCACTAAACTTCCCTGGGTGTCAATTCCAGTAAGTGTAAAAGGAGGGCACTGGATATGGTAACCTCTAAGAGCCATTCCATTTCTAAAACAATGATCCTACAACCTCTGCTGAAATTCTTAATGATAAACTACCAAATAAAAGTACTATACAACAAACGCTTGTTTGAAGGCTAAACATAAAGCAATCAATGTTTTGGCAACAATCTGAGTGATTTCTCTAATGATCTTTTTTGGGGGAACAGTTCGAGAATCTTAGTTAATCCACTACGTTGATAATTATGACACCTAGGATTTATATGGTATTTTAAGATTTGTGATTTATGTATATTATTTTATCTGACAACAATCCTGTGAGGTAGGTGTTATTTCATCATTCTCATTTTACAGACAAGGAAACAGACAGAGAGTGAAAGGTCTAAAGTGAAAGTGGTGTGTCTAAAGTCACATTCAGCCAGACAGTGTCCAGAGCTTCCTGATTCCAGGTCCAAAATCCAACCCCTGTACTATCTAGCTGTCTCTTGGACAATGCACTGAGAAGATGATTTTAATAAGGTTTGCTAACTGGATATTACTCAATTAGGGGAGGGTCATTGAGAATGATTTATCAGTAAGACTGCTTTATAACAAAAGCTTTCTGAAACCTAAGTAATGAAACTTTCTTAGTTGAATCTACTTTACTCAAATTTTGCTCCACGGCAAATATTTTACTGTGCACACAACTGTCCACTGTATATGACAGAGCTGAAATTAGTCTTCTGACTAAATCCAATACTTTCCTGAAGACTGGGATCAAATCCAAAATTGCACTGACCAATTAGAAAAGAAATTCTATAAATGAAAGCACGAAACCTAAGAGGACGGAAAAAAAAAAGTCCCCAAGAATAGGATATAAACTAAATATGCTTCAGTAATACTATGTTTCCCTGATAAACACTCTGCTGGTGAATTAGGTTATCTACATATTTTGCATTATTCAGCCCTTTATTAAAGTAGCGTGCTCAGTTTTGATCACCAAATTTTAAGAAGAAGAATCAGGAATATTTCAGGTAAGGGTGACAAAGATGATTGAAAAGATGGAAAAAGGGTTCCAATAAGAAAAAGTTAGACAATAGTATTATTTAAAGCTGGAGAAGAGGAGTTCTAAGGAAAAGTTTTTGTAATCAAAGTATTCATTACTTGTACTCTGTTTATGGATAACTGGAACATAAATTACTGTAAAAACATGACAATTACCTATAAATGGTAAATGATTGTGCCTATGATAAATAGAATATGAATGGAATACAGAAAGTGATTAAGCTTACAACAAAAGGAATAATAATAAAGACTGGAAATTTTATTTTAACGATATAGGAAACTCCCAGATGAAGAAACTCTCTCTACCCAAGTAAGCAGGCAAGGCAAGTTTTCTGTGACTTCAGAGTCTTAGAGAGTTGCCTCAGGCACTGAGTTTAAGTAACTTGTCCAGAGTCACACAGCCAGGTATATGTCAGAAGTGGGACTTGAATTCTGGTCTTCCTGACTCTGAGGCCACCTCTCCATCCTCTCTACCGCACTGCCTCTCCTCATGTTAAAGGAAAAGGAGAAATTTCAGTAACAACTTTTTGGACAACCAAGATGAGAAAACACTGAAATGAACTGAAGTGTGGTTTTTATGGATAGAAATCTTCAATTAAAAAATGAACATGCTTGTCCAGAGGGGTATGAGCATTCCTCCTCCACTATGGTGTTTCGGAAAGAGCACTAGTCTCTTATCAGAAGATTCAACTCCAAACTTCACCACTTATTAACCTTGTGACAAAAACCATTTAACCTCTCTGTGAATTAGTTTTCTCATCTAGAAAAAAGGGAAACTACTTCTACACCCTAACTGGGTGTGAGGAAAACACATAGTCAGCTGCAAAGAACTATGTAAATACGAGTACTATTATTAAAAGTTCATTATCTCTCAAGGTTCCTTTTGGTTCTTGCTTTTAATGCCAAGTAAAAAGGATTACATAATCTTTGAAGGCAAATTTGAAGCAAAAGGAAAAAAAAAAGAGAAATACCTGTCTTCGAATACTTCTTGATTAGTCATTATTTCAGTTTTTATTTTACCAGAAAGTTAAAAAGTTAACTTCTCTTAGGAAAGTAACTTACAATGACGTCCTTGAAGGATTCTTTATCATTGATTGTCGAGTCTGCTACACATCCAGACTGATTCAAGTAGTGGTAATTTTCTGGCACAGATAAATAAAATTCTTCTGCAATATAAAAAGAGGGAAAAATGTAAGTCCACATTTTTTTTTTTGTGGTTCAACTGATTAGCTTAGAGAAAAAGAAAACAGAAAATGTTTTCTTCCAGCAATTAAAAAGAGAACCACGTATACCTCACATCTCCCCTTCACAGAAATAACAATTATTTATGCTAGGTGTATTTTTATACATCAGATGGTGAAACACATTAAAATCAGTGCAGTATTAAAAGCCAATTAAGTGCCAGGCACTGTACTAGGAGCTGGGGATACAAAGAAAAAAATGAAACTATTCTTGTCTTCAAGGAGCTTATATTCTACTAGGGGAAAGAACCTGAGTAAAGAAACCAAAATATAAAATATATCAGGTAATTACTGGGGAAATGGTGTAAGCAACTGGCGGGGAGGAAAGGAATAGGGAAAAGCCTTCCATAAGAGATGACCTGGAAGGAAGCTAGAGATTTTAAAGGTAGAGGTACATTCCTGGCATTGGGCATAGCCTGAGCAAAGACTTGGAGATGTAATATCCTAAATGGGGAACAGGAGGCAGGCCAATTTAGCTGGGTTGTAGAGTACATGAAGGAGAGTGAGTAACGTACATTAATCATGGTAATGAAGACCAAAGATGGATCATAAAGGGCTTTAAAAGACAAGGGGGGGGGGGGGAGCAGCTAGGTGCCCTAGTGAGTGGAACACCAGCCCTGGAGTCAGGAGGACCTGAGTTCAAATCAGGCCTCAGACACTTGACACACTTACTAGCTGTGTGACCTTAGGCAAGGCACTTAACCCCAATTGCCCTGCCTTCCCTACTGCAAAAAAAAAAAAAAAAAAGCCAAAGAGTGGTGAAAAATTCCTGAGGCAAAGAGCAGCCAGTAGAGCTTCTTGAGCAGCAGAGTTACAGGAACAGACTTGTGCTATATAGTAGCATAACTTTGGCAACTGTGTGCAGGATGCATTTGAGAGGAGACTGAAAGACAGGAAAGCAATTAGGATACTCTTGCTATAGTCCATGTAAGAGGAAATGAACACTTGAATTAGAGTGGTTGTAGTTTGGTATGAGTGGAGAGACAGTGTGGAAGTATCTGATTAGCGGTGAGGCAGGGTGGAAGAAGGAAGAGGTGAGGATGACTCCAAGACTGTAAGGTAGCTCAATGGATACAGTGCCAGGCCTGGAGTCAGGAAGACTCATCTTTCTGAGTTCAAATCTAGCCTTAGACACTTATTAGCTCTAAGATCCTAGGCAAGTCACTTTATCCTGTTTGCCTCAGTTTCCTCATCTGTAAAATGAGCTGGAGAAGGAAATGGCAAACTCCTCTAGTATCTTTGCCAAGAAAACTTCAAATGGGGTCATTAAGAGTGCAACACAACTGCTGGTTTCAGGTCTCCTATCGCTTACCATACGGGTGAAACTGAACATCTTACCTCTCCAAACCCATTTGCTATTTCTTTCTATCATTTCTTTCAAAGCTCAACTTAAGCTCTACCTTCTACATAAAGCCTTTCCCATCTCCCCTGATGCTAGTATCTCTTTTCACCCGACCCTTACCAACTCCCCCCAACACACACACACAGACACTCTTGTGTCACCAAATAAAATTCATGCTTCTTGAGAGAAGGAACTATTTACCCTGCCCCCCCTTTTTCCTCTATATTCCCAAGGGCTAGCACAGTACTTGGTGCAGGCATTTAATGGATGTTGTTAAACAATCTACTAATATTGGCAATACTTCACATAGAGTGTTGTTCTGTGGAAAACTGTTTTACAACTGAAAACACTAAGTAAATGTCAGTTTTTATTATTAGAAAATAACAAATGGCAGAGCCACTAATTAGAGAGTTTCTTTTCGCTCCTGTAAACATTGGAAAGCATCATTATTCATGTGTCATACCAAAAAAAATCAATTTCAACTTTTTTTCTCTTCAGAAACATCCTCTGAATTAGACATGTACAAGAAAGGCCAAAAGCCAAGGAGATTCCAGATTTTCTGTCTGTCGTCTCCCTACATTATTTGGCACTGCAGTAAGTTCAGTTTTCCATTTATTTTGAAACAACTAATCTACCAACAACTTCGTAAAGCTTTCTCCATAGTTCTTCTATGATTATTGATTTTTTAAAAATGGAAAATAGGTTACAAACACAAGTGTACCTACTGTTTCTGTCACTCACCTTTCTCTTCATTCTCTAGACCTGCCAGCAGTGCATAAAATATGTGATAATTTCTTTCTCCAGGATTCTGTCTTACCACTCGGTTCTGTGGGAATATATCAAATTTACACTGTTTTTTCCCCGTTAATTTACATAAATTGACAATCTTTAAAAAAAAATACCAAACAAAATGCAAACTGAACAAAAAAACTTACTTTTTCTAATAAATCTTCATTTTGAAAGAAATTTCAAGTCAAGGAAAAAAAATCAAGAATTTTAAATTAGTTGTGTCTACAATCTTCTGTTTTTTATTTTCCTTCCACACAGTCTCTCTGAAATGTTGTGTTACCAGAACACAAATAAATCTAAAATAAGACTATTTCATCCAGATGTAATAACAAACCTGCTAAATACTAGAAAGTTAGAAGTCAAATTACATGACAATAGATTTCAACCACCTATGTTTTTATGGTTAATTATGAGCACAGGGTTTAAGATAATGACAGAAGCTACTAGAGCTTTCCAAAGAACAATTTGTTCTTAACCATGTGAGCCAATTAAGTAGTTCAATTCTGCTTACTCTTGAATCAACCATTTAGAGCAGATCCAAGAAGATAATGTTTCTCTTTCTTCTTTCCCTCCATCACTGTGACAATCCAGCATCGGCAGCAAGTCCTTCCTACTTAACCAGGTTAAATAGAGAAGAAATGAAACAGAAAACAGGATACAATCTACAATTCTTCCTCCTTGAATATTTCCCTTCTCACAGATGTTCAGCTGAATAAACTTCCCAAAGCGACTAGAGTTGTTGTTGTAAACAGTCTTTGCATTACCAAAAGCTTCCATAATTGGGCTGTGAAATGAAGAGGGTGGCAAAAAGGGTTAATTAGGAACAGAAGTAAAAACAATAAAGTCATTTCTCCCCAAAATGTCATCTCTACAGAAAGCAGGAATAAATACTACCCCCACACAGGTGCTACATCCTTTATTCTTTAGCCACACCTAGAACTTTCCTTGACACGGCAATTCTTGTGGTTCTTTCTTCTCTTTTGGTATAGATCTGTGATGCCAGTATTAAGGAATTCTGCATGTGGAAACTCCTTTCACCAATACTGATTGGAGCTATATTGTTAGATGCAGAAACAAAGTGTTTTACTACTTAGCACTATTAATTGTCTGCAAGTTAGTCTTAGAGAGTTGTGTGTGGGGAATCTAGAGGTGACCTGGTCACACTGTTGGTATGTGTCAGAAGCAAGACCTAAAGCCAGGTTTTCCTACCTCCAAAGAGAGTACTCTATACAATGTACTATGTTGCCTCTCAGTGAATTTTCTTATTTTGAGAAATAAGGTAATTAAATAATATTTATAATGAGAATTATTTTAAGAAGTCATTATAGTTTGAATACTTATGAAAAATTCAAAATGGACAGTTGATTTCTGTGTAAATTAGCATACCTAGGTCATGAAGAAAACACAGTAGGCAAATTTTTTTTCAATAAAAATTGACAGTATAAATCACCTTTAAAATTCTTATATGAACTGCTAAAAGATGCCTCACTATACATACTGTTAATCAAGTATAATTTATTTCTTCATACATCCAACAAGTATTTTATGAAAATGTGTTAACTACCTCCCCCATGTTAGAAAGCACAGAAATCACAGTATAACATATAAAATAAGCATACAAATATATAATTACGTATATATGCACAACAAACTAAGGTAAGGTTCAATAATAGAAGTATAGAAGAATAAAATCCAAGAATATTACTGGCTTTGGGGGATTTGCAAAGTTTTTGTGAAGGAGACAGGATAGCTAGGAATTACATACGTACAGAATGAGTCATTATATTTTCATATTATATATATATATGTATGTGTGTATGTATGTATATGCTTCCAATTCACATATGATTATAAAAATCTGTCTTTCTGCTAATGTGTACCAGTGTCTTCTTCATATAGTTGGCTGCTCGATGATCAAAATTTTTTGCTTGTTAATCTATCTCATTCTCCTTGAAACATTAAAGGAAACATGTTGGTAGTTCATATAGTACCTACTGATCACAAAAGTGACCTGTCCTTCTAACAGAAGGGTTTAGGAAACAACTCTCAAAATTGTTAAGCGCTTTTGATATTAAAAGAGTAGAATAATTAAGAAATACCTGCTTTCAAGAATAGCTTGCTCTACACAGGCTGTCTTTTCTTTTGTTGATAATTCCAAAGAGTGCTGGCTGATGGCAGACAAGAACTTGAGGATCAGCTTCGTGCTCTCTGTTTTACCAGCCCCACTTTCACCACTGAAAGACAAAATAAATATTAGGAAAGATATGGTGCTATGCTAATCATCATTAGAAAGTAGAGTAATTACTACAATATAATAGTGCTAAGTAGTAAAACAGTTTCTGCAGCTAGCAATATAGCTTCTATCATTCTTTATATTCCCTTTTATGGTTAAGAAATCAAAGTTACCATCTTAATAATGAAAAAGATAATACAATACTTAACCCCCCCACCCCTCTCCCTCTGGGGTGGCCAAACACATTCCTATGCAAATATTATTTAGGAACTTTGGGGAATAAAGTATAAACCATGATTTATGCATTTAAAGGACTCAGAATTCAGCTGTATAATGAGGTAAATATACATCAAACATTTACCGAACAAGACAAGATGTAATTTAGTACCAAATTGAACAGTATAGCCATCAAGGTAGAAATGTCCAACAGAGGCTTAGAGTTCAGGAGAGCCTATCATCCTTTCCTGATCTTTCAAATTGTTCTCATTTTTATGATCCTGTCATGGAACACTTTTCTTAAATAAAATATTGGATTAGTTTTAATATTGAAGTGTTCTCAGAAAAATCAGATTTTATTTAATGGACAGATCATGAGAATATCCTACATGTTAAATGATAAATATTAAGCATTTGATATTGACACTTACTAGCTGTGTGACCCTGGGCAAGTCACTTAACCCCACTGCCTCACCAAAAAAAAAAAAAAATTTAAACTCTACAGAGGACACTAGCATGAAAGTAGACCAGGAGGATCTTTTATCTACCTTTATTAATCTGCCCATTCTCTGTTCTCTCACTTGTTCCCCATGGAGACAGTTTCTTAAGTCCTCAAAATAGGAAGGAGACAGGAAAAACTTTGGAATGAGAAAGAGAAAGCAGGGCTGGCCTTCAATGATACCTTTTAAATACAAAACATCTCAATCCGTACACTCTAGAAATCAATTCTCAGCTTGGCCTTTTCCTTTAAGAGTGCTCCTGCTAAGAACAAATTTCTCCACATACATTGGTTAGCTCAACTTAGACATAGAGTTCTCTGACTACCCAGCTATGAAGCTCAAATAAGTTTTTTAGCTACATCTTTCTATCAAAAGCTGCATCTATTAAACAGTCTGGGTTGCTTGCTGATTTCAAACTGTTCTGCATTACCACTCTCAACCTCTTCTAGCAATTGTACAGGAAATACATTTTTCAGTGGCTAGTGATTTCTCAACAGAACTTCCAACACAAGGATTTGTTGTTCAGTCCTGTCTGACTCTTTTCGATCCCATTTAGGGTTTTCTTGGCAAAGATACAGAAGGAGTTAGTCATTTCCTTCTCTGGCTCTGAGGCAAACAGAGTTAAGTGAGTGTTGAGGGTCACACAGTGCCTGATGCTGGATTTGAACTCAGGTCTCCCTGACTCCAGGCCCAGTTCTATATCCACTGAGCAATGCAGCCGCCCCAGCAACATAAATTTATGGTTTCTGGCAACTAAGTCAATTCTGGCCCTTCCTAATTATCTCTGAAAATAAGAGTAATCCTGACAGAACCTGTGTCACACTTGGGATCAGAAATCCCTCCCCCTGACTAATGGCATCAGACTCTCTCTAGCCTTCACGCCTCAGAGAGGAAAAGCATCAAAGAATGATGAAGATACCCATTGGGGCAATTCATAGGATATATAATACTCACTTAGCTGCTCACCTCAAGATTTACTAGCTATGCAATGCCTTGCTACATATGAATACAATATGGGTCACCTTGGCAGGACAGAGAAGGTAGGCAATACTCAAAATGTTTAAAAAGTAAGAAAAGATAGTAAGGGGGAGAAGTACTCCATTGTAGAAGCTGGTCTTTTAGCTCTAACTTTTCATTTAATGAGACTGCTACATTTTCTTTTTCACTTTAATCATGAATCTACTCCTCTGGATACACGCTGTATGCCTTAAACAATGTGAATTTCTTGAGGAACAGGACTGTTTTGTTTTGGGTTTGTATCCCTAGTAAATGGCAAGGTGAAATTTAAGTCAAGTTATTTTATCTTTCTGGACCTCAGTTTACTCATCTGTAAAATGAGAGTATTAGATTAGATCAATCGACCTTAAGAAACTGTTTACTGTGCCTAATCACTTTTTGTAAAGTCGAGGATGCATGACAGGCATGTGAGAAACAAGGTAAAAGAAAGGATGCTTTTAAAGTAACAAAATGGAGT
Organism: Phalanger gymnotis; assembly: GCA_028646595.1. Classification (NCBI taxonomy): domain Eukaryota; kingdom Metazoa; phylum Chordata; class Mammalia; order Diprotodontia; family Phalangeridae; genus Phalanger; species Phalanger gymnotis. The sequence goes on along the minus strand of CM053622.1, from coordinate 274,383,207 downwards.
AAGTCCACAAGAGGGCACTTTATGCTCAAGGAAATCTAAATGGAAACTACAGTTTGTTCCCATTTTAAAAGACTTTTTTTCTTCCTTCTCAAAGAAAAAGTTCTAGCAAAAATTAAGAAAATTTGTATTAATAAGTATTCTAATTTAAAATCTCTTCTGAGACTGAAAGTTTACTGTAACTTTAGATAAAATTATGATGTTCACATTTGCATCACACAATAGAAGCTTTCCATGGTTTCCACTATTTTAATTACACATGAATAAATACAATAATCACATTCTGATTTTCCCTCTAGAACTCCAAAGCTACTCTGCCAGATGGGATTTGTGGCCTTTCACTTTTTTTTCCCTATTGAAATCAATAATTAGTTATTTAGGTATTTAGTAACCAAGAAACTGAGATAAAACTATAACACAAAAAGCCCTGAACCTATAATCAGGAAGACTTGGACTAAAATCCCTGTTTTGTTACTTAACTGTGTGGCCTTGGCTACTTAAATTCTCTTGTGTTAGTCTGCCTCATTGAGACAGCTAAGTCCTGTAAGTTGGGGCAGCGTGCTAGGCTTGGATTCTGGAAGATCCACTTCTGATTCTTCAGACACTTCGCTACCTGTGTGACCTTGCGTAAGTCACTTAATTCTTCAGCTTCAGTTTCCTCATCTATAAAATGAGGATAAAGATAGCAGGCATTGTTTGCCTGTCTTAAAGCTCATCTAGAAGTAGAACAGATCTGTATCATCTCTTTCACAAGTCTCCTTTAGCAAATGTTCCCTAACTGTTTCAGCAAGTACTGTGGACTCCACAGAAGTCCACTCTAACGCGATGGAACAGGATTCTGTACAGGGCAAGAGTTACCTTGAACCTGAGCCAAAGGGTCTCAGTTGCTTTGGACCCCGAGGACAGAATTAGCATAAGGCTCCAAAACCAATAACTGAAATTAAACTTTGGTGGCCATAAGATACAATAAAAGAGAAGAAATTTAGATTTGGCCAGGGGGTAGAAGATTGGTGGGAGTGGGAGGTGTAGGAAGAGGCTGTGGTTAATTTTCAAAAGAGAAGCATTATGGGACTTTTAAGGAAATGCATTTTAATTACTTTCAAGTACAAGGGGCAAGTTACTTTTCAGCAAGTTTTCCAAGATAGATCTGTCAGTTTGTTAGTAGCCTGTTTTACCAAAATAAGGCCCTTTGGAATTAATGGCATCCATTTTTAATACAGGTTATATGCTAGATCACATAATAATCACTGACTTAGTAAACTTTTTTTTTTCATGAGAAATACAAAGTTGAGAGGCCACATAGATGGTACAAAGAAAGCGTGGTCATAGTCTAGATGATTTGGGCTTGAGCTTTGTCTCTGATGTGAGCCTGGGCAAATTAGCTCATCTCTCAGTGACCCCAGGCAAGGAACACTATAGTGTTGATTTTCACTGGTTGGGGAGTTTCCTATCCATGAGGAGTTTTTTTTTCTTTTCTTTTTTTTTTTGGGGGGGGGGGGAAGGATGTCTCATCTTGCCTCCCTCCAAAAAAAAAAAAAAAAAAAAAAGAGGGAAAAGACCCATATAAAAAATCTTTCTAACTTTGGCATGTTATAAATTTTTAGGTGATATCATTGACATAGAGCAGGCCTGGTGAGAATTCTTCCTCTATAGATATAACTCTACAACTATTCTGAAACTTAAAGAGTGTTAGAAAATTACCCAGGACATTGAAAAGTTAACTGATTTACCTCAGGCTCACTTAACCAGCCTGTGTCAGGGTCGGTCTTGAACCTAGGTCTTTTTAACTATTAAGCCACTTCACTAAACCAATCTGCCCTTCAAACTTCAGCATTAAGTCAGGTTACTAGAGATTCTGAAACCACAGAGTCCTATTTGGCGAGGTACTGTTGCACTGATGAGACACCTTGGCCAAATACTTAAATACGTGCCATTTTGATTCAACTTGAGCTGGGTAGTAAAATAGAAAGAGTTAAGGACAACACTGTTCAGCAGTAAGAAGCAGAGACAGAACTTCTGGCTACAAAGCTAGATTGTAAGTATATGGTTCTAAACAACTTGTTTTATTGAGCTGGTTTCACTAGATGAAAAAAGATGAGAGGAAGTTTCATGGATGAGACAGGGGAACTGAAAATAGCCAAATTAATGTGTGTTAATAAAGGTATTTGGCAATCTCTGAGTGCCAAATGGCTTTCAGTTCTGTTTTCCTGCCTGGGCATAGTAAAGGCTGCCAAAAAATCAATAAAAGATGAGTGCATGTATGAAGGCACAAGTTGGCTCTCTAAGTGTGAAACACTTTCAACTTGGAAGTGCTAGGGGAATAACAATATTGAAGAGAGCAAATGGAATACTATTCAAATCCTCATAAAATTAAAGAGCAATTAAAGTCAAACAATGGAAGAAATAGGGTAGAATAATTATCTTTAGTTAAATAACTAACAAGTTGTAGACGATTCTTTCCAAATGAGCTCCAAAAAGATCTTTTGATAGCTGCAATTTTCAAGCCTGGTAAAAACAGATTATCAAACTGCTCAAAAAGGCATGCCCAAGTTTGAAAGAGAAAAAAAAAGGCATTTATAATGAAAGGAAGTAGTAATTCAAAAGGCAATAGTATGTGGGTGTAAAATATTTTTTCCATTAAATTATTCTAAGAAGTACATAAGCAAAGCATGTTTTCTTTCACAGGATAATTGGAGCATGTGGTGACACTGCATCCTCAGAGACCCAATAATTAAAGAGGTTTAAGGGGAAATATACAAGTAGAATTTTTTGGCTAACTTCATTTCATTCTTTCCCGTCAATCCCTCCCCTGCTACCCCACACCACCAAATCTTTGGCCCTTTTCCCCAGTCTCCATTATGATGACGCTCTCGCATTATTCTGTTTAAAGCAGAATCATGAATTATTAAAATCACATCCATTTACCTGATGAGAACACACTGGTTGTCATGACGTTTCCAGAGACAGCGGTAACATTCATTAGCAACTGCAAAGATGTGAGGTGAAATCTCCCCCATGTGGTGCCTGCTGTAGTGCTCCATCGTTGACTGGTCATACAGACCAGGAATGGTCTTGTAAGGATTCACCGACGCAATAATGGAGCCGATATAGGTCTGTGAATACATACAGAGGAGAAACACGATGATTCACAGGCTTGCAAGTAGCAACGTGGGCCCTCAAGAACTTTCGCTCTCCTTTCTTGAAATCATCTCATAAGACACAGAATGAGGTGACATATGTAAACCACCTTACAAACTCTAAAGCATCACGTAAATTCTAGGTATTGCTACGAGAAAAGCAACTAGGGAGGAGTTTAACCCTATAGCAGTTCTATATAAATTCTAATGTATTATGTCCCCACTAGCAAAGCAAGATATAGTCTAAACCCACATAACCTAAATAAAGAACGCAGTTTGTATGACTACAGAAAATGTCTTTTGTATTAAAGTCAGGTTTATTATCAGAGGGTATAATTACACGTTGCACTTCCTCTTAACCTCATCTCATCTCATGCCAATAAATCAAATGTTTTTAAGGGGTGCTTAGAGGTTATCTAATCCAATTCCCAATGTATGCATACTATCTAAAACACCTCAACTGATCATTTACTAGCTGTGAGACCCTGAGTAAGTCACTTAACCTCAACTACCTCCTCCCCTCCCCCCAAAAGCTTCTTATTTCAAATTTCCAGTGACCATAACATCAATACCTCTAACAGTTCATACACTAAGCCAGAATCAGCCTATATATAAATAACTTAGCTGCCTTTTCAGATGATTCAAAGTTGTCACTAGCCTTGCAGGCAGCTGCAAGATAAGAGTGCTGGGACAGGGTTCAGTAAGACCTGAGTTCAAATCTAGCCTCAGACACTTGTAGCTGTGTGACCCTGAGCAAGTCACTTAAACTGTTTACCTTGGTTTCCTCATCTATAATTGAGGGTAATAATACCACCTACGTCTCAGGATTGCTGTGAGGATTAGCTGAGATAAGCACATGCCTGGCACATAATAAGAGCTATATAAATGTTATTTGTGACATTGGGCAAGTAAATCACAACCCCTGCCTCAGTTTCCTCAACCGTAAATCGGGAGTAATAATACTATCCACCTCTCAGGGTTACTGTAATGATCACATGACATAACAGTTGTAAAAGGCACTTATCATAGTACCTGGAATGTAGCAGGCACTATATAAATTTCCTCCCTCCCTTCTTCCTTTACCTATTCTATTGTAGTTCTCAGTTTGGAGCCTAATCTTTTTTCAAAGGAGTCCTTCAGGAAAGGTAAAGGAGACCTATGTTCTACTCTAAACTCTGCAATTAAACTAGTGGTGCCACCTTAGGCACACTTGCAATGTCTGGGCTAAATGACCACTCCAAAAAGTCCTTCCCAGGAAAAATTCAAGTCAATGTCGTTTCATTTAACATAACTAAAAAGTCAGCAAAAGAACCAGTCGATCTCAATCAAACAACATATCTGAAACAACTACTCTGTGCCAGGAACCATGCTTGACCCTAGGGATAAAAAGATAAAAATGACTCAAAAAATAACTGAGGAACGTGTATTTTAGGAGAAGCGGCATGCATACATACAAATAAATAAATACAAAGTGGATAGAAAGTAATGGAGGGTGGGTAGTTACCAGGAAAAGTCTCCAAGGAGAGAGGAGGCAGTGCTAGATTGGTGCTGGATATCCCACTTGTGTTTGTGTTTGTCCTTCATTTTCGAAGAGGACCAAGACATTGGTTAAATGATGACATGACTTGTAGTTGACTTTGATTTGAGTGAAGGAGGGCTATGCAAGGTCACCAGCCTCACTTTCTCCTCCAGAGCCATCTGAGTCCAGTGGCCAGATATTTATTAAGACAACTGGAGATGGCCCAGGATGCCATGGGGGACCTTTCAGGCTAAGGCTTTTTGAGGTTCTCACTTTGAGTGAGGTAATACCCATTTAGTGAATATGCCTCTTAAAAAAGTGAGCCAATGGATGGCCCCTTTAATAATAATAATAATAATAATAATAATAATAATAATAATAAAAATCAAATGGAGAGGGTTAGACCCTCAGGGTTGCAGAGAAACAGTTACTATTGACATTTACTCAAGTTTTGGAGGAAACTAGAATTCTAAGAGGGAGAGAAAAGGACAGTGTGCACCACAGGAAGAGGAGACATCCTAAGCAACATGGAGTTTGGAGATGGAATGGCATATATAATATTTATAAGAGAAAAGCGAGAACGTATAAGTCTGGGGGTATGCTACTGCCAGATTGGGGGAAAAAATACCTCTTTCTCTGGGGAAAAAAAAGTGCATTAAGTAATTCTAGAGGCAAAAGAGAGGCAGCCACTGGAGCTCAGGAGTTGCACTTTGGCAGCTATGTGGAGGATGGATTGGAGAAAGACTGAAGTTGAGAGGTTAATTAGGCTACTGTGGTAGTCCAGGGAATTAGAACCTGAGCTAGGGTAGTAGCTGTGCAAAAGTGAAAGCACAAGATCTGGCAACAGAACAGATGGGATGGTTGAGGGAAAACGAAGGGAAAAGACGACTCCCAGGTCGCAAGCCCTCATTAGAAATAGTCAAGTCCAAAATGGAGTGGACACGTTAAATTTGAGATACCTCTGGGACATAGGCTTTGTGATCTGGGACTGGAACTCAGGAGGGAGAATGGAGCTGGATACACAGATGCAGGCTCTGTATAAAAAGATAACTGAGCCTATGAAGCCGATGAAGCCGCTAAGAGAATGTAGAGAGAGAAAGAAGGGCCCAAGATAGAGACTTAAGGGTCCAGCCAGAGTTTCAGAGCAGGACACAGGTGATGAGCCACCTAATAAAACTAAGAACAAGTGCTAGAAGGGCAGGAGGAAGGCCATGTCACAAAAACCCAGAGAGGAGGGAATATCCAGTAAAAGAGAGAAGTGAAAAATGTCTAATGTTGAGAGAGATTCCTTTGGACAATGTGGTTACAGTTGATTGATTAGATCAAAAAATAGACTGTACAGGGTTGGGAAGTGAGATAAAGATGGAAATGGAGATACAGGAAAATAGCTGAAGGAGAATATATAGTCAAGTGAGGATTTTTTAAGGATAGTGGAGACACTGTGATAGGCACTGTGTAGGGCACAGGGAAAGACAGAAGGTTAGACAATGAGAGGAGACAAATGACTGTGAAAGCAACATGCTAGAAGAGAATGGGGGGATTGGGTTTGGAATGTTGGTAGAAAGATTGATCTTGGCAATAAGGGATTGCTTTATCAAACACTGGAGTACGGGAAGGGAGAGTGGGAGCTAATACCATGGGATTCCAAATATAGAATAAGGGAGAGATGGAAGCTCAGGGCAAACATCTCTTTACTCAGCAGTATGAGGCAAAGTCTTCTGCCAAGGACAAAGGAGTAGGGATTGTGTGGGAGGCTTAAGGAAAGAAGGTCTCAAACAAACATTATGGGTCATGAAAAAGAATTCAAGTAAAGAAGATGACGAGAACTGCCTTTTGGCAAAGGTAACAAATTTTAGTGGATAAAGTCAATAAGGTTGTGCAAATACAGGAAAAAAAAAAACCTAATCTCTTTCCTAGAAACTAGTGACTTGCTTTCTGGGTCCTGTGGTAATTGGAATTTATATTTCAGTTTGTCCAAGTCTAGTGTGCACTGGATTTACTCCAGTCTTGTTTCTTCTCTCTTCTCTCTCTCTCAAGTTACATAAACAAGGCTTTTTTTTTAAAGCCATAATTCAGTGTATTAGCTTGGTCATAACTTAAGATATCACCTACCAATCATTCTTTTTTTAAAGTGGCACAACCTGTGATTATATGTTTATGCTACTTTTAAAAAGCATATCACACTATATTTGAAGTATTGGTTTGGTCAACTATAACTGTCCCTCCCCACTCACAAGTTAATATTTTTTTTTCAAAAAGCTTCCTTCTTTATAAGTTAGTATAATCAACATATACTCATTTTTAAAGAACAGCTTCAATAATTCAACTGAACAGAACTGATGAACTGAGTACAGACTGAAGCACATTTTTTTCTCTTTATTTTTCTTTCTTTTTTTGCAGCATGGCTAATATTGAAAGACGTCTGTATGACTTCGTATTTCCTTGCATTATCAATGGGCAGAAGAAGAGCTGGATGAGAGGGAGGGAGTTCTGTACTCGGAATTTTTTAAAAAATGAATGTTAAGTAATTCAACTGAACACACTAGTCAATTCAAAACAACAAGGATTTGTTAAGTGCCTCTTGTGTGAAAGGAGAGGGTAGGGGAGGCATGGTGATGGTCAGACCTGCACTTTAGGAAGATCTCACTGACAGGTAGCTGAAGGAAGGTCAGGCTGGAATGGGAAGGAAATTGTGGCAGGGAAATTGACTAACAATAGTCCAGGTATGAGGTGATGAGGGCCTGGACCAGGACACTGATAGTATTAGAGGAAAGAGGGGGATATATGTGAGAGAGCACAGAACTTGGCAACTGATCAAATTTGGAGGGTGAGAGAAGGTGAAGATCTGAAGATGACGCCTAGGTTGTGGGCCTGGGTGACTAGGAAGATGGCACCCTTGGAGTACAGTGCCTTTGGGAAAAGATAACGAATTCAATTCTGGATGTGTTAAGTTTTAGATGTCTATGGGACAACCAGTTTGGGATGTCCAATAAACAGCTGGAGATGTGAGACGAAAGGTCAGAAGAGTAGAACCGGGTAAGTCAATTTGAGAATCATCAACACAGTGATGATGACAATGAATCCACGGGAACTGACATGATCACCAAACAAAGTAGTAAAAAGAGAGAAAGAAGAGAAGAGGTTGCAGGGCAATGAGGGATGCCCATTGAGCAAAGTCCAATGAGAAGGAGCAGGTGAGGAAGGTAACAAGGAGAGAAGAATATCACCAAAATCTAGAAAGAAGAGAATATCAAGGAGAAGAGGGTGGCTGACAATAAAAGGATGCAGAGAGGTCAAGAAGGATAAGGGACGGGAAAAGGAGATTAGATTTGGTAATTAATAGATCACTGGAAACTCTGGAGAAAGTAGTTTCGGTTGGATGATGAGATGGGACACCAGGCTGCAGAGAGTTAAGAAGAGAGTGAGATGAAAGGAAGTGGAGAAACCAATTGTAGATGGCCTTCTCAAAACATTTAGCCACAAAAATAAGATACGGGATGAAAAGTGAGGAGTTTTTTCTGAGGATGGGGGAGATATGGGCCTGTTTGTAAGGAACAGGGAAGCAGCCAGTAGACAGAGATAGTTCTGTCTATTGTAATTTCTAAAGAATATAAATTCATGCTATGTCTGTTATTTAATGATTTAAAACATCTGACAGCATAACAATATAGCTTTGAAAGCTCTCCTCAAACAGGTATCTCTCACATGTTAAAAATATGTAATGCTCTAACAGACAGAACTATGGAGAAAACTATTCATTGAGTGACTAAGTATTTGTAACTAGCAAGGTGTAAAATGGGGAGACATGTGTGTATATATATATATATATATATATATATATATATATATATATATATATATACTTGCCTGTTTGACAGTGTTTTTAAAAATGTTCTGTACAGAATCAAAACAGAGTATTCACAGACTCCTAGTCACAGATAATACTTTATTTAATTGAGTGAAGCCATGAAATACTTGAAGGTGTCCTAGATGAGGAGACTTCCTGGTACAATTAAAGGAGTATAATATTTTTAAGAATCATAAGTATATTCTGTGTCTCATTGCTATCAGAGCACCGATTGTGAGGAAAGACCTTTGTAAAATGTAAAGCACAACAGAAACATAGGCTATAATTATAATCAAAATGATTTTAAAGACAGAATTTCACAAATGATTTTGCTTTTTTCCTTCCCATGCCTAATTCTGAATATAACACACCAGATGTGTACTTATCACTATGCAGCACCTCATTCAGATAACAAAGTATCCAGAAAAAATACATTAACAACTTATTTATTCCACATCCTTTGAAAAGATATTTTCCTTGCATTTTTTCATGAAACTGAAGCTCCTCTTTCAAGCACCAAAACCTTTTTGGATGCCATTTTAATTATTTTTCAGAGAAACCTTTCTAAAAATGACATACTAATATCCTTTAAAGTTTGTATACTAAAAGAAAACATTCCTTTATTATTATAAATATAATTCCTTACTTATTTGTATGGTACTTCATAGTTTATAAAATTGTCCTGTACATATGTGTTCTTCACAAGTGCGCTATGAGGAAGAAGGGAAAGGCATTATTATCTATCTTCCTTTTACAGATAAGCAAACTGAGACTTAAAGATGTGAGGTGACTGGGTCACAGGGAAATTCAGTAGTAAAGCTATAACTTAAGCCCTCAGGTTCTCCAATTAATGATCTAGTCACTAACAACCTCTTTACCACCATTATCAAATGATCTTTCTCTTATCTTTACTCTCTCCAAATTGTCATCCCATATCACATTGTGGCTTATTCTCTTTCTGGATACTCTCTTTTCTTGATTTCTATGAAATTAAAAGTCTCAGAAATTTCTTCTTCTATATATGTACCCACAGCCCAATTTGTATTATAATTACTTGTGTATCTGTTAACACTACTACATAAGGAGTTCCGTAACAGTAGGAACTGGACATTAAATTATTTTTGTTATCTCGGCCACAGACCAGCACAACGCTTTTGATATAAAAGGCTTTTAATTAAAATGTCTCTTTAAGGTATTCGAATTGAATTGTTGTGGGTCTTTTTCATAGACACACACACCCACACACCCCTGTTTTCTGAGTTAGTGCATCCACTCTCCTCATTTCCTCCTGTCTACTTCTTCTGAAGCCATCACTTCTCAGAGGTTTGGGTACAGGTCACTATCACTACATGAGGATGAGTTAAATATAGCTTAACAAAACATTTTCATCTGACAAACTTCCTGAGATGTGAGTGTTATATTCATAGTACTAGAGAATCCTCAAGTTGGAAGGGACCTAAACAAGTCATCTAGATATAATTTGCTCACTGCCTGACAAATGACTATCTTCTGCAGCATCTCTGAAAAGTGGTAGTCAGGTCTCCTTCGGTAGCTCCAATGAAATGTAATACCTCATCATAAATTAAACTGGCTTTGTGGTTCATCCAACACTGTCACATGGACTGGGGAAGCCATGCTGAATGTAAGGCATCACAGAACATCAAAGTGAGGTCTGAAACACGTTCTTAGGACAAGATCTAGAAGGAGAACTGCTTTTGTATGACTAAAAAGCTAATTTGAACAAAATCACGCTTAAGTAGAAACAACGGGAAGCATAATGTCACTGAATTGTAACAAAATTTTTGAACAGTGGTCATATTCAGATATCCATAAAGCAAACATGCTTACTTATTGGCAAGTTAAGTCTAAGAAAAATCAATATCCTACTGAACTAACAGATAAAAGAGGCTAAAAAGAAGCTAATGCCAGGGGACAGATTTTATTTGCCTAAAAAAATGAAAAACAAAAACTAAGTTCATTATCATAGCTTGAACAATCCCCAAATCCATATGTAGTGAAAATCATGGCCATGAACCTGGAAAATACTCAGGAATCGTTTAAAAATCAAAAATTAAATTTAAGCAGTGTTAGATCCTCTTTCCAGGCATCTTTTCCAAAAGAATCTATTATTTAGCTCGGCAAAAAGATGGCTTGATTTTATTTTTTAAAAGAATGTGTTTTGTATATTATAGAAAGAGTTACTATATCTCCCTGAGCACATAATTAATTACAAAGGAAAGCTTATTAAAGTCACATTTTAATTTATTTCTGAGTTCTTTCGCCTTATCATGTCAAAGGAGAAAGAAACGACTGGTTAATTTATCAGAAGTTTTACAAGATCTGACACTGAAGAAGAATTTCATTTACACTTTTAAAAAAGAATTAGACATACAGATGTGTTTTCCAAACACTGTAAGATATTCCCTTACATAAAAAGCCAGGCACAGACATCCTTCAGGCGTAGCTTTTACGTAGGTATTGCCCACTTACTCGGTGTCCCTCTTACATAAGAGTACACAGAAAGTTAACTCCAGATGCCAGTATTCAAAGACAGCTCCCTAATTATAAATTTAAAAGTCATACCTTTTTTTTTTAAAGGAAAAACAGTATTCACCTAATGACTACTTGGTATTGCTTTATTCCCTTCTTGGATACATTTCCAACATGAAAACAAAGAAAATAGAATGTACAATGGAGAAGAGGGCAGAACTATTACCTTGCCTAGAGCATCTATAAATTAACTGGAATATAAGTATGTATGACAATTAAACATTATCTTCGTATTTATTAACTCAATTTCTATTAGCTAATTTCAATCTTCCAAAGTGAACTAAAATTCATTACCTTCAGAATTTTCTATTTAACTTAATTCATATAAGTTTTTTACTTTCTCCATTTGAAAATGGATGCCTATTCACTCTGTTACCTGAATATTTCATTTCTTCTTCTTACTTTTCAATCCAAATGTTTTTTCACATTGTCTGCAATCTCTAGAATTCTTAGAACTTAAGAGGTAACAATAGCAAGAACCCTGGATCTCAAGTCAAAGAATCTGTGTTCAAATTCTAGCCCTGCTACATCCTATCTAGCTTCAGTCAAATGACTTTACCTCTAAGGGCCCCTTTTGTAAAATGAGAGGACTTGAAATTAACTACCTGATTTCCAAGATCTCTTCCAATTCTAAATTCTATAAACTACACCTCCATATTTAGTTATCCCTTCTGTTTTGTCCACTGTACCTGGTCTAGTTATCTACCTCAAATCAAGGAAGGAAGGTGGGGATGGAACAAGGGTGGGGACTGAGGAAGGAAGGAAGGAAAGAAAGTAGGAAGGAAGGAAGGAGGGAGGGAGGGGTAAGACATTCAGAAGAGAGTTTTATCCTCTGACTTTGGGATGGTGGTCATTTCTACCATCACTTTTGTTCAACCAAAGATAACATAGCTATTTTACACACCTGCTTGTAACTTGTAATTTTGAACACTGATAAAATGCAAATGGTAAATAAAATAGTAAAAAGAATAATGATTCTACACAACTCATTCAAACAGAAATAACAGATTCAAAACATTCTGGGTTCCATGGCAAGCTAAGGCCTCTTTCAATCTACTTCAGGGGTTTTACTATACTATTCTGTTTGCTTTCCTCAAGGCAATGATGTCAACACTAACTACATTACAAGATGCATGGATAAGGTGCTCATTAAAATGAGAAAAAAATGAAGCCAGAGTCTGAAGAAAAGCCAGGAATGAGAAATGAATTGTTAGTTAAGTGCCATAAGTCAAGGTTAAAATTAAAACAAAACAAAAAGCCATTCAAATTGTGTGCTAGATCCACACATTACTTCTTCCTCTAAATATAGTTAGTATACTGAAAACAAGCAGTACAATGATACTCTGCAAGAAAACACCCAATGCACACATTCTCTGGCAAATACATATAAATGCAATGTTGAGTGAGCTACCTAATTCTTCACATTTGAACTCCAAATCCTACCATTTGACAAAGTTGCCTGGTCATTTTAACTACTTTATAGAAACAAAAAGTTCATGTTATTTTGAGGCACATAAATGAACTCCTTCACTCAAAAGTTTCACACAATTCATCAAAACACACATTTTTCTGTTGTTTTAGTTTCCCGCACAGCTAAAGGCCATGTTGGGAAAGGGTCTTAGGAGGAACCACTCTCTTCCCATGAAGGATATAACAATGTGAGATTTGTAAGCAGCATAATGGGGCACCACGAAGCCCACAATTCCAACTCTAATTTACATATACTTCACAAGATTCAGGATTTCTTCACTTTGGCTACCCCCTCCACCGACACAAATTGAAACCGCTTCGCACATTAGCAAGGAGTATTTTGTAAGTTACTATGGCCAAAAATAATCCTCCCCTGATTCTCAACTTTATGGTAATACGCTTCTTCATGCATAGTTACTGTTAATCATAAGAATAAGGCCCCAAATTTGAAATATTTTAAAAAGAAGTTTCTTTGGCAAAGAAATGAGCCTGAAGAACAGGTGGTTCCTCTCTAGTCTCTGCAAGGTTTATATTATATAGGGTTCAGAGAAGAGTACCAGCATAGGAACTGCATGTAGCAATCAAGCTATTTGGTAGAGAGGGCAGTTCCCAAGCAAGATCCATGGAGAAGTATATTTTGTTGGTAAGCATAAACATTCAAATGAAAGTCAACTGAGATGTAAGCATTAACTTTCAAATTTGAGAAAACCAAACATAAGCATAAGCATGGGGTAGACCAATACCCGAGTGAGATCCAAGCATTCCCTGAATGCCATCTGGCTTCCTCAGAGGTCTCAAGGGTCAGCTAACCTCTACAGTATGCTTTTGGATTAGACAATTTCTAGCCACATAAATCTAAGTTCAAATAATATTAATAAATGATAAAAAAAAGTATTTTTTTTCACATTATGCCATTCCTGCAAAGACTGATCCACAACCTAATGTTAAGCCCATGACAAAAGATTTCCACCTCGGTATAAAGTATCTATCATGTGCCAAGCACCGTGCTACTTAGGATGAAAGTAAAAAGAATGAAACAATCCCTACTAGTAAGCAGGTTAAATTCAAATGGAGGAGAGAATACACCACACACACACACACACACACACACACACACACACACACACACACAATTAAGAACATATATGAAGTAGCTATAATTAAGTAATTTGAGAAGGAAGGCACTGGGATTGGGGGAATCAGGAAGACAGTGTCTGAACTGCGAATTAAAGGAAGGGGATTCCATGAGGTAAAGGTAAGGAGAAAATGCAATCCAAGCACAGAATATGACCAGTGCAATAGCACAAAGGAAATGTAAGCTGCACAAGTCTAGAGACATCTCTATCCCAAATGTTTAAATGGACTCTCTGTGCCTGTGACAGAGCCTTTCAAACTCGTGGAGAAGGTGGAGAGAAAAGGAAGAGTTAGAGAAGAAGAGGTGCACTGATCAGCTAGAGGTGAATACACTGTACCTTGACTCCAACATTGGTCCTCTTCAACAACAATGACAAACAACAACGGATGAATTAAGTGGTCATGCTTTTGTGGGAAAAATGGGGGTCTCCCGCTGCATCCCGGGCCATCTCTAGTTGTCCTGATTGATATCTCGCCACTGCACCCAGATGGCTTCAGAGGAGAAAGTGAGGCTGGTCACTTTGCACAGCCCTCCCTCACTTAAATCCAATTCACTTGCAGGATACAGCATCACCTCCCTGATGTCATGGCCTTCTTCAAGAACAAATGGCAAACAACAACTAACAAAACATGGGGAATAGGAGATGGACTGTCATGTGTGATGAAAAAAGAAGGCCATTTTGGTTGGATCACAGAGTTCTTGGGGTTTGTTGTTGTCCAAAGAAGCTAAAGAGGGTCACGTTGTGCAGGGCTTTAAAAGGAAGCAAGAGTTTATAGTTAATCCTAGAGATAATAGGGAGTCACTGTTGGTTGAGCAGGTAAATCCATAGTCAGGTCTGCACTAAAAGGACAAGCATTTTGACAGTGACGTGTAGGATGGACTAGTGTGGGGAAGAGACTTGAGGACGTTAAAATAATCTAAAGGTGACGAGGTTCTAAATGAAAGTGAGTGCAGAGAGGGAGACAGATGAGATATCATGAAGACAAAAACAGCAAGATTTGGCAACTGATTGGACTAGCGGACTGAGGGAAAGTGAGGAACTGGGAATGATGCCATAGTTACAAACCTGGGAGACTTGAAGGATGGCAGTGCTTTGGGCAGAAAATAGGGAAGTTTGGAAGAGAAAAGGATTTGGGAGGAGGGGAAGAGAATGAGTCCAGTTTTGGCCATGTTGAGTTAAAGACGTCTACAGGACATTCAGTTTGAAATGCCTAATAGGTAGCTGATAATCCAGGGCTGAAGGTCAAGGGACACATTTGGGTAGAATAAATAGACGAAGGAGTCATACATGGAGAGATGATAATTAAACTCATGGAAGCTGATGAGGTTGCCAAGAGAGAATGTTGAGGGAAAACCTAGGACCCTACAAATATAATTAGCCTGGAAAGAAGAATGAGAAGAAGTGGTCAGAAAGATAGGAAGTAAACCGGAGAAAGCAATACAGCTGCCTACAGACTTTTGGTGCTAAATGACATGACCTCTAGGAATTCCTATGATCTCAATATGTGTGTGTTTAACATTCATATTCATTTTCCACAAATGATATACGCTGAAAAAGATTGTGTTATAAATCAAATGACTTTAAATGCACAAAAGGACGCAGCTATTTAAAATTGGTGGTGTTATATTCTCCTGTGAAATGCATATTTACCTCCACCATGAATTTGCTTTCTATATTTAAGTTTTTATAGATACGGTATTTTTTAAAAGAAAGGTATACCTGTGATGACTATGGCACTGCTCAATTATATACGTTAGATTTAAAATACAGTTTTGAAAAAGTAACAGTTACCCGGTAAAAAATTCATTTTACCAATATAAATACCAAGAATTCATGGCCTCTGGGCAGAGATATATAAGAATCTCAATGATAAAGATGAATGGTTTATCTTTCCATAGCACTGCACAAACATTACTTCATTTTATCCTTACTATACTCCTCTGTCATTGTCCTCATATTACAGATAAAGAACTTGAGGCTTGTATATTTAGGTGACTTGCCCAATGTGTCAAATAGCTAGGAAGAGCTGGAATTCAACTCCAGAGCTCTTTTCACTATCTCATGTTGACTGTAATTCCCCTAGTGTTCACCTGCAGATTGGATGTAATGCTTCAGTATATCACCATTTAGTATTCAATTATGAAATTTAATTATTTCAAGTGATTTCAATGTTGTAATGTAGGCCAGCAAAAGGAATCTTAATGTGATAATTTAAGTTGCCTAGATTAAAATTCCACTTCAACTGCCAATGCAGACAGAAGCATGAAAAGGATTGTTTCATCTTTCATACACACACACACACACACACCTTTCCCTATATCAGATGATCAGACGTTCTTACCCTGGGGTCTGTGAACTTGAAAAAAATATATTGATAACCATATTTCAAAAGAATTTATTTCCTCTGTAATCCTATGCATTTTATTTTATGTATTTAATACATTATTCTGAGAAGGCTTCATCATACTGTGAAAGGGATCCATAACACAAAAATAGTTAAGAACTCCTGCTCTATATAAAGTGAATTAAATGGAGTTTCTTAATAAACAATGATGCTGAAAGGCAGTACTAACAAGCTACTAAAAGCTGATCATAGGAGCATACACACTCACATACATACATGTGTGCATGTGTACATATTGAACATGAGTGATGGGGAACATGACTGGGCGTTATAGCCATTAAATAACAATCCATATTATAATGAGACGCCATGATCTTTATGAAACTTAGGAACAAAATTAGATCATCATTACAATTAAAATGTTCGTAAAGACGGTAACTAATAAAAAGCATTCATTTTTGCTAATACATGTAACTAGATTCCAAAAGATTAAGTTATTAGCAATAGTTAAAGAATTGGAAGCTTTGAAAGATTTTTTTAAAAAGTAATTTTCCCATTTGACTAAATGGGGGAGAAGAAGAGGGAGAGAAAAAAGGGAAAAGGAGAAAGTTAGAAAAGGAGAGGTGGAGGGAAAAGAAGAAAATCATGATAACAGAGTTCCTGATTACCATCATCTTAAATTGATGGGGCAGAAGTGACTGCTCAAGGGCATAAATGTTTGGTGAAGTTTAAAAATACATATAGTCTGACAGATGGTTACAATCATTTTCTGGCAGTGCTTGTCTCTTGATTTCAGATTTTAAAAAAACAACCAAAAAAACCCCTTATGACCATATTTTATTATTCTTCCCTCACAGATGACCACCTGCCAAGGTTGAAGTAACTATATGACCTTCTGACATGCTTTAGCCCATCTGTAAAAGAACCTGACTTGATTGATAGACACCACTCCTTGGCACTTCCATCGGAAAGGAAAAAGAGAAAAAGGGCCTCTCTGGAAAAGCTCAACCTGGAAAACCGCATGGGAAATGAAACACAGATTTAAGACTACATATCCAAAACAGTAAATTCCACCAGTGTGTTCACAACCATACTAAAATTCCAAGTGGAACCCGAGAGAGGTCATTTCAATTCACCTGCCCAGTGAAATCTACATACCTTTAAGTGACTAGTCCCTTTTCACATTCTGCTTGTCAATAGCCTGCTTCAGTATTTAATTCAAGAAGAAAGTCAAGCAGACTGTGCTTAAAGTGCCACCGAGTCAAACTTCTGACACCTAAAAATGCAGAGGTTGTGAATACTTGACCAATCACTTATTTTTAGACACAAGCTCAGTTCTTCAATTCCAGTTTACTTGACTCTTTTCTGTTCTGTTTGTTGGTTAGACCATCAACTTAACCAGCTGACAGGGTGGAACAGAAATGGTTTCCTTTGGGGTCAACTTCAACACCATAATTTCAAGTAAACTGCTGTATCCAGCAGCATGTCTAGTGATGTGGTTTAGAGTCACTCCTCAAGGGTTGGGAGAGTCTCCTTTATATAATTCACCCAAGAGGGATAATTTCCAAATTGCACTAGGACATGTCTTATTTTTTATAACTTTTTTTAAAAGCTGCTATTGACCCTTCTTGTCCATTCATGGGAAAGCTTATTGATACACAAAATTCTCACCTGACTCTTGTGAGCCCACTAGAGCAAGGCGTGTGAGTGCTTGAGAATCTTAGTGGGACAGGTCAGTCCAAAGGCAGACTCATCAATTATGATTCTCATTCCTCACTTCCACCAGCCAAGCTCTTAGTACTCTCTTCCCTCCTCACTTTTGTAGTATTATACTAATTTGTATACACATTGTGTCTGCTTCCCCTGCTCCCAAACAGAATATACGATCTTTGAAGGGAGAAACTGTTTCATTTCTGTCTTTAGATCCTCAGTGCCTTATACTTAATGCTTCCTGTATTATATCTTCCTCTCTATACCACTGCATTCATTAGCCCTATCATTTTTTCAATTGCTTAGTCTCAGAACCTTAAGAGTTATCCTTGGCTCATTCCTCTCTAGTCACCAAATACAACATCTAGTTTTCAAAATGCCTGATATCTCTCTCTTTTCCATTTCACTGACATCTACCACCATGGTCCAGAATCTTATTACTTCACACTTAAATAGCTACAAAAATTACCACCTCCCAATCCTAAAAAAGGGCTCCCTATTCACTCTTCTGACTCCATTTAGTTCTTCTTTTACATTGCTGAACTTCTTGAAAAATTACCTATACTCAGTGCTTTTACCACCTGATATCAGGGTCTTGTCGGCCCTTCTGACTTTCCACTTTCCTGAAATTGCCTTCTCTAAGGTCACCATCACTCACCCAATCGTCCCTCTGTCTTCAAATTCCATAACTACTCTGTGTCATCTGAGAAGGTTAACCACTCTTCCAGATAGTGTCTTCCCTCTTAGTTTCAGAGAAAATGCACATTATGCAGGTTCTTCTCCTACTCTGCTACAATTGTGTGCTAATTACTTGGGACAACCGATAATTTTGATGTGGTTTCCTTTTGTGACAGCAGCAATCATGTCTGTCTGCTTCTGTTGATAACAGGATAAGTCAGAAGGTCTGACCTCAACCAAATGGATCTGGAGCTGTTTTCTCCCACTTTTGGTTAGTTCTGTCAGCTGAGTGCTAGATTTCATGCTATATACTCCTGTTTCTTTGCTGTATTCTTAATTCTCTGTTTTAAAGAACAGATATTATTACACGGAAATTTATAAAAATTGTAGTACATTTAAAGACTATTAGATGTTGCAGTGGGTAGTTTTCAGTCACGGGACCAATAAGATGGAGGAACTAGATATTCTCTCCAGTCTACACAAACCTCAAGAAAGGAATTATGCACCAGAGGCAGAGCAACTACAACTTTTTCCACAGCAGAAGAAAGTAAGAAGCCAAGAAAAGTAGCAGTTTTATGAATTAACAGTGGAAAATACTAATCCCTTAAGTATTCACTCGGCACCCCTCTCCATATTCTGTCAGGGCCTTATGCTGTGGGCCCACTCAGGGATTTCCTTTCTTCTATAATCTCTGCTGGTTCACAACATCCCTTCCTTTCCTTCAGCTCTGTGTGGCAACAAGCAGCAGCAAAACTCCACTCTGCTCGGTCATGTGGGAGAGATATAGGAGAAGGGGAAAGCACCTCCTTGCTGCCTTGGAGTGTGAGGGTTACGGTAGTTTTATGAGCCTCAGTTAAGGGACTCTGAGGCTGAAGAAACTCTGTCCAGAATACCTACTCCATCCTCTGCCACAAACCAGTAGAGACACAAAAAAGGGTGAACAATGACATTGCCCAGACAGAGAATTAAATGGAGAGAACTGGGGCTAAGGACAAGTGTGTGGGGCTGCACTTCAGCTGAAGGAAAGGAGAAGGAATTCTATCTAGGAATAATCCTGTCCCCCCAGAAGCTACTTGGGGAATCAATAGGAGATGAGGCTGGGACAGCTTTGAGGTCTAGCCACAGAGGGTAAACTCACCATCAAAGGGGAAAGAGCCAGAAACTGAGCAACAGGAGAACATAAGAGAAAAAGACTAAAATTACCAAAATTCTCGGGAGGAACAAAATTCAGTTAAAAACCTAGAATACAAACAGATCAATTGATAGGGCGGATCATAAAATTAGAATGACTATTAAGAAATCTAAAACACTGCAAATCTCTGTAAACAAATATTATGAGACAAGTAAAATATGAACCAATACATAATGAAACACAGAGCACTGTGGATTCTCAAGAGAGCATTCCTATTCTCAGCAGGATGTTCCAGAACTGGTGTAAGTAAAAAATAACTTAGATGTGAACAAATGGCAGAATTTACATTAGCAAAATAGAAAAACTTGAACCCACTCATCTGCTTGAATCTACTCATTTTGTTCCTTATTGCTGGAATACTCTCCTCCCTTTTACTTGAATATGTTCATATTTCATGAATACACCCACTTTCAAGGTCAACTCAAATTCCATCTTCTCTATGTAGCCTTCCCTGATACCCTATCAGTAACACCTTTTTTGCCCTCATATATCAAAAGTAACTTTTATCAACACTTTCCAATGCATTTATGGGTTATATCAATGCTATAATTATTTGTGAAGGTGGTAACTGTTATACCTTCCTTATATCCCACACTAAACTGATAGCTCTGTAAGTACAATTTCTTTTTTAATCTAATGGAGTCTCAGTACCTAACATCAGTGCTCTGCACAAAACAAGGTGCTTAATGAATCTTACTAAATTTTAAAATAAGTCATTTTTTCTGCTTGAAACACCTCAAAGGCTTTTAGTTTCTTATTTAAGTCTAAACATCTCTGCCTGAATTTTAAATATCCTTATAACCTAGCCCAACCCTACCTATGCAACTATATTTCTCTTTAATATGAAAGCCTCTACTCTAACCAAGTCACTCTCCTCAATACCCCATCACCAAACTATGTGCATTCCCACTTTTGCACACTCACTCATGGTATTCTCCTCCTCTAGAATGTCCTTCTTTCTTCCATCAACCCATCCCAAGTGCATCTCAATCCTCATCTGTGCCACAAAGTCTAAACTGATTTTTCTCATTGCTGAGATCCTAGCATACATGTAGTTTATATTATATCATTTAGCATAATTTAACATCTTTTGTTATCTATTATGTTTCATGAGTGTTGGTATCTCTCTCCAATCAACTCATAAGTTTTCTGAGAGCAGGGTACAGGCCTTATAATATTTCTATATCAATACCATAGACAAGAGTCTTGAGTACATATGCGGAGGTAAATAAATAGTTACTGGAATAGAGAGAAGGTTAATGAGAGGACTATTATAGGACTTTTTGAACATCATTTCTAAAAATTTGCAAAATCTTTTATATTTTCCACCTATTTTGTATTTATTTGTATACATTCTTTAAAGATTAAAAGATCCTTAAAGAAGAGGTAATTTTAAAATAGTAAGAACAAAAGAGGAAATGGTAGTACAGGGAGATTAGGAGACAAAGCACAGGTTACATAAGTAAATCGCTGAGCTGATCTTGAGACTAAGAACCCAGTATTTCTTTTTGTAGATGCCAGACTAGCAATTATTGACTACATTTTGAGAAGCCACCGATATTAAGGACATGCCACGAGCACCATTCTGAGAGCAGAGAAGTTTCAAAAAACAAACAACAAACCATGAAAATCTGGCTGGCCTAGCTGGACAGAAAGTAAAGTCAATATGAGCTACCATTAACCTATCAAGAGCAAGGGCTGAGGTTTCCTTTTCCTGGCTTAGTCCACCCACCATTCAGATCCCACCAACTGGACACCCAACTTTATTGCCAATGTCCTCTTCCTCTTTCACCCACTTGGCTGGATACTGACCCTCTATGTTCATTTCCTTTCTAAAGTCCCTGCTCTATTGCAACCCTTGGGCCCACTCTTCCCTTCCTAATAATCATGAGCTACTCAACAATGCCTCTTCCCCTTCCCCTGCCACCTGCATCTTGGAGGACAGATATGGCTGTTGATAGCCCTTGGATGAGCAAGGAGTCACCTTCACCAACTATAATCCTGGTAAAACAGAGGATAATCAGGCATTCCTCAGTTGGAAGCCAGAAGCTGGGTGGAACAGTAGATAGACTGAGGGGCCTGGAGTCAGGAAGACTTAAGTTCAAATATGGCCACAGAGACTGAATATTGTGTGACACTAGGCAAATCATTTACCCCATTTGCCTCACCTTCCTCATCTGGAAAATGGGGATTATAACACCCCCTACCTTCCAGGGTGGCTGTGAGGATCATTTGAGCTAATAACTGCAAAGTGTTTAGGACAGTACTTGGCACACAGTAAGTGCTATACAAACGTTAGCTGCTGTTGTTTAGCTGTTTTTCAGTCACATCTGATTCTCTGTGACCCCATATGGGGTTTTCTTGGAAAAGATACTAGAGCGGTTTTCCATTTCCTTCTCTAGTTCATTTTACGGATGAGAAACTGAGGCAAACAGGGTGAAGTGACTTGCCCAGGGTCACACAACAAGTAAGAGTCTAAAGCTAGATTTGAACTCAGCCTGGCGCTCTATCCACTGTGCCACCTAGCTATTAACTATTATTACCTTCTGTCCTGTTACCATGTCCACCAGATGCCTAATCACTGCTATCTGCCCTCTGCTAAGGTCCTGCTGGCCTCTCTACCTACCATGCTGCTGAACATTGCTACGTCGTGTCTCCTCCAATTACAACGTGAGCTCCCTGGGAGTAAAGATTTTCTCACTTTTCTACTTCTACCTCTAGTGCTTGGCACACAGTATTTAATGTACTTCTTCAAGAATTAATCCAAATGCCACTTTTGGCAGACAGCTTCTTTACGATCTGTCTCCAAGCTACTCTATAGTCTAACCAAACTGGTCTACTCAGCATATACAGCATTCCATCTCTGTCTCTGCCTCTGCAACGGCTCTGTCTCTTGAGCAAATGTTTTCCCACAACTATCTGCGCATCTTGGTGTTCCCCAGCCCCCCTTTAAGATTCACTTTGTACGTGAGGCCTTTCCAGTTGTTTTGTGCCTTCCCCATCAAAATCACTTCTGCATATACTTTGCATTTACCTGTACATGCTAGTTCCCCAGCAGCAGAATGTAAGCTGCTTGAGGACTGGCTTGTTACTTTTTTTTTAAACTTTCTATCTTTAGTACTCAGCAAAGCATTTGACACATGCTGGGCACGTAACAGATATTATTGATTTCATCATTTTTTGTAAGCCACAATGCCATGAGCATCGTTTCCCTGGAATTGGAACCTACTTGTCAGCAGGCTAAGTACTAGTGAAGTAAAAATTTCTAAGGCCCTCACAGGTGAGGACTCTGGACTTTCAATCTTTGTTTCTCTCCAATGCCCGACTTAAGAAATATTTAATGAATTGAATCTATTGGTAGAATGGAATAAAATTTAATCCAATTAATATATGCCCTGCCTAAGCTTATTCAACAGTAATAGCCAAGAAGTAAAGAAAATACTTTAGCATCATTTCTTTAAAACAACATGAGCATCTCTGCTACATTTCTAATGATGGGTTTTCCCTTCTAAATGATGGGAGGCAAAGGACCCTCAGTAATCTAGTAAATTCAAGATGAAGGGGAAAATAAACAAAGCTCATGCTTGACTTTGGCTTTCCCTGCTGGAACTCTTGGCTAACTTTAAGTTCTGATGAGTGAAGAGACTGATAGGCCTTGGCATCCATTATAAATATATTTACTCTAATGAGGAAATAATAGTGGCTACTTTACAGATAATAATATAATTACCCCCAGACTTAAATCAGGCTATCAAGGCATAATTAACTGAATTGAGCTGCAAATTGAACTCACACAAACTTCAGATGAGCATCTATGTCAGTCTGCAAGGGCAAAGGGGAAGTTCTGTCTTACAGAAGAGAAAACAAAAGGGCCATTCACTTAGTTTATTAGGAGGCTTAGTGATCGGGTTCTCTCAAAGTAAGATAAGAAAATTCACTTTTTTTCCTAAAGATACATTTTTCCAACTGCTCAGTGGGTTTTCTTTCCTAATCTTTATTTAAAAAATGAAATCTGAAAATGAATATGTAATGGCTTAAGCATACTTTTCTTTAAAAATAGGAAAAGTACAGATGCAGACACTTTACTCCATGAAGAGAGGCTCCAAGAGAAAAACAAGAATTTCCCTTTATGTTTTATAGGCCATGTTTACAGAAAGGTCTTCTGATAGGCACTGCAATGCATTTATTTCCAAGTTTCCTCTGACACGATATACTGATATTGGTACATGGCTTTGTATTTTAAAAATAAACATCACCTTTACAGAAGAACATATGGAAAACATTTTCACTTGCAGAATTTAGCTTTAGCCAAGCTCAACTAGTCCAAATATGATAGCATGATTATAAAGCTTTTCCTCTAGACACCACTGTTTGAAAACATTTGGAAAACATTTAGGTGAATCTGGCAATACTGTCATTTCACAATGTGAAAATTAATGCAAACAACTTTCCTAGAAAAAGTAAGCATTGCCTATGATTATCTATTAAAAGGTTTTTGCTTTCTTTTTTTAGTGAGAAGATGGGAGAGATGAAGAATAAATATTTGATAACTGAAAAATAAAATTTAATCTAAAAAAGCAAGTGGGGAAAAATGAAATAAAATATATTTCCAAATGAGGATAAAATCATTCCTAAACCCAAGAAATTCTATATGGTCTAAAGAAACTTACCCTAAAGATGAAAAAATAAGGAAATTATATAAAAGTTGGCTGTATTACGTAACTTCAACTTGGAAACCCAATTAATTGTTTCTGTAAAGCAACATTCCTTTAGATCTAGTATTTTAACTCTTTTTTCTTAAAAATTTCAAAAAGAACTTACATATATTTGAGTTTTCTGATATCGCTGGAATAAATTGTGCAATATGGAGCCCTCATGGAGGTCTATCAAAGTAGCCATATTTTCTACACCTTCTTCATTTGATGGATGCATAGCTGTCACCTTTTGTTGTGTAATCGTATTCTGTTTGTAGGTAAATACCTGGGGAGAAAAAATGTATTAGATCTTTTAGTTATTATCATCATCAGTAAGTTGACCTTATAAAGAACCTTTGAAATAAACTGGGAATCATCTGAACGATACAGTTGTTACTTGGATCGTTAAAAAAAAAATTGAAGGATTTCACATCAGGTTAACACTCATTCTAGACTACCTGGAGTGTGGGGGTAGAACTGACATTTACAAAGCACTTTCACCTTTATATACCTAACTTCATTTAATGTCCACAATAACCCTGTGAATTAAGTATTATTACTATCCCTGTTTTACAGATAAGGACACTGAGGCTCGGTAACTTGTCCAGTGTCAC
>CM053622.1:274289653-274357819 GCA_028646595.1 Phalanger gymnotis | reverse complement strand
TCTATGATTTCACGCTTTTCCTATACCAATGGTTAGTTTTGCTGAACTTTTTCCTCATTTTTTAAAATTCTTTGTTATAGGGAAAGAGATAGAGGAGCAACAGGAGAAATTTTCAGAAGCAGGAAATTTTTAAAAGTTAGCCGTTATCTAACAAATACATTGGAACAAGGGGCTATTGAGTCTATTTCCAACATTTTAAGAAACTGTCAAAGAATTTTAGAAATATAAATATCATTATTATTACACTAAATGAAACAGAAATTAAGAAGACCTAAACTTTAGTACTTCTGCTGTTTCTGGCTACTGGCTTGGCAAATTTCTACAGAACAGGCCAAAGTTCATGATATGGTGGATGAAGTACTGGACCTGGGATCAGAAGACAGTTTGAAACTAAGTTAAGCCACTTAGTATCCACATGACCTTCAGCAAGTCTCAGCCTCTCAAGAGTTTCGACTTCCCCTTAAGATGGGGATAACATTTACACTATGCACTTACAGAATTGTCGTGAGGATCAAACTAAACTCTAAATATTAAAAGTGCCATTAAAAATGTGTTATTCTTCCTTTTATTAGTACAACTAAAGACAAAGTTTGACTACTTTCTAGGAAAATCTAGAAAGTGTTGCAAAAAATGTCCCTAGGAACAGTAGAGGGTGTGTATGTGGGAGGAGACTGAAAGTCCTTCAAAAAAGGCTGATGAGTTTTTAACAATGGACACAAGAAAACCAAATTCATCACTGGGGTTTTTCCCAGCTGTACAAATGAACATGAAGAGAAATGACAAAAATAAAAGGATGAGGAAGAACTATGATTCTTTAAAAAAAAAAAAAAGTCTCAACTCCAAATGAATACTTCCATTCAAGTGTGTTTTAATGAACCCAAATAATATTAAAACAAAAAAAAACCCTAAGGGTTGATCCTCAAGATTAATAGGAAATATGGTCAAATCATCCAGGTGCGCTGAGAATACTTTAAAGTTAAAAGGAAATTATTTAAATCAGACCAAGTCATTCCAGTGGTTCATTCGGGAGCAAAGGTTATAAGAAGAACATAACTATTCTCCGGTTTTTAGCCAATAATGCCTTTTTTCACATATCTTCCCCCTCAGCTACAATAAATTGAGTGAGGAATCCATACTTTCTGATGGCATTTTAAAGAAAAAAAGTACAACTGTTCAAATTTTTACCTACATTACAGAAATAAAGTACCACCATATGGACATAGGAATGCTATATTCTTCCCACCAATACCAACTGTGAATTTCACTTTTGGTCTTAAAAAGTAAATGACTCCCTCAGTTTATGTCATATCCTGCAAATTCAATACCAAGCATATGTCCTTTGTAATGTTTATAACTACAATTTCAGTGGCTTTTTCACTCTCAAACAACATGGCAAGATGATAAAAACAAAAGCAGTTAAATTACATGCATGCAGTTAGTGAAGATGAAAAATGAAGAAAATCAAGTGTGTCCACATCCAGATAGGATGAAAATCCGGAAATTAAAAATTTGTTTCCAAGTTACCAACTAAATTCATGTGTTTCAGGTCTTCTCAAAACAAGCTGTGTAAAGATCATTGAATTTTGAATCTCATTAATGGAAATTCAGGTTCTCCAACATGCTTACCTGTGAATCTTTAGGCAAATTACTTACTCTAAGCCTCAACGTGTGCTCTCTGATCCCTTGAGATCTAAATCTATGATCCTATGATTCTACGTGACAGCTACATGTCATGTAGATACGGTGATAAGAAGATGAGTCTTCCTGACTCCAGGCCTAAGTTCAAATCCTACCTTAGACACTTAATAGCTGTCTGACCCTTGAAAAGACTTAACTCTCAGTTTCCACATCTATAAAATGAGCAGGAAATGGCAAACTACTCTAGCATCTTTGCTAAGAAAACCTCAAATGGGGTCATGAGTCAGACACAACTGAAATGAATAAAAAACAATACAATTCTACACGGCCTTAGTTTAGAAATTAAATACACACTAATCATTTTTTTCTAAATGATAATGACAATCTTCATTTCTCTCATTCTCTTCTCTGCTTCACATATTCTTTTGCTTTGAGATACAATTTTTTTCAGATCCATGTATCACAAGCATGTACTCAGGAATAATAAGACAGACCCACAGGGAAAAGTACAGGGGAACCAGTGCCTTGCACGCCCTCACTATCATATGAACCACAAAACGGTCTCATACCAATATGGCAGCAGATGTGAAAAAGAGTCACCTGGAATCGAAAGTAAGGGAGTGACAAAGAAGAGCATCAACTTCTCCTCAAGATCTTGGAGGTAACCCTGAGGGATCAGGAAATTTCTCTAATATTGCTGCTCACGAGTCCCTATCTTATGAGCTCCTTAGTGATTAACGATTAGCTAGCAGGAGTCAATAAGCCCTTAGAAACAGGTAATTACTAAATAGGGACAGCAAGTAGAGTTGTCACAGAAATATCCCCTTTGCCCCCTCCAAAGCAATGGCACATTCTCCCTTTGTACAGAAAAGGTCCTTGGGGCTGGGGAGAGGAAGAGGCAGGCATAAATTAACTCATATGGAGCAAGGGGAAACTCACAGTTCTTAATTAATGGAAGTCCTTTTTTTTTTTACTTCATAAAAGCATCAAGTTCCTTCTTAGGTATAGCTCTCTACTAGGCTCCAAGGACAGGTACTCTGGTAGAGTCCTAAGGATGCTTTTCCTCACTGTGTCTAATTTGCACTTTCTCAGCTCCCTTGCTGGCTACATTATTTGTTACTGGTTCAATTTCGTTTATGACAAGAGCAGTGTGATCTTTTCCTCTAATTCTCACCCCAGCCCCCTTGTAAGGGTAAAAGGATGTGTCTCCTTAACCGCTCCAGAAGCTTGACTTCCTCACTTCTGGAATCCCTGCTCTGCTATACATAAAACCAGAAGTGTGGCTAATTCTTTCAATAAATGACAACACATTTTCATCTTTTGACTTAACTTGATTTCTCCCCCAAAAATGATTAAGGATTTGTTTACACCTGTAATTCATTCCATAATTTATTCACAAAGGCATTCTTATTCTATGAAAGTATCAGGATGCAGGATATTTTATTAGTCACATTAATTGAGTTGAGGAAGTTGGGTCCTGCCTTTTACATAGTCCAGTGGCTGGATATTGATCAGAATGACTGGAGGTGAACCAGGATGCAATGGGAGACTCTGGCCCTTTTAGGCTAAGGCCTTTTCATGTACTCACTTAGAGGTAACACCCATCAGTGCACTGGATCCAGATGGCTCTAGGAGGAGAAAATGAGGCTGGTGACCCTGCACAGCCTTCTGTCACTCAAATCAAAGTCAACTGCAAGTCATGTCATCATTTCCCTGATGTCATGGTCCTCTTGAGAATGAAGGACAAACGTATCTTGTGAGTAGACGGAGCTGCCTGAATGGGGACTCAGCCAGTTGGGTAACTCAGCTCATCCTCTCCCTCTCCCTCTCCCTCTCCTTGTCTTTCTCCTCACCAAAGGAAGGTAAATTTTGATGGCTGCCCACTTAACCTGGAATTTAATGGCTAGATTGCTTTCTTTCTTTTGTCCCTTCCTCCCTCCGTCCTTTTCTTTCTTTCTTTCTTTCACAAAACCTTAAACCCAGTTAACTCTGAAGCTCATAGATTGGACCACAAAAGGTCCCTGCCAAAGCTCCACTAAATGGCTGTATTTTGGGCCCTCCTGGCTTAGAGTCAATGTCAATGGTAACTGTTTCTCTTTGGAACAGCAACCCTGAGGGTCTTTCCCTCCCAGCTTGATTTTTTTTCCCTTTTTCTAATTAAAGGGGCCATCGCTTGACCCACTTCCTTAATCACCAAGTCATTCAACAAGCACCTGTATGTTCAAAAGAGTAGACATAGCAAAATCTTAACAATTAAACTCTACTCATTTAAAATCTGTGATAATGCAAGCTGGCCCATAGGAAAAAGTGCTTTGCTAGGCAAAGCCTTACTATAAACAGTATTTTAAACATCTTGCTTAAGCTATGTGAACTGGAATGTTTTGCTTTTTTAAAGGACTCTGGCAAACTTTCTACACAAACAGAGGAGGATTACAAATGTGTCTTAGTTATTCAATAAATCTGGCCTAGAAGAGCACTTGCTTTGAAACTTTATTAGCAAACCAGTCTGACAGTATACATTTGAAAATTAATGGTTTTGTAATTCTTTCATTACTTACAATTTTCAATGGTTTGAAATGTTAGCTATACTCTAATTTTTTAATTCAATTTTTTTCCAATTAATAAGTATTTATTTACTCTCCCTCCCAACTCCATTCCATGAGGGAGGAGAGAACAAAATCCTTGTAATAAATACACAGTCAAGCAAAACAGATAGCCACGTTGTCCATGTCTAAAATGCATGTCTTGTTCTTCAACCTCTCTGTCAGGAGGTGGATAACATTTTTGTTATCACCAGCACTCTAACCTTACTCTAATGTAGATTTTTTTCTCCAGTAGCCCAAATTAGAGCATTCTGGTTTTAGGGCACTCTGTAAAGCCCAAATGTGCCTTTGAAAGAAATCTTGAAAATTATATACTGTACTATATTATTTTTCAATGAGTAGGACTCTCATGGATGTCTACTAAATTTATGTTTGGAATATAACAACAAGAAGCATTCATATAGGTTTTCAAAGCACTTTAGAAACATCTCATTTTTCTCCTCAAAACAACCGTAGGAGGTATATGTTATTATAGCCTCATTTTATATGTGAAGAAACAGAGGCAGAGAGAGTGTGACTAGTCCAGTGTCATATCTAGAAAAATGTCTGAGGAACAATTTCAACTCAGGTCACCCTGATTCCAAGTTGTGCACAAGTGTTCTAAACACTCATCTGGCTGCAGTGAAGTACTAAAGGCTCCTTGTAGGGAAGAATCCGACCAGGTTTAGATTTTTATTGGTCTGTGATACTAGTACTCAAATAGCTACAATAACTAACTAGCCATATAGAGAAATGGCACCTGCCTCCATGACATTTTTGTAAGCAAAATGCATGAAATAATATAATATTCACATACATACATTTTGTCTATAATAAATAAAGTAACGACAATGAACTTACCACGGAATATAAATTAGCCCTAAAAAGAATTGTAAGCAACATCAATTGAGCAGTATTTAAGTAAAATTAATAAAAATCATGCCACACTTCTTGAAATTCATCCTGCTTCTAATTCCCATAATATCCTCTTCTAAGTCAAAGTTACTTAATAAGTACAGACTTTTTTTCTATAAATATTTATTTACTTTTTGATTCTGGATATATTTAATGAATTCCTTAAATAAGAGTGTGTATTCAAATAGATTTCAATTCAACAAACATTTGTCAAGTGCATACTATGCAGATATACAATTGCTAGGCCCTGGACACACTACGTTAAAACCCAAAGAGTCAGGATTAAGCAAAAGCAGGCTAACCCAAACTCAGAGGAACTTTTCAGTATTTACGTTAGCTCAGAAGGATACACGTTTAAAAGACAACAGAACTCTCTCCTAAACCACAGAATAAGACTTCAGCTGCTAGACAGAAAAAATGAAGCAAATGAGCCTTTTCAAGAGGAAAGGTTGTCTAATGGTAGCCATCCCTGAGATAATAACTTTATTGCATTTTTAAAGAGAATTCTAAGTTGTATGTAGTGAATCTGTGGTTTCAAGTGCAGTCATCTTTTTTATTGTACTACATTATGGAAATTCTTGTTTTAGTCCATACATTTAAAAAAAAAAAGAGGAAAGGTTGTCGTGATCAATCACGCAAGAGTATCAAAGTCCAACACTTGCTGTTGTTTACCTTTACCTATAGGTGAAGGTGATTCCTGTTGTTTACCTCTGAGTAAAGGTAAACAACATGGATCACCTAGAAAAAGAAACTTCCTCACCTGAATATACACCAAACACTATTAACCAATGGTAGAACAAAAAGGTAGGGCAAGATGTGCCACAGCCAATGAAAGTAATATGGATAAGAGCAGCAGCAGCCACAGTGGCCAAGAAGGGGTGAGTGTGGGTGAAAGTGACTGACACTGAACTTTGCCCAACAAGAGACAGGACTATGAGAACAGACAACTCCATGATTCCCCACCCTATCATACCCGCACAGGTCAGCTTTTGTTAGCAGCACCTCGAAGTTTCTACAAAGTTTAAGGAAGGATAAGTTATTATTTGTGAATTGTTACTGAGGTTATCCCCCTTAAATCAATTTTAAAAAATCTTGCCAATCAAACTAATTTTGTTTCCTTTTTATCATAACTCTTCCTTATCCATTTTGCTTTCTAAACCTCGGTTAAGAATAACAAATACCTTAATATGTTTCAGTGGGGTTTTTTTTTATTGGATAGTTTTGTTGCTAGGTTCTTAAGTCTTCAGAGATTCAAGAGAACCAGCTAAGATACCTGCTTTTTCGTTCCACTGTAAAGACCTAAGTGGACAAACCGGGTAGTTGGATTTTTCTTTCATTTTATCATTTATCTCTAAAATATTTTAAAGAGAACAATCTCTAAAGAGGACAAATCACTTAAAATACAAAACTCAGATGAAAATATACAAATTAAACTACAATTATGATAAACTTCATGAAGGATAATCCTTGCATAATCAAGGTACTTCCAAAGCACCTGTTGCTGGGGACCAGATTATTTCAAGTGACATTAAATACAAGGGAACTGTAATACATAACTTGAACAGGCCCACAAAGTCCACACTGCAGCAGGATCTGATTACATACTATGTACATTAAAATTCAAGCAGTCATCTCTATTGCCACCCACAAATGAAAAGTAACGATTTTTTAAAAAGATTGGTTTAAATAAGGATTTACTAAGCACCTATTGTAGGGCTACTATGCTAGGCACCGTGTGTACCTAGAGAAAACAAAATGAGAGGGATACTGTGTGACACCAGGCAAGTCACATCTTAGTGTGTTCTTGGACACTTTCTATAAAGCAATTAAGTGGCAGAGAAGGTTCTAACCTGCACTGGTAGAAAAAATTCCTCACTGGAGAGTCCTTACACCAATGAAATAATAGATTCTGTCCATATCCCTTTTAGAAAGTATGGCTTTGAAGAGAGAAACTTAAATAACAGTTAAATGTTGAATTTGAATTTAAAACACAAATGGCATATTTGAATGACTATGATATAAGTTTTGGCCAGACAGTATGTTTTGACAGTACAGCCTCTCTGTAAATGGCCAAATGAACCCTGTCCAAACAGTACATCAAGCTCTGTGAGTTAAGGTCGACAAGAACTAGGTGGCAAAAATAAACCTTTGTCCAAAAGGAAAGTAGTTCAGTTGTTCATTACTACTTTTCAAAGTTATGAAAGTTCATACGAAGTGCTCTTCTCATGGGCTCACTATTTATTCTGCTTATTTCAATCAAAGCCTTCTTTCAATGTTCATATGTTAGTTTTAGATGGCCCCAAATTGATCATTATCATCATCATGGTTAACATTTACATAGCACTTTTATTACAAGCCAAGCACTGTTCTAAGGCCTTTCCAATGGTATTACATTTTATCTTTACAACAACCCTGGGATGTAGGTGCTGTTTCATACCAACTCCAGGCCCAGAGATCTATCCCACCCAGGCTTCCTACAGAATTTCCATAAGTATTTATAAAGTAATAATAATTGTAATAGGTAGAATTTATTTAGCATCTACTGTGCACTAATCAGTCTTCTAAGTTCTTTACAAATGTTATCTCATTTGAACCTGTCAATACCCCTGGAGAGGTAGGTACTTTTATCATCACCACTTTAGAGGTGAGGACTGAGGCAAATGGAGGCTGTGACTTGTAAGCTAGTAAGTGTGTAAGGCAATATTTGAACTCAGGTCTTCCTGACTCCAGGCCCAGCACTATATCCACAGTACCAACTGTCTCTCTCAAATCTATCTATTATTTCCACAGTACCATGCTATGGAATATCTACTAGACCAAACTAGTTTTAAAGTGGAAAATCCACCTCTAATTACAGGCTAGATGAGACAACTTAGTGCAACATGATACGCAGTGCAAATCTGCAAGCAGAAAGCTAGACCTCCAAATTCAATTTAACAAGTATCGATTGAGTTACCTACTCAATAAATGTGTGAGACATCATGACTTAGGCAATTCTCCACCTCAAAGTTTTCTAACCTTTAAGTATTTGTCTTTAAGGTATATTTATCTCCCTTGAGATCTGGGATGAGCCTAGGGAATTACTATATCTTGTCCTGTATATTAACAGTATAGCACAAAACACTGGAAAGAAAGAATTAAAAAGCACTTTTTTTTTCTTTTTAAAAAATACAGCCCCACTTTCAAGGCAAAGTACCCAAAAAAGAGGGTAGTACCTTCCCAGACACCCTGCATTTGAGTTATAGCCTACAGGTACTGGAGATAGCAAGGCTGTAGTTACTGATCTGAGATTTTTCTGCATAGAAAGACATTTGAAATCACAAGAAAGGTTTAGCTGACTATGACTAGAGAAACATTTAAAGAAAGAGTGTCTAAGAATTAAGCCATGTGATTATCCGTGTCTATGACTCAGAAAGATGAAGATGAGGTAGAAAGAACGCAAAGGAACTGGGTGATGGGAGGTTGGGGGTGGTTCAGAATTCAATAGTGACAGAAAGGGCCAAGGGAAAAGAGTGTCAAGAAGGAAGGTTTGGTAAACTGGAATATAAAATGTTACTGAAATGTCAATACAAAAGAAAGTGCAATGACTTGGCAATTAAGAGATCACTGCTGACCTGTGAAAGTACAGTTTTGTAAAGGAATAAAATAGGACCAGGAAGATAAGAAAGGAATAGTCTGGAGGCAGCGGGTAACATACCAGTATTTTAGGAAGTTTGCCTTTAAGAGAAGACAAAGATACAGGAAGGGAGTTAAGAGTGGACAAAGGGGCCAAGGGAAAGTTTTCTTAAAAAGGGGGGACTTTGGATAACAAGATAAAGTAGAAAGGAAGAGGCCGGTTAAGTAAACTTGTGTCTAGCCATGCATGGTCTTATCTGCTCATATATCTAACAGTAAATGGACATTTCCACATATTTAACATACAGCATTAGAACTGAAAAACCTACAATTAAATCTTTATCTATACTTTTTACTTTACATTATCATTAATAACACTTAGTATTTCCCATTTTTGAGGCACCTGTAAAGTGTTTTTATAGGAGCATACTGGAACACTGCTAGTCCAGCTAAAAATACATGAACATATGCTCATGGTAGCTGGCCACAATTGGCAGTTTTAAAACAACTGCTATAAGTAAAGCAACAAGCCCACAATAAAAAGTTTGGATGTAGAAAGTAAAGTAAAAGCCAATAAATATGGAGTACTAATAAATTTTCACTATAAAGAAGGAAAAGAAAAAATTCACTTATAAGAAGAGAATAAGGCTACTCTGAAACTGTTTATATGCATTAGATATTATAAGACTAGAACGGTGGTTTTTCTTAGGCAAACTTGTCTGACATGACAGATAAGAAATACAAAAAACTCAAACTCTGAAACCAAATTCTACTACTTGTCTATCAGACAAGTTTATTTTTTGATAGATTAGTATATGTGCTAAACAAAGCCCTTTTAAATGAAGCAAATATTCCCACGTAAAGGGAAATCCAAATAATCAAGCATCGTTCAAACAACCCTAACAACTTATAACAATGTACTCCAAAAGATCTGCTATTTATTTTTAAAAGATCTACTTAAAAAATTTTTAATTAGGAGATGATGCTAAATTTTTCTCCAGTTTTTAAAATCATAAACATAAAATATCAAAGTCAGAGCATAATTTCCATTTGCGATTTTTGTTTTTAAACCAGAGCCAGGAGGTAAGGATGTAGTTCACATAGAAGTCTTTAAAAGCTACTTTGGTGCTTTAAGACATTAACAACTGACTCAAGCTTTCCCTTAAACAAAGAACAAGTTCTATTTGAACTTTTAACAATGGAAGTTAACTTTTCTGCCAAATTTTCTTGCAAACTGTTTTTCATTAATAAGCTTTTTAAAGTGTGTCTAATAATAAAACCCACTGTTCTCTTTGTCCTGGCCTCATTATTCTGGTGTCTTGCTGGGCTTGGTCTTTTGAACTAGTGAGACACACATTAGCTCAAGTTCCCAACATGCTAGAAACCCCATCATCTTGCCTACTGAAACTAGTTCACGAGCATCATACCAGGACGATGAATATTCTATCACTGAGGGCATGAGCTTTTTGTTTGGGGGGTGGGGGGAGGTTGTGAGAGAGGAGAAGAGACATAAGAGAAAATTAGATAGCAAATGTTATACAAAGAACTTGCAAACTCTTTTAGCATGATATTAACCAAGTATGGCAGAGCTTTATATAAAGCTATAATTAGATTTTTAGGAAAATGTTCCTTAAATAAAAGCACATACCAAGAAAAATTGAGTGGTGGTGTTAGACATAACAAAGTTATATGG
This sequence comes from Phalanger gymnotis, assembly GCA_028646595.1. Taxonomy (NCBI): domain Eukaryota; kingdom Metazoa; phylum Chordata; class Mammalia; order Diprotodontia; family Phalangeridae; genus Phalanger; species Phalanger gymnotis. Next base: position 274,347,376 of record CM053622.1, on the reverse strand, counting down.
AAATATGAAGTACGGTACGTGTATCTCTGATGGTTATTAAAGTATTAGTAATAAAGTATTAAAGTATTAAACTAGTCGATCATGCAGTCCAGCTTTGCCTGGTCAGCCAGCAAAACCAATCTATGGTTGTCAAGCTAAAAGGCCAGTACTGAAAACCAAGAGAACCAAGGGCTGGCTACCTCTAGCACTGGTTGTGTGACCAGAAACAAGTCACGTTCTCTCTTTCTGCCTCAACTTTTCCTTTCTCAAAAAAAAGATAAGCTCAACCTGCTACAGGTTGTTGTGAGAAGCAAACAGGATAACATGCTGTAAAAAGGTAGTGTTCAAAATATTACATAAATAACAGGGTGTTATTCATATTTCAAATTAGAACCATCGAATCGGCTCAGAGATTTGTTCCTTTAAAAAGTCTGCTGTGTTTTTTTTTTTTACAGACATCTTACTCATCTATCCACTTAACTGCTGGTGTTTAAAAAAAAAGGTGTGTGTGTGTGGGGGGGGGGGATTTAAGATTGAAGGAGAAAAGAAACTGATGGGGAATTCGTACAATAACGGCAGAGCTTCCCGAACAAGGGTTCTTAACCTTTTTCCAAGTCATGGAGGCCTTTGTTGTTGTTCAGTCATAGCTGACTCTCCAAGATTTCATCTGGGGTTTTCCTGGCAAAGATACTGGCGTGGTTTGCCATTTCCTTCCTTAGCTATTTTATAGATGAGGAAAGTGAGGCAAACAGGGTTAAGTGACTTGCCCAGGGTTACACACCTATTAAGAGTCTGAGGCCAGATTTCAACTTAGGAATATGAGTCTTCCTGGCTCTGGGCCCAGCACTATATCCACTGCAACACCTAGCTGGTGGCCTTTTGCAACCTAAGGATGAATCCCTTCTCAGAACAATATTTTTAAAAGCATAAAAAAAGAGTATTAGAGGGAACCAATTATATTAAAATACAGTTTATCAAAACTTTTTTTTAAAACAAGCTCTTCGATATCAAATTAAGAACCTCTGTCTACAATATTTACTTGAAATCTTTTAAAACCAGACTTCTACAGGGGAAAAAGGTTCTTTATAATGGGGAAAAAAGGATAATAGCAGGATAATTATCTATAAGGTTTCTGGCCTCATCAGTTCTCTTGCTTTAGATAAATGTATCATTAGTGCTTCCAGCAACAGCTCAAGGATGGGCAATATGCTACAACGGAAACAGAATAGGATTTGAAGTCAAAAGACCTGATTTCAGGTCCTCCCTTTTAGGCTTACTACCTGGGTAACCTTGGTCAACTCACTTAACTTCTCTGGGCCTCAGTTTACTCATCTGTAACATTAGGGCACCTGACAGAGATCCCTTACAAGCTATATCTAAGATTTATTTCTTCTTTGTCCGCATTTATCTCCACCAAACTCCTATTCTGTCAGTCTCTCCTGCTCAGAACTAAATAATTCTTCCACCTGTTTCTACTAAATCTGAAAAATTCCTCTATCTTAAGAGGCAGTGGGGCAGAATGGACTGTGAATGAAGAAGCTGACTTCAGAGCCACAAAGAGCTGGATTCCCATCTTGCCTCTCCAGCACAATGGCAGTGAGACCCTGGAACTGGAGGGGACATACTGACTTGCATTGATAAAGGGACTTCGCTTACCAAGGAGGTCCCCAAATTAATGGTATCATGGGTCCAGGCCCTATTATCACTTAACATAAGAGACACCTTTATTCTTCTTAAAGACTGGAAAGAAATCACTCCTCATAGTTACTAATGCTATTCACCTGTTTAAAATGTCCTCCCCACCTCTCTATTTAGTCAAATTTTACTTAGCCTCTTAAAAGCACAGTCCAAATCCCATTTCTTCCTTACATTTCTAGACAAAGCTGTATCGATCCCTCTCTCCTGAACTCTTAACAATTTGTTATCTTTACAATTCATTTAGTAACTTAAAAACTACACAGTCCTGCAACTTTGCTTCTGCTGCCATAAATGAGGGATGAGAAAACTATAGATGAATGAGGCTAGCACACACAGAAACACATATAATATTTGAGAGATTTTCAGCAAGCAACAATGTAGCTTTTGTCAGTTTCAAATCATACCAGAGCAGTAGCCGTGGTGGCCTCTAAAAACTACTTTGCCTTTCAATGATATGTTCTAATAAACTATTAAAAACGTTTTAAGGAATAATTTTTAAAATGAAAAGGAACAGAAATTAACTTTGTTTTTAAGATTTCCACAACATCTTTTAGAAATAATTATTTTTATACAGTGTTGCAAAATAAAGTGATATCACAACCATCTAAAAATTATTTTGAGTATCGGTCACACTGGTTTTGTTTCTTCTGCAATTACAAATTTAGTACCTTTTGAAAAATTGACGTTTGAAAATTCGATCTCTTTTTAAAGATGGTGATTATTTGTCGCAGAGAAAAAATACAAAAAGAAATTAGAATTCAAACTTACTTAAATTTCGTTTTTAATTCTTCAAAAAAAATTCCTTTTCTCTCACATAAAAAAAAATGCACTCACTGAGCAAGAAGTCAAATGAATAACTCTTTATGGTGCATAGTGGAAAGAAAAGGATGCTGTTCCCCTTCCCCCTCAACTCCCCCCTCCCAAAAAAAATGGTATGATTCAAGTATTAACTAGACAAATGAAACTATCAGAAACTGGATAGTCTTGGTATTCAGGTCAAGATAGAAGGATGTATATTTATATAATGCAGCCAATAGGATTCTAAGTTTTGATCTGTATTCAGTCAAGTCTGACCTTGTGCACTAATTTCCTTCCTTCAAACTCTGTGAACTCAACTGTGAAATGAGGTGAAGGTTAGATCCTGCTAAAGCACACATGCCATTTAGACTAAACTGTGCTAAATGATCACCTTACCAAACCCAGAATTGTAGCTTGCTTTTCACAGAAGCCATTCCCCTAACCAAAGGCAGTATATTTAAACAAAGGTGATAGAGGAATTTAAGTAGTTTCTAAACACAGGGTGCAAAATTCACCTATCAGCTACACTAATGGAAAGAAGTGTGTGCCTAGAAATCCGGTATTTTTCCAGCGATCTGTGAAGTCCTCTTGATCCACATCCTAGAGTTAGCTATCCAAAGTAGGCACTAAGAAATTTGCTAAACAAAGACCGTCCTTGGCAAATTACTGTCACTGGGTTATAAATAAAATTAGTTTTCAAAGTCAAGTCAACCCTACCATATGACAAAATATAGGATATCTAATTACGACACCAGAGAGAGTAAACAGAGTTTGGTTTAAGTTTCTTTCATATCAAACCATCCAGCCAAGTATTAAAAACTATCACAAGGTACACTGAGAACATCAGTCATTTCTTGGAGTCAAATTTAAATTCTTTTCAATGAAACGTCCTTCTCTTCCTTTTCTCTCTCACATAAATACAGAGGATAATACCTAACTTCAAAGACTATAGCACTCTAAAAGAAACATTACTATGGGATCATTACAGAAGAGTTTAGTGATCAACCCAAAATCTGTTTCACCCTTCCTAATTCCAGTGCCTTTCCTGTTATTCTCTCGTATTTATTCTCTATATAGATAGCTTTGTATAGATCTATGTGCATGTTGTCTCAGAGACTGTCTGACTATTTTTGTAACCCTAGTGCTCAGCACAGTGCCTGGCACATAGTAAGCACTTAATAAATGTTTATTGATTAACTGATGTTTTGGTAGTCATCTCCAATTTATCTAAAGTATATCTCACTTTTATATATAGTTTTTTGCATTTTATATATAGTTTTTTGCATTTGTCTCCTCTATTAAACTGTGAGCTGCCCGAGAGAAGGTACCATTTTTGTCTATCTTTGTATACTTGATATTTAGCACAGTGCCTAGCACATAGTAGGCATTTAGTAAATGCTTGTTGTCTGGTGTTAGAAGCAGGAGGATGCAAGGCAGAAGTATTAGGACTGGAAGGCCTCAAGGCAGTTTCCATACATAATGTGGAGGGGAAAGCAAGAATAAGGAAGATTAGAAATACTATCATTATTTTACAGTGATTAATAAAGCATCCAAAGTTTTCAGAGTCTTAAAAGTACTCAATCCTTCCCTATAACCTTGTCTAAATGTGGTTTAGCAGAATATGGTAAGCTATACAAATTCTAGCAAACCAAAGCCCATGCATGGTTATTGTCTAACAATGTCATTTAACAGACCAAAAAGCCCCCTAATTTTACTTAATTCTAGGAAAAAAATAAGTAAACATACTCAAGAGGGGTGTGTGTGTGTTTGTATGTGTGTGGGGGTGTGTTTTCCTTGCCTAACATTTCTATATGCCAAACCACCAAAACTATAACAAAGTTTTCTTTGAAGTCTTTCATAGTAGAACCCCATCTCAGGCTTTACTAGTCTCTCTAAATAAAAATGCTGAGGACAACAAAAAGAGCTTTTTAGCTATATTGGGGATAAGAACAATGATTCGTTCTGGTCCTGGGAGTGGATAGGGCTATGATCTCACAGAAAGGAAGTGGATCATCTCTGCCATTGCTATTTTGCTTCTGCTTTCCCTATCAGGAAGAATGATCTTCAGAGTGGAAAGGACAGAGCTAAAATGCCTAAGAGGAAATTGAAAACCGAGATTAAGTGGGGTGATAGTAAAAAGCTACCTGTTTTAGCTGAAGTCAGTGGGCCTGTACAAATTACATCTCAGGTGCTGGTGCTAAAACAACTTAAGGATGTGACTGCCCAAGAGTCATCATTTATCTCTGAGGAATAGAAGAGAACGGGAGGTGTTCCAATAGTCCGAAAACAGGCAAATGTCCTGATTTAGAAACTGGGAGAAAAGGTTTATCTGGAGGCCACAAAGCACCACTAAGATGACTAGCATTGAGTAGGTAAGACTGCAGACCACATGATTTGTGAACATTTAAAAGCACTGAAGTGATCGCCATAAGCCAGAATGATGAATTCATTAAGAAGAAGTTGTGGTAAAATGTGGTAGCATTTCCATTTTGTCACATAACAGATTAAAGAATGAGTATAAGTCCAACTACCCTGGAGAACGACTTGCAACTATACCCAAAAGGGTATCCTGTGCATATGCTTTCACCTGGCAATACTACGACTAGTTCTATTTGCCAAAGAGATCCCCCAAAAAAGGGAAAAGGACTCATATTTACAAAAATATTTATAGCAGCTTTTTGTATTAGCAAAGAATTGGAGACTGAAGGGATGCCTATCAACTGGAGATTGGCTACACAAGTTGTAGTATATGATTGCAATGGAATACTATTGTGCTGTAAGAAATGACAAAGAGGATGGCCTCAGAAAAACTTGGCAAGACTTACGCACATAACGATATTGTGAAGATAATCAACTGTGAAAGACTTGGTAAGGCTAATCAACACGAGATCAGAACAACACCATAACACCAAAGGGTTCGTGACTCATGATGTAAAACGCTATCTTGCCTCCAAACCGAGAACCCATTAGCTCAAAGTGCTGATTGAAGCACAGTTATTTTTTTAATTTATTCTTGGGTTTTTTTGCAGGGAAAGAGGAGGGAAATGACATAGTTAATGTGAAAACATGTTTGAAATGACATTGTATGTATAATGGGTATTCTATTTCTAGCCTTTAAAAGGGGTGAGGGAGGGGCTAGGAGGAGAGAATTTGGAACTGAAAACTTAAAAAAGAAAAGAATGCGCATAGATACAGGGATTTGTAAGAGCATAATAGATATGAACGAAGGTGAAAACGTACGTATCACAGAATCACAAAATTTGAGAGCTGTAAGGGAATATAACCTCAGAAGCCATCTGACCCAACCCATACACAAAAGAATACCCACTACGACCTACCTAACAAGTGGTCACTCACAGCCTTGTCTGGAGGAGCCCTAAGCAAAGGGAACCTATCTGCTCAAAGCAGCCGTTTTATTTTGGGTCATTTCAAATCATTTTTTTCTGACATCAGGCCTAAATTTACCTCTTTGCAATTTTCATTTACGGCTCATGGTTCTGCCTTGTGGAGCCAAAAAGAACAAGGCTAAACCCTCCTCCACATAGTGTTGTTATTGTCATTGAGTCATTGTCTGACTTTTTGTGACCCCATTTTGGGTTTTCTTGGCAGAGATACTACAGTAGTTTGCCATTTCCTTCTCCAGCTCGTTTTATAGATAAGGAAACCAAGGCAGAGTTAAATGACTTTCCTAGGGTCATATAGCTGGTGTCTAAGGTGGAATTTGAACTCAGGTCTTCCTAACTCCAGGCCTTTCCACTTCTCTACTTAGCTGCCTCCACAAGACAGCCCTTCACATTTTTAAAGATAAATACAATGTCTTCCCCAGAGTCTTCTTTTATCCAGGTTAAACACACCTGGGGAACACTAGATCTTTTGACTGGTTTTCATATGTCATGGACTCAAGGCCCTTCTTCATCATCCTGGTTGTCCTCCACTCTTCATCTTAGGAATGCACTGCTTAAAACATGGAGTCGAGAAGTGAACACAATACCCCAGATGAGGTCTGAAAAGGGCAGAGTACAGTGAGATTGTTCCTTGTTCCTGGAAGCTGTGTCTCTCCCAAGGCAGCCCAAAACTATGTTAGTTTTTTTCCCCTCTAATTGACTTAGCACGTTATTGACTTCTGGTAGGTCCACAAGATAGAGAGATAGATGCAACTTAGATGGATCCATGAATACCTCAATAACCATACTCACATATTAAATTTCAAGTACTGGACTTAGGTTAAAACAATGAAAACTACTACCAAAAGAGGTAAAACAGCAGTCTATGTCAAAAAAGATTTGGGAGAATCCAGTGGATTACAAGCTTAACCTGTGATGTGACAACTGAAAAAGCTCATGTGAACTTAAACTACATTAAAAGAAGTATGATGTACATGGCAGACATGAGTACACTACAAATATCTGAAATGTTCTCATGTGGAAGAGGAATTAGACACGGCTTGCTTGGCCCCAGAGCACGAAGCAAGGATGAGGAAGAAAGATTTCATTTTCATAGCAGGAAAATCTTCCTTAACAGAGCTAACTTAGGAGGTCTTCAAGCAAGGGCAAGATGTGTATTGTGGGGGAGGGGTGTCCTAAAGAAGTTCACATTTCAGGTAGGGGTTAGACTGGATGAATTCTGAGTCATTTTCCAGTTTAGATTTTGTAACTCTAAATGCATACCTAAATTGTCATTTTGTTACTAAAAAGGCTTAAAACGAAAAATCAGATTCACATGACATACTCCAAAATGTAATTTGGTAAAGAATGTCTGACTGATTTTGGCATTACATGTAGATCTCTAGTTATGAAAACTGCATCTGACATTTTTCTCTCCCTACAGGAACAAATGGAGGTCCCAGACTAGCCAAAAATTATGAATATTATAATCTTAAGAGCTATTTGGAATCTTAGAGCTGACGCAAGTTTTGTTACTTAAAATCTTATAAAAAATGAATGTTGAAAATTGTCTTAGGCTTGCCTAAGGTAAAAAGGTAGTAAACAGTGGATTCAGGATTTGAGCCCTGACATTTCCAATCTAATGCTCTTTTCCTCTGCCATCATGACTGACAAACATGAGATCTACATAGAAATGCGAAAGCAAAATGAAAAAAAAAAGGTTTTAAATTAGTTTATGTTCTGATTACAACAATGTCAGACTACGTAATCATAAGGCTCAGAAGATTATAGAATCTATTACATATTGTTGCAGTGTTTCTTTATTTTTCCTTATTGAATTAAACGAATTTTAAAGGAACATAAGCTCACACAGCATTCATGCCTATATATGAGCAAGGATCAAAGTCCTAAAACCGGATAATTTTGATATTAAGTAATGACAATAAGCAAAACAGCCAATTAAGAGCCAAAAATATAAAGTAGAAAACATTAACTACCTTGAGTTAAGTCTGCCAACTTGACAACAATTCTCCCTATACTATGGACAATTCGCCAGGTTTAACAAGTCAACAACCATTTGCTAAATATCTGCATAGGCAAGGAATAGTCAGATACTGGGGCTACAAAGACAAAAACAAAGCAGCCCCCTGACCTCAAGAAGCTTATATTATAAGGGAATACAATCCTTTTTAATGTAAAAAGTATTTCATTTTTTCAAATTACAGGTAAAGACAATTTTCAACATTCATTTTTTATGAGATTTTGAGTTCCAAAATTTTCTCCCCCGCCCCTAAGACTACAAGCAATATGATGTAGGTTATACATGTACAATCACATAAAACATATTTCCATAGTAGTCATGTTGTAAAACAAGAAACAAAAGGAAGACACCATGAAAAAAACCAAAGAAAGTGAAAATATGCTTTGATCTGCATTCAGACTCCATCAATTCTTTCTCTGGATGTGGATAGCATTTTCCATCAAAATGGCAGAATGGGTTGCTTTTGGAACTGTCTTGGACCATTTTACTACTGAGAAGAGCTAAGGTGTTCATAGCTGACATCGCACAATGTTGCTGTTACTACATATGATATTCTCCTGGTTCTGCTCACTTCACTCAGCATCAGTTCATGTAAGTCTTTTCAGGATTTTCTGAAATCTGCCTGCTCACCATTTCTTATAGTACAACGGTATACCATTACATCCATACGAGTTGTTCAGCCATTCCCCATGGGCATCCCCTCAATTTTCACCACAAAAAGAGCTGCTATAAATATTTTTGTATGGGTAGGTCCTTTTCCCTTTTAAAGATTTAAGCAATTTCTAGAGGAAAAGAGGGCATGGAGTAGAAAAGGTTTCAGGCAGGAGCTGGCAACAGGCAGAGTTTTTAAGGAAACTAGATTTCAAAAGGCAGTGATAAGCAGCAAATGCATTCCAGACATAGACTGATGACCACCTCTGCAGAGGCATGGAGGCAAGAATAGCATGGCATGTATCGGGCACAGCTAGAAGGCCAGTTTGACTAGAATTGAGCTCAAGAGTAGAAAGAACATTATAGAAGTCTGAAAAGGCAAGTGGGAACCAGATTGTGATAAAGTACCAGTCTAGAGACTTTTCCACTTTATCCTAGGGACAACTGGAAGCATTGAAGATTTTTGACCATGGGTAGGTATAGACTGACATTTCTGTATCTTTTAGAAAGATCAATGTGCATCTGTGTGGAAGATGGAATAGAGATGGAGACCAGAAGCAGGGAAACCAATCAGGAGGCAACTGAAGTAGTCCAAACAAAAAAGCCTAAACTAGCGTGACAACTATGTGAAAGGAGAGAAGGGAAAAGAGATGAGAAATGTTATGGAGATGAGATCAACAAGAATTGGCAACGTAATGGAGAGTGAGGAAGAGGGAAGAATCAAGGACTATTCCAACATTAGGAAACTGAGTGAAAAGAATTATTCCCTCATTATGAACCTGAGTGCTTGGAAAGATGGTGATGCTTTCAACAGAAACTTGAATTCTGGAAGAGAGATGGATTGGGGACGAGAGGTGGAGGAAGTGGGGAGAAGAATATGAATTCAAATTTCAGACATAATAACTTTGAGATGCCTGTGGGATATACTGGTGGACTGGGGATGTAGGACTGAATTTCAGGAAAGCTTGGAGCTTCTGCCTAGAGATTGGTACTGAACCTGTGAGAGCTGATGAGATCACCAAGTAAGAAAATACTATTATATAGAGGAAAAAAAAGGCCCAGGAAAAAGTTTTAATAGCCATGTTGACTTTTAGAGGTGGAAGAAAATTTGGAAATTATCTTGTCTAATCCCCACATTTTATAGATATTGAAACTAAATTCCAGGGGGCATTAAATATCTTTCTTAAAATAGAAAATTAATTAAATTGCAGGAGTAGGATTCAAATCCAGGTCCTCCAACTGGTTTTCTCCCTACAATATTATGTCATTTTTAAGGGCTTAGACCATGCTGTGCTTATGTTTTTATTTAGCACTCACTTCATTTTAAAAATCTATAATTTGCGCATGATAATATTTCTTTGGATGGTTATAAACTAGCATCTGACCAAAATTTATATAGTAGTCAGAATTGGAAGTTACCAACTGGTCTCCCCAGGATCAGATCACCTTTTCCCCTTGTACCTCACATAATACTTGTTTTTTGTTAAGCCCCTCTAATGAATTTATCATTTATTATTTGATATTATATAGATACCACCCTACTAAGGACAGGGGTCATATCTGTGAGCTTTATTTCCCCCAGAAGCTAGCACAATGGTCTTCACACAAGGTGTTCAGTATTTTTTTCAATGAATTAAACTATATAATATAGGATCTTTTACTTCTATTTTTATTTATTTGGATCTTTTACTTCTTGTTAGAACTTTTTCTCAAAAAAATAGTAGCAAAATCGTGTTACAATCAATTCAACAAACTTTTATTAATCACCCATTATGTTCTGGATTAGGCCTTAAGAGTTGGGATAGTAAAAAGTAAAAAGGCACCTGCCTTTAAGGAGCTTACATTTGACTGAAAGACAACAACACAAAAGACTCATAATGGAAAAAGCTATCCACATCCAGAGAAAGAATTATAAGGTCTGAATGCAGATTGAGGCAAACTATTTGCTCTCTCTCTTTTTTTCCTTCTTTTTTGGTTTTGTTTCTTCTTTCTCGTGATTCATTCCATTGATTATAACTCTTCTTTACAACCTGGCTATTGCATAAATAAGTTTAATGCGATGGTATATGTAAAACCTATATTGAATTCCATGCTGTTTTGGGGGGAGGGGAGAGAAAATTTGGAACTCAAAAACTTGTGGAACTGAATGCTGTAAACTAAAAATAAAAAATAAAAAAAAAGAAAGACAACAACATATACACAAATGAGTAAGTACAAGGTAATTTCAAGAAGGTGTAGTTACCACTGCAATATATTTTTTAAAATATTTTCATCATCCTTTTTTCTAGCAGAAAAGTAACTTAAGATGCTTTTCCCTTTCTGGATCTGCTTCTGACTTTCCAGACTTTGTCACTATGCCTCATCTACTATCTCATTCCGGAACATCCATCCACCCCTGAAGGCCTCTTCACCCTGGAACGTCTATCCATCATGTCAACCATCCTTCACTCCCTTGCTAACTATGTTGCTGACTTGCTGGATTTTAATCAGTAAAGGTAGCCTTTTCCACTCTTTTTCAGCTCCCTTCTGTGTTGTCTCTCCCATTAGATTATAAGCTCTTTGAAGGTAGGGACTGTGCCTTCTTTTGCGCACACACACACACACACACACATACACACATAACTTCACACTTAGTATAATGTCTAGATTCATGGTCAACACTTAATAAATCTTGTTAAATTCTGACAACTGTGGGAATAAAATCTATTTGATGACAGTTTAAATACTCCTAAAACAGACAAAGCAAATATTTTTGTTTAATGACTTGTACATAGATGATGGAAAAGTAATTAAAGACTGCTTATAAACAATTTTCAAGGTCAATATTTCCACATAAGCAAAAACATCCTTATCTGTATTACTACAATAAACAAATGAGAAATAGAGAAGACAGGAAAGAAAGAAGGTAGAGAGTCCTAGGGAAAGAAGGAAGAAAGGATGGTTTGGGTGGAATGATGGTGATAGAAGTAAGATTTTGCTGGTTTCTGGACTCTGGAGAAAAAAAAGCATATCATCAGCCTACAAAACATAAGCATGCTGTTGAATATTATTAAATCTAACATCTTTTTTTTTCCTTTTTGACGCAAAAAAGGAATAGAAATCCTCTGTAATTCAAACACAATCTCGACATCCCATGAAACTATTTAACAACAAATTTAGATGACATCTAAGTGAAATTAAATAAATCTATTTAGTTCAAAGAATACTTGCCTGCAAAATGTTGGAACTAGTAAATTTGGTCATTAAAACATTTATTTTTCTTTCATAACTTTTTGGTCTGAAATCTTTTCAACATTTTCAAAGAAACTGAAAAAAAAAATCCAACCCATACAAAAGAAATTAAAATGGCAGTCTGTGTACAACTGCATTAATCTAAAAACAAAAGCCGTTTTGCTCCCTCTTCAGTACAAGCATAATCAAAGCACAAAAAGCACAGATGGTTTAGATTTTCTTTATAGAGAGTGGCTGAGAAGACCTACATCTTCAGTACTTATACAGAGCCAAGTCTGATCTTAGTGGCGATTTTAAACCAGGAATTTCTATAAGACAAAGGGGAATTCTTTTAAGCAACTAAAAATTAATTGGGCTAAACTGATAGTCCACAGAGAATTAACTGACTATTCCATAGCAGCACAGTAATAAGACAAATGTTTAACTCACAACAGCACTGTAATTTCATTCTTGTACGGATAGGACACAATGAGTCCCTAACAGCTTCAAAAAAATTTTTTTACAAGAAAATAAAGCAACTTGGTTGAAATGTATATGAACAGATTTGGTCATCAACATCAGTAGGCAAGGGGAAAAAAAAAGGAAAACTCATGATATGACTGCATCTATTTCTGGTGACATTATCTAATTTTATAACTTTGCTCAAAGTGAGTGGGAAAGGAAGAGAAGAATCCAGAATGAATGATATGTGTCTTAACTAATCCCAACCACGCAAAATAGCTTATAACCAAAACCAAAGGCAACATGCCTCTTTCCACATATTTCTGTATATCTGCATATGAATGTATTTTAGAAGAAAATGAGTTATAATAAACTTGCTAAAATAATTTTATCTGTTACATCATTCACTATATTCTTTGCAGTTACAGCGTTAACATTTACTTAATCCAAGAATGGATGCTTGGTTTTCTCACCTTCGGGTCTCTAGCTTCCTTTTAACTATGGCTCCACATCCCAACTCTTTTACTGTAAGTGCAAAGAATGTGTCCTCTGTAGTAGATTCTACCTCTGTACTAGGAAAAAGAAAGGAGTGAACTTTCTGAAATAACTTAAAAGAAAGGGGTATCTAATCCAATAGTAAACGTATACATGATCCATTCGTGAATCCCACATAATTAATACAGTCAATCACATCTAACCTACCCTTCACAGTTCTCAATTCTTTTCCTTTAGAGGTCACTATTTTAAGTCATTTTTCTTAATTTTACAATTTTTTGGACATTGCTTCTTTGCTCCACGTGAAAATTTTTTAAAAGCACAATATTTTTTATATTATCATTAAGGTCAATGGCAAAAATGGCCTAATGAGAGAGAATTCTAAGTATTAACCTCATCAGAGAAGGAAGATGGTATTTTTTCTCCTGTTATATAAAAATCTTTTGCACTAAAGTACTACTCTGACGTCACACGATAACTAGAAGGTAACCTTGGGTTCTCAAAGACCATGTCAATAGAATATTACAATTTCTGGCTGTTCCATTGCCAAAAAGGAAAATATTCAAGTTCAGATTAGGCATCTCCTTGTAGGCCTCTCTTCTGAGGATCAGTCTAGCTAAATTAGAAGAAACTCATCAGTGGATTGGCCAGCAGGTGGTTAATTTTTGGCCTCAACAACTAATAAAAACTAAGTAAGGTGTACAGGAGTGGTGATCTCCATCAGTTAGAGCAGGGCTGTCCAAAATGCAGCCTGCGGCCTGCAGTGCGATTTATGCGGCCAACCTACAAGCATAGAAATTTACATAAATGCTTTCGTAAAGGAAGCCGAGCTACCACAGAGCTCTCACTAAAATGGCAAATAAAAATATACTGTCTATCGTTTCAATAAAAACCTAAGATTAGACAGCCCTGAGTTAGAGGATATATGCACTGATGAAATTATGGATCCCTGAAATAAGTATGCATCACTTTGCATAATGTAATGCAATTGGAATTGTGTATATATTATATACATAATATATAATTCTATATGTGATAAATTGTGGTGCTGACAATTGTCCTCTCATCAGTGACAACATGCTTAATTCAGACAGAACTTACCCATTTTAATGATGAGCAAGCCAAAATTTTGGGAGCTAAATCAAAAGGCTCATGTAAATTCAAACTACCCAACAATCAATCACCTCCACCTATCACTATGTCATGGAAGGAAATCGGATTGCAAAGAGCAAATTCTGTCAGACCAGAGGCATGCTGGCTAGTCTCTGGAACTCTGTTCTCTTTTTCTATGCTACAAAAAGTCCCATGATACAAAAGCTTCTTGAAAACTGCGGCCAGCATATGGTGTCTTATTGTTTCACAAGTGTGCGTCTCTCCACATTACCCAGTTAACATCTGTCATTAGTTCTGTTTGCAAGGATATAGGCAGATGCCTGGTGAACTTTGACTTCTGATAAAGATGGATACATTTCAGAACAGAAGATCATTCCAAAAGAGTGAAATACTTGCTGACTTCCATAGAGTTAGCCATCCACCAACCTCCTGTGAAATGCCTAAATATACTGGAACACCTGAAAAATCATTATGTGAACTACAGTGCAAATGCCCAAATGTGCTCATTTAAAGACTGGTTCCAATTTTATATTTTTGGAACTGAAATGACAGTACATTTTGTGGGTAGGATGTTATATGTACGATTGACTAATTTTAGATTGCCTTGCTCTAACCTTGATCTTTTTCCCCTATATTTTATTTTGGAAAAAAAAATCAAAATTCTTAGAAATAAAAAATTATCACCATTTTTGGGAATATTTTACATTCTTAAGCACTATATCTAATCTTTACAGTCATTTGAAAAAAATGAGGTATGCATATCTTGATTAGCATGTCAGAGGACCTGGATTAAAATCCTAACTTTGTCACTTACAGTGCGTTCCTTCTTATCACTTGGATAGATGACCTCTAAATTCCCTTCCACTGCTACACCTTCACTGTAATATGAACAATCCTAATTTTACAGACTGAGTTAGTATACTATGTTTGTAGCATGTACAAAGAAAATTCTCAAATTCTGATTTCCAACTAGAGACAAGACTTGGAATAAAAAAGGGTGGGCAGCTAATACACATGGGGAAGGAGTCAACAAAGAACGCTTTAAAATATTACTTTTTATAATGGCACATACCAGAAAATTCCATTTTCTATGGTATGGGAGTATTTATTGTGATAGGTTGCATATGTTATAATGAATGTTCAAAATCTTTTGTGGATAATAACCACTGGGGATGATGTTTTCAAATGCACAGATGCAATTTTCCAAACCTTGTCTAGGTTGCCCAAATGCTATACTGTAGTTCAGTTTTTAGTCCAACGATCTAATAATTAGCCCGTATTCAATTTCATACTCTGTTTTGTCATGTTACTGTCCATGTGTTATATCATGGAAAATAGTCTAGACCAGCTTATTCAGCCTAAGTAGCAGGAATTTGCAAGGCTAACAGTGGATCTGTCAACAGTTTACTGTATTGCCCTATGATAACTTCTTGTATGTTTCAATTCCTCATTTACAAAATGGGGAAAACATTGATGGACCTGATAGGGAAACTACATGAATCAACAATTTATGAGTGCTTTTCAAAATGAGGTAGTTTTTTATCCCGGGTCACATTACACAGTAACTCCAGGAAATAAAACAAGCACATTCTATAAGTTTATAAGAACTTAAACCTCTGAAAGAATTCACAATTAAAAATCATTTTCCCAGAACTGAAAGGGGTCGATTGGGGTAGGAGGTGTTAACTCCCCCTAGACAAGGTACAGTGCTTTTGTTGTAATTAACGTAAAACACATGTTGCTTTCTGTTCTCACAGTGCCCAAATGCCCCAACAGATCTGTATTAAGTTAAACTAACACAAGAAAAGTACCTTTGTTATAGACAAAACCACTTACAGGTGCCAGTTAACACAAAGTTAAGGATAGCATGCTATGTTCTCTTTGCTAACAATACTATACTGTGAATGATTTCTTTGTGATAGCAAATTCAAAGAAATTACCTTGGAATGACAGGACTCTTACCTGTGATACTTACCATCTGTGTTTTGAAAAATAACATTACTGAGATGATGTATCAGCTGCTTCCATTTAGAATATGTTTTGTCTTTTTATTTAAAAAGTCTTAAGTAAAAGAATAGGTAATTACACATACGTTTTCTGTGCTGTTGATGCTAATGAAGTCGACAATCACTTGACTATTTTCTGCCTACCTCTTTCTGTGTACTTTTCACCAAATTTTTCAATATATTGCAGCAGAAATTGTAGAAGAAATATACTGAGACTCAGGAGATTGGTATTTTTAATCACAGCTCTACCACTGGTTATAAAACCTTGGTCAAGTCATTTAACTTCTCTTGGTTTCTGTTCTTCATCTGAAAAATAAGGAGGCTGATTGTATTACTTCCAAAAAGTCACCTTCTAGATCTCTTGGAATTCTTTTACTCAGTATTTAAAAGGAAAATGTTCTTTAGGGAGAACAAAGAAACATTTCCATAAAAGCTACATGGTTCAGTGATATTTGATCTTAAAGACATTCTATTTTAGAGCAAACTGTTGCTTTAAAAAATAAATTAAAAATTAACATTATTTAAAATTTGAACAGAAGAGACAACTTGCCATAAGATCCAATTTCGATTTCTACTGTCAAATCCAAGTAGTCGCTGAAGTGAACTTCCTGTTTTCCTTATTGTCTTTAGTATTCCTTAGTAAATGGTGCTATGAGAGAGACAGCTTCTCATCAGTGATGATACATTTTTTGCTCAGTCAGCTTAGAACCTTTCAAGGCCTTATTAAGATGAGTTTCTGTGGCCTCCAAAGTGAAACACAGAAGACTTTTTGAATTTAGCTCGCTACTTTTCAAATAAAACCTGTCACAGTGTGTGTGTATGATAACTGAAGGTAGCGTTCAAGAACTGACTACCACAACTGGATGAGATATCACAATAAAGTTTTTAGTGAATAACAGTATATTCTTTAAACTTTTTAAAGTTTTGTTTCTATTACTGTCCACAAATATGCTTCAATTTCACATATTTCTCATTAAGGGCATAGGCTCAAATCTGTATTTTAACATGATCATACTAGTAATGAAAATACAAGATACAAAGCTTAAAATGTAACAAATGATTATCCTCCACAATAAACCTGCAAACCAAATATTCACAAGTTCTCGTATTTTTTCCTTACTGTACACATTAACCCCCATTAATTAATCTATAGTACATTATTGTCAGTATAACGAGTAACAGACTTACATTCAATAGTAATTATCTAACTTTGGGGACAGGCTAATGTTCAATATTAAAATAAAATATAAAAAATATACCCCTCTAGGTATGAACATTTTGCTTTTACATGGAACATAAGTCAATTCTGCTGTGACTTAAGGCAAAGGGACAACATGACATGGTCAAAACTTTAAATCTAGTTATGTAGCAGGAGTATGGTAGAAAGTGCAGGTTTAGACAAGTAACAGGTTGAGGCCAAGGGTTCAATTAGTATGAAAGAATGAATAAGTAGCATAATTCCAGACAAGGAAGCAGATCTCCAAGTGCAGGAAGGCCAACAAAGGCAGAGAGGAAACAAATGGGTCAGTAAGGACAATACTAGCAAAGAGGGACGTGATCTCTGGTCCCAGGGCTGAAACTTTTCTTGCTTTTTAATGTGTCTAGATTTTCATGGTGTGGCAAAGGGCAAGTTTGTAGCCTGTGAAAGACAGAGAGGCCCCTAAGTTCTGATAAAGCCTGATTATAGCAAAGTGAGGGAACAAGATCTTCAGGTACTAAATCCGTTCTTAACCTTTTCTGTGTCAGGGATCCCCCTTTGGCAATGTGGGAAGCAAATGGACCCTCTCTCATACACACACAAAAAAGTTTTAAAATGCATTAAAAATACATAGAAATAACATAGGAAATCAATTATATTTAAATACGGTTATCAATTTAAAAAAAAACTTCCCAGATTCTAGATTAAGAAACTGTTCTAAACCCTAAACCTAATTTGGGACATTATAGGTCATAATATTCAATGATTAAACACAGGCACAACTTATACTGTTCTTGCTTTAATTCAGAGTGGTTGAGAGAATGATAAAAAGAATTAACGATTTCATGCTCCCAAGCGAGACACAAAAGGAATCCCATGCTTCCTTTAACACTCAGCTCAAACACTGCCTTCTAAAAGATCCCTGCTCCTAGTGTCCTCACTCCCAAAATTACATATACTTACTTTGTACATATTCAGTATATATTTCATGTACATGTCTCACCCAGAGTCACTTGAGGGCAGGCGCTGTTTCATTTTTGCCAGTGTAACAGTGCCGGGTACATCTGCTGTTCAGTTGTGTCTAACTCTTCATGACTACATGGACCATACTGTCCGTGGGGTTTTCTTGGCAAAGATACTGGAACGGTTTGCCACTTCCTTTTCCAGTAGATTAAGGCAGAGGTTAAGTGACTAGTCCAGTGTCACGCAGCTAATTGAGTCTGGATTTAAACTCAGGTCTTCCTGACTCCAGGCCCAGCACTCTATCCACTGAACCACCTAGCTGTCTTCTAGGCAAACAGAGGTTTAAGTGACTTGCCCAAAGTCACACAGTATTAAGTATCTAAGGTCATATTTGAACTCAAATCTTCCTGATACCAGGCCTGGCACTCTGTCAACTGAGTCATCTAGCTGCCTCCTAATAAATGTTTATTAATTGATTATATGTTAATGTCACATAATTCCAAATATAATTTATATGTTTCTGGAATGTCACAATAAAAAATAAGAATTCCTTTGGATGATTCAACTCCAGCATACACCCAACATCATAATTACTTATTTTAACTTAATCTTGAATTCACTGGGTATAGCAGGATTAAAATTGTAATGGCCAGGATCATCCTTGAGCACAATATGTGGCATGTGACTTTTTGACATGAGCAGAAGGTTATTTCTTCATTTGAAAATTAAAGAGCTTCTCTACTGAACATACAGTAGTCATATAACTCTTTTGTTCAGCAGTAATCACAAATGTGTACCTAAATCCCATCAGACTAAAGCAAATGGGCATTTCCATGCAGAAGGATTGAGATTTGTAAATATGTTTATATTTTCAGCATGAGCTTCTCTATATTATTCCTGGAAAAATTAAACGAAAAAAATGTTACTTTTCATCTTTAGGCTATAAGGCTACAAAACCACCTCCTTAGAAGTGGTCCAGAGTCTATTCAATATCACTTGCTGAATGAACATACACACTCATTTTACGTAATACCAACTTTAATCACCTCTACCACAGAGACTGTAGATTTAATTAAAGAGCCAACAGAATCTTGGAGTGGCAGTTTAACCATCATCTTCTGAGAAGGCTGCAAAGGGTTGTAATGGCTGTGAGAGCTACTGTTTCTAGAGGGGCTGTTAACTAGGAAGGCAAAAGAGAAGCTAGGGGAGAAAAAAACACCTAAGAACCTATTCCTGAGAGAACCAAGTTTAATCCTTCCCTTGAAAAGAAACACAAAGAGAATTCTAGAGAAGATTTTAATCGATATCACGAGAGAACTGAATGGTGGGGCTGTATTTCTAGAACTGAGAAATATGTAGTTGTAGAGTAATAATTAAAGGTGATTTCTGCTGTAATCTTTCATAGCTGATATATTGTAAATAATTATGTGTCATTACTTTACTGTTGGCTACACTGTTAACAAATAGTATAGTCAGTAACCTTAATGTTTATTTAAGCCTAAGGGTTTTGATACCTATAGAGAAACATAATCAAAAGCTGAAGGGGAAAGAGGTTTCTCCAATTAATTAATTAAACAAATATAATAAAGTTGGGTTGAGTTCTGATATCACTGACTAATGAGATGTGATAAAATTTTAGTAATTAATTTAAAAACAAAAGTAATATGTCCCTTGATTGCCTTAGAACTTAGGATGAGAATGAATAAGGAAAATGAGCTAGAAGCAGGTAGAGAAAGGATAAGTGCACTTAGCCTACATGTGAGTATGAGGACACCCAAAAAGCAACAGCTCTATTCTCCTTGATCAGTTTGTGTCTAAGTTTATCACCAGATATCTTGGATATTCACTGACCTTAATTGTTGTCTATTCATTCTTACTTTTGATATAGCTTTCAACCCTGCATGGAAATACACTGAAACTCAAAAATTAATTCATTTGCTATACCGATGCTTAAAAACTGATACACCAGCCAGACTAAAGTCACGTTGGGGAAGTTTACCAAGAGTTTTAAACTGGGAGCAGAAGGAAAATGGACAGTTTCCCAGTTCTTCCAGACTGCAATCTTCACAATGTAACTGCGTTTTTTTTAAGTTGATTCCCAGAACAAGAAATATTCACACTGAAATACAAGTAGAAAAAACCCATTCCAAAGCAAAATGTAAATAATCTGGGGATTATCTGTCACTTGGGAGCATCCACTGCTCAGTTTTATTACCCTAAGTGAGGCCTTTTAAGAGTGAGATTATGAGATTTGTCTCCTTTACTAAGCTATATTGCCATAAGCATCTGAAAGTTAAGTAGAAACTTACATTAGTCCCCAGATTCAAGAAACATTTAGTTGAATACAAAATTTCCTCGGAGGATGCAGGGAGGGGTTTTGGAAGTTTAGAATACATCATGATCACAGGCATATATATCCAGATTCAACAAAGTACAGGAAAAAAGAAATTGAGGATAAAGGACAATTAAAAAGAAAGTTTTTTTTTTTAAATCGATAGTAAACCCACACATTTTAATTTGCCATATTTGCTAAAGATAACAGAAATCAGGGGTAACAAACTTTTTTATCTTCAAGTTCAACTCATATACTTAAAAGGCAAGAAAATGAAATATCAAAATGTAATAGAAAAGCAATTTGGTAAGAGGCAAAATAAAGATATGATACTCATGAGGCTGTAAGGGGTAGAGGGACCGTCAAAAGAGGTAGTTTCTGTTCTTTTTCTGATTTGAAACACTTTTTCCAGATATACATGTTATAAAGAATATATTTTCAATACCTCCCCTTCAAAAAAGTAGCTTGAAGAGGCAGTAGTGTGCTAAAAACTAACTTTAGTCTACACATAAAAATTGTGTCCACAAATTTTTTTCTCAGTTGAGCTGATTTCAGTTTCCTGTGATAAGAATGCTTTTTAGCTTATCCCTAATGTTATCTCCAGATCATTTTTCTTTTCTTCCTTGCTAATTTTGTTTTACCCCACTGCTTTTTCTCTTCCAATGTTTCTCCTCCTTATTTAGCTTCTCTTCTAACACTTCTCCCCACCCTGTCATATCTCACCTTCCCTTCCCTCTACCCCAAAATTTACTGTCACCTTTCAGCTTGCAATGGGCTGGTGTATATTATCAATCTCAGGGAGCCTCAAGTCTCCCAAACTGCTTATAGTTCTGTGGAGGCCTGAGCTGACTGCTACTGATTTCTCAGGCTGATGCATGTTTGAGAAGCTTATTGTTAATAGCCAGTTTCCTTCTGCCACATACATTTCTGTTCGCATGCAGCTGGCTGTTAAGGGAACAGCTGTCTCTGCATGTAAGGTTCTGGAATGCAGCTTTGGTTGCCACTAAAAGAAATGGGCATCCCCAGGCTCCTAAGACTCAGCAGACACAATCTGTTCTCTTCCAGAGGAAACTCTTAGTCCAAGAACCTGCTACTGAGCTAAAATATCTGGGGTCCTGTCATTTCCCCTCCACAGCCATATCCTTTGTCTTTCTAACTTAATGTTGCAAGTACACAGTTCTTGGCTGGCTCCCTTTTTCTACTATCTGGAAATGGGGGGGGACGGGACTGGGGGCGGGGGCAACCTACCTGCTTTAGATGTTTTACCATCAGCTGATCAGATAAACTTTTTAGAGAAAAAATGATCGAAAGAGGACTAACTAAATATAAAATGATGTGGTGGAGGGGAGGATACAAAAAGGTCACCAGGTTGTAACATACTAGCATTAACTTATTTTTTAAAAGGACAAAAAGGCACCAACGAGGCAAAGAAGAATGAAGGAAAACAGGAAAGACGTTAAAAACGGGCGAGGAGAACTTGTGAGAAACACCGTGACGAGAAAATTACACTAATTTTTAAAAATCACTTAATAGGTCATTAACTTCAACTACTATGTAAAGGGACATATGGGGCCTATAATGTGGAATGTGACTATAAAGCAACAGGGCTCATTTTCCTGTGGGGCTGGTTTCATTACTTTGTTACTCTGTAATAACCAGTTTCTCCTAGGGTTAAAAAAAAAAAAAGCTAAAAAGATAGTAAATTTGATTTTGTTGTTTTTTTATGAGAAAACTTAAAAAAAAACACATCTAATTATGCTTGATGTGAAAACAGAAAGGTGAAAAAGTTGCGTGGGAAAGCAGAGCCAGCAATTTGTAGAAGTCAGTAATTAAATTGTTAGCGAACAAAAACCAAAAATTCTGTAAGACAGCATGTAGAGACAAGACAACTAGAAAAATCAACAGCCATTTCACACACTAAGAGGCTTTATTAAGTTTATTAGGAAAAAACAAGTCATTCCTCAACTAATTACTGTGCCTGAAAATTTGGCATTTTCCAGAAAGCCAAGTATTAATTTTTCAAAAACAAAATATCTACTTTAGCACTCACTTAACTCTACAGAATAGCCCACTACAGCATGGTCTTTGGATCTAGCAGGAAATTATTTCTATTCATGCTTTTTAAGTTTTTCTTTCATGTTGTTGATGTCACTTTCATCCTCCAAAATAATACTACTAATCATGATTACTATTAATTAGTGGCAGAAAAGATATTCTAGAAGATGAATCAAGAGAAGTTGGTAACCGATTGGATTTAAGATGTGAAAGAGAGGAAACAGCAAAAAATAATTCCAAGGTTTTGAACATAGGAGAGTGAATAAATAGTAGTGTCACTGAAAGAATTAAAGAAGTCAGATGGAGAAGCTTTAGGACAATAATATGAAACTGTGTTGGGGTCATATGGAATCTGCACTGATGGTAAGATGCCCAAGTAGAGAGGCAGTTGGACATTGAGGCTAGGAGCTTAAAAGAGCAGTCAGAGCTGTAAATATTGATTTTTGTATTCACATACACAGAAATGGTAGTTGAAACCACGATAATGAATCAAAATGTCAAGGGAAAGTAGAAAAAGAAAAATGTTAGAAAATATCCACGTCAGGGAGTTCAATTCAAGTCTAATAAACACTTAATTGCTTCCCATGTAGAGATCACTGGGATAGATGGGGTTGGTACTAGATTTAGACAAGGTAAAAATAGACCATGTACTCTTTAGAGTTTAGAGCCTAGTAAGGCGTTAAGATGCTAAAACAGGTAAGATACAAATACAGGATACACGGTCGTATACAGACAGTTTTAAGCTCTAATAATAGCTTTGTAGATACCTGAAACAAAGTGCTATTTGAGGTCTGAGAGAAAAGGACAGGGAGAACCAAGGAAGGGTTCATGAAGTAGAGGGCATATGAGTCGGGGTAAAAGAGAGCATTGATGAGCAAGGGCATGACAGTTGGAAAAGACAACTTTTTTTGCTTGTTTGAGGGGTAAAAGAGTAGTCTAGTTGTCCAACTGAGTTGGAATGTCAAATTTTCACAGGACAGAAAAGGGATAAAGCTGAAAAAGCAGTGATGCCAGACTGTGAAGGTCTTGAATGCCAGGCAAAAATATCTGAACTTTACTAAACAGCCAGTATGGAACCCCTAAAAATTTCTAAGCAGGAAAGTGACATGAGAGTAGATGTTTAAAGGGTCAAAAAAATTCTTAAGTTATTTTGGGGACAAATATGAACACAAATGGCTAAAGGTGTGACTTTTAAATGAGGTTACACAAAAAGCCCAAATATTTTGTGCCAGAGTGAGATTACATGGCTCAGGGGACAAATCAGACATTCTACCATTCAATCAAAGAAACACCATTAACCTTTAGTCCTTCAATGAAGAAATGTCTTTTTAAGGATAATTCTGTCAAAATGAAGCTTGTGGCATACAATGATTGTGGCCTGCAGAACTGAGAGAATGGTATGAAAATATAGCAATATGTGCCGGTACTGAGGGGTAAACAAGATCCAGGAAGAGGCCTTCGGGGAAGAGAAGGGGTATGAAAGAGCAACAGAAAGCTCAAAGTCAAGAGTCATGAAGTCTAGGAAGAGTCCAGAGCAGCAAGGCCAAGGCCTACACAGAGTCAGGTCAGCTAAGATTTCTTCTACCTTTATTTCTCTGTACTGGGACAGACAGCATGTCATACCACATAATTGTGGGGCAGACTGCATCTCAGGAGAAAAAAAGTCTTTTGTCAGATTTGCAGTTTAGAAAATACAGTTTGCATATACTAACCAAAACTTTTGTCCCGCTTATCTACTAACTCTCTTGATCCACAATGATTGGCTTACCTTTCGTTGACAACTATGTCATTTGGTATAAAATTGTATTTCAATGCATGATTAAAGCATTTATTTTATGAACAATTTTATAGTAAATTAGGTTGGCTATTTCAGGCCAATCAAACGTTTAAACTCCATTATGGTAAGTAAACCTTTAGACAAATTTTTTAAAAGTTCTCTTTAATGAAAGAGAAAAAATGAAACACTGAGCTAAATTCTCTGAATACAACGTTACAAAGGAATTTTTTGTAAAGTACTATATTCATTTATACATCCAAAGGACCAAATCTAAGTAATATCTTTATGTGTGTGTTTCAAATTTCTGTCTGTTTTGGGAGTCTACCACTGTACTGCAGATGATTAATCCAGCTTTCTATCAATGGAAGACCATGCTCCACTAAGTAGCTCAATCATTACTTCTTCTCTCCATGGGAGCTGGATAGGACCTTGTAATTTCATCAGTATAGGCCAGGGAACTCCCAAATGACCAATGCAGACCAACTCCTCCGCAACTTACTCATCATGTGTTACCTGGAGCACTCAGAGGTTAAATGAATTACCTTGGGTCATACAGTCACTATGTGGAAGAGGGACTTTGTCTTTTATGCCAGTTCTCTGTCCACTTTTTATACTGTCTCTCTCCATAGGAGGTATTATGGTGATGACATGCAGCATGTTTCTTCTCTTTAAGTTGAAAGTACATTACGATACTAAATATCATTCTAAGATGCCGTACAACTCTGTGATTTCAAATAAATTATTATCAATGATTAATTACATGAACAAAAATTGCAATGAAGGGAAAACAATTACAATGACTAAGCATCCATGTTCCAAGACTGACCTTGTCTGTATTTTTTTTTTCCATCTGCTAATGCCCTGTCTCCTGTGCGGCATCCTCCCATTAACCCTCACCTGAAAAGGTATTAGAACAGCAGTTCAGCTGTTCCCTCCATCTTGGACACTAAATCTAGATCAAGAAGCTCTGGGTTGACTGCTCAGAAGTGTACTGGTAAGACCACCCTATCACCACAAGGGAGATCCCAGCCTGAGTCGCTAGTGGAAGGCACGGTGAGAATCCTAGGCATGTGTTTATTATTAAGTCAGAAGAATGGAAGGAAAGGGGATTAGACTGAAATGAGTGGGGATGAAAGAAAGAAAGAAGTACAGCTGATGAGGAGAAACACTCCCCCCTTCAGGTTAGGCCTAAGGCAGCTGCAGCTCAGAGTTAATCTTCTAACTGATAGAAAAGAGACCTTGGATATATCCTCAGGCCCTAGCTCCACCCAAGAACACAGAAATTTAGCCTCCCAAATCACAGGCACATAGGCTATTTGGAAGGTTAATAGTAATTTTAAAGACAAGGATAAGCATCCTCTACCACATCAATAGCCTTCCCACCCCTAGTCTGCCCTACCTGCTTCCTTAACATCATAAATCCAACCGTAATTAGGAGTGTGGACAAGTTTCAACCAAAATAAAAATAATCATATTAGATCCTCTGCCCTGTTCCAAAAGAGAAGAGTTAGAAAAAAGGCTGAGCGAAGTCTGAGGGAAGGGGGCCAGGATTTCCTCAGAGGGAATGGAGGGAAGGCTCAGCTTCCTGATGGACTCTGGCAGTGCTGAGATGGCTACTTGGTCATATAGAGACAATAAAAAATCCCACCCATATGGAGCCTTCAGACTTGGTGGCTGCAGAAAACCACAAGACTCATTACATCCTCACCTAACCACTTTTCATATTGGGAGGAAAGAAGGGACACATTCGAAGGGTTTTTGAAATTCCAAGAAAGATTTAAGCATTCCCCAAACAACAGGTTATCAACTTTGTTTCCAATTCTTTGCTATTTAAATTGTACTGGGTTTTTTTAAAATTTCATTTTGGGGGAAGAGGAGGATGGTTCCATCTTTTTATCATTGCCCTCCTTAGTAAATATGACCAGTAGTTGAATCTCTGAGCCAAAGAGTATAGACAGTTTAATCACCTTCTGATATACTAGACTGTACTGCTTTTTTCATTTTTTATATTATTTTATATTGATAGGACACTTATATCCTAGGGCCTTGCTCTACCAGTGGCTATCTGTATGACCCCAGCCATATAATTTTTGTATTTTGTATTCTAACTTTTCCTGTAATCATTACCATGAAATAATATTTGAAAAGTCACTCAAGAATTTCATCTAAAGAGAAAAGATATGAAAAATCATGAATTAATATAAATTACTATTGACAGAAATATCAGTTTATATCATTTTTAGAAGTATAGTCTTTCCAAAAAAGAACCTGCAACCATGGATTAATACAACATGGAGCTGAGAACAACATGGCTAAAATCTCCATTCCTTCTTTAAAAATTCTGATTCTTGAGGTATTTGTCTATATGAACTGTGGCAATCTCATCTTGAAGCATTTATCCTGACACACCAACCTGGAGACCACATTCATAACTTCATTATATATATATAAAAAAGCCTGAGCAGAAAAAGGCTACAAATGACAGGAAAGGTGAAAAGACCTAGACTAGGGAAGGACTCAATGGGTAGGTTCCCTGCGAATTCTCTACTAAAGACTATAGGATCAAAGAGTGACAGCAGAAAAGGAATTTTAGAAACCATCAAGTCCACCCCTTCGTTTTACAGATGAGGAAACAGGTCCAAAGAGGCTACACGACTACTAAACATCTGAGGCAGGATCTGAACCCAAGTCTCGACTACCTCTAAATCAGAGGTTCTAAACTTTTTCTGTGGGTGGCATATGGATGCCTTTGGAACTCTAGTGAAGATTATGGTCTATTCAGAATAATGCTTTTAAATTCATAAATTACACGCATTTATTTTATTTACTTAAATGAAACATAGTTATCAAAAGATTAAAAAATTCATGGGCATCCTCCCCCCCAACTCCAAACTCTTGCTCAATGCAATAGAAAAGGACTGCAAAGAATAAGAAGGCATAGATGGGTTGTGATTTTTACTTTAATGTCTTCACTGATGAGACCACAGATCTAATAAAATATCAAGCACTGGAAAGCAATATAATAGCTAACACATATAGGGCTTCAAGGCTTGCAAATTACTTTATGTAACTTTCTATATTCATTCATCTCAACATGAAAAAAAAGATTCACTGCCTATTCTGACTGTAATGCTGCCTACAAGAAAAATATGGAGAAAAATTAGATCTTGAAACTTTCTCTTTAAAGTCTATAAAATAAAAATATAACTCAGGGCCATAACTAGGGACGGTCCACCGGCATTTTGCTCCAGGATGCCAGAATATAAAAGACAATAATATAATACTTGCACTCTAGCACCTGAGCTAGGGCTTAGGGCCCAGTTAACAAGAACTGTTTTTTGAGGTAGATCCATGACTTCACTGGTATAGGGAATTCCTCCTGACGAGGAAATGATTTCTATTGATTAATATAAATCAGTACTTTTCTGTGAATTACAGTTTAAGAGAGCTGCCTGGAAACTAAGACGCTAAGTGACTTACTAGCATTTTGTACAAGCACATGCATAAGAAATGCTTGTTAGCTGACTTAAGGTTATCACAAGTATATGTCGAAGGCTAGAAATGAACCCACAGCTTCTGACTCTAAGTAATAACAGTCAGGTAAAACAGGAAGCTAGGAGGTGATGGCAACTCCAAGAGAACCCCTTCCTAACTTTGACCCTTTCCCAGTTCCTTCTTCCCCTCACTTCCTCCCCACCCCCAAAATCTAACAGTGTCCTAAATCTCTGCACACACAGAGCATTGTGTCCTAGGATATCCTTGTACTACGAAGTTAATTTGCTGGTATATTCAGAGCTCCATGCCTCTGGCACAAAAACTGCTGTTACAGCACTGATAAAACCCTAAAATTTGTTTCTAGATTCAAAGTTTTATTTTTCAATTGTTTGGGATGCACAAGATTAAGGAAAAAAATGAAGTGAATAAACCCAAATCTGGAAAATGAATAAAGCTGCTCATAACCAATCAGGTATCTAATAATCTAATCTGAGCTCATTAACTAATCATATTATTTTTAATTAAAATAGCTAATACCAACTAGGGCACCACTCTGATGCCTGGTAGATACTCTAGGTCATTTGTTGATGCTCTACGAATATAACAAGAGCATAGTTAAAAGTCCTCATCATATTTTGTTTGTGTCATTCATTTTGGAAGAATTTTAGAGGATCTAAGACATTCATGAAACTTTGTATCCCTCTTTAGATACTGATAGATCAGTTGGAAAACAAAGAAATTTATAAATCTTCAAAACCACAAAAAAAAAAACTTATGAAAAATAGCCAAGTAAGCCAGACATTAGTTCACAAAGTGATATGTCTACTCCTTACCTGCCCATAATCTGTCCTGAAGACAACAACTCCCTCTGCACAGGAATTTACAGTGCTTGGAAAGTGCTGGCCATTTTCTCGCAACCAGACTCGGGTTCCCTGTAAACAAAACGAACATAAGTAAGCTTTAAGCCTGGAAAGAATTTTAAAACAAATCACAACTCCCCCAAACACCACAATCACTACACACCTTTCCCTAATAAAAAAGATCATTTAAAAATTGAGGTATTACCCACAGAATCTCTTTTTCAAGCAAGCCTCTATCCTACTCTTAGTCTCAGCACACAACTACGGCTTTGGGAGAGGAGGAAAAACAGATCTTGCCTGACCTCAAGTCTAGAACATAAGCAAACATCTATAATCCCAGCTACCTGGGAAGGCTGAGGCTGGAGGTGATCTCTTGAGCTTGGGTGCTCACATTAAATTTGGAATTAATATTGTGTGCCCACCAGAGCTGGGGGGCCTACCAGGCTGCCTAAGAAAAACATGAACCAGCCCAAATCAGAAGTATAGTAGGTGATATCAGGCCCATGAGTAGTAAATCTACTTTTTAACCTAGGTAAGATGTTGGTATCTCTTCTTTTTATATTACCTCCATTTCTAGATATTTCTTCTCAACAATTTACCCTGAAATCTGTATCTTGGTTGGAGAGGAAAGCAATTTCACAAAAAGAACTGAAATGTCTCTATGGGGAAAAAAATAGAAATATGCACCACTGCCGCTTACTCCTCTCAAATAAAAATTTGGAAACATTTGCCTAAAGTGTGCCCAGGCCAAGTTTTTGGAGCCAGGTCCATAGTAAGTGCCTAATAAATGCATACTGACTGCTTAAAAAGGTGATTTGGAGCATTGATTTCTTTCCCATTTTTAATTTGCACTCTACTGCTTTACATTTCTGAGTTTCTTCCACCTACCATTTTACAGCATGGAGTCACGTACTCCAAAGCTGGGCATTAAGAGTCACTGTGTAATTCTTTTCCCTATTGAAAAGCCCTTTAATAGTGTGGATTTATATTGCTGACTTGGAATGAATTATTTTGGCTCACTGTGATCTAGATGAACAAAAACCCATTTCCATGTGTTCTTCTAGCATATGATTTGATGGTGTTTGGTGTTAATTTTCCACATGATACAACAACAATCATAGACCTACAATGGTTTAAGATATACAGTATGCTTCCTGTGATAGGAGGTTACCATGTAAAAGAAGAGTTAATGCAAGACCCAAGAGGCTTTAATAAGTTCAGGCTCACACAACTCATATTCATGGTTCACGGTTGCATACTTTCTGAATCCAAAGGGGGCTAACCATCTCTAAACTGATCTGAAAACAATACTACATTGATAAAAATGACACATGCAGCTGCCTATCAACTGCAGTCAGCTAGTTATTAGCAAACAGCTGCTGTCAAAAAGCATCCTTATTCTCCTCCAGCCTCCATGCATGCATTATTAGCAGAATGTAACCTCACTTTGTAAAAGTCATGTACCATTTTATTTTTAAATTATATGTACAAATAAAGAGAGAGGGTTCAATTAGAGATCAGTTGAAATGCATTTAACTGAAATTTCAGGTACTATAAAAAATCTATCGAACATAAAAATTAAAAGAATTATTTTAAAAAAGATGTACGACATTCCATTGGCACCTGCCACAAAGAACCAAAAATTCCTGTCACACGATGATAATACACAATAAATAGGATTTCACTGAGGAGGTATTCTCTAAGCATAGCTTTGAAAGGGGAAAAAAAAGATTCTGAAATATGGATAGAGAGAGGGAGTACAATCTAATCCAAAAAAATACTTATTAAAACACTTCCATTCAAGGTACTGTGTTAGATACTGAAGATCTAAAGATACAGGAGAAATAGACTAAGCCCTTACAAAAGGGTAAAACCTAAAGACCTTACATTTTTCCAAAAGGATTATAGAATATGATATCTAGAAAGGATCTAAGCAGCCAACTATAGTCCAATCCACACACCAAAGAAATCTGCATTGAGACATATGCAACAAGTGACCATCTAGCCTCTGCTTGAAGACCTCCAAGGAAGGGAATCCACAGCTCAAACTGTTAGGAAGATCTTTCCTGACATCAAACTTAAATTGGCCCCTTTATGGACTTTTACTTATTGCTCCCAATTCTGTCCACATGACAAACTGTCAAATACTTTAAGGCATCTACGTGGTCTCCCAGCTCCTTGTCTTGCCCCAGGTCAATTTACATGAGGCTAAATATGCCCAGTTTCTTCCATTGATTCCCATGTCATGTACTCAAGGCCTTTGACTGTCCTGACTGCCCTCCTCTGGACACTGCAGCTTAGCAATGTCCTTCTTATAATGTGATGCCTCAAAATAATCACAGTGCTCTGGTTGAGGTCTGAAAAGGACAGAAAATAGTAAACTAAGGTAGCCCAAAACTGCAGCAGTTTTGTTTTTTGGGGGTTGTTTTTGGCTGCTATTTCAGACTGCTGACTTCCATTGAGTTTGCAGTCCACTAAAACCCCCATATCCTAGAAGTGAAAGTTTTGGAGCTCAGCAAACAACAGGTTCTTTAGCAATCTGACTGGAACACAGGAGTGCGAGAATTTGATTCAGCAACAATTTATTAAGGCACACAGCAGGTAGAGAGTAAATTCAAGGAGAAAAAAATAAGTCTTCTACTGTCTTTGTCCTTGCATTATCTGGGGCTTATAAGGCTGAAAAGGTGGGTTGCAGCCAGATTATAACAGGCTGAATTTTTATCACATCCCACACACAACAGGAAGCCAAGTGGGTAGTTATGGCAAGGAAAACTAAAGGTGAAAGGACTTAGGAGCCCGAGGGAAAGGAGAATAAAAACCCAACTGTCTTCTCTCTAGGAGTTTATTCCCAGCAAGGAGCAGGACCATTCCTCCAACCCACCCCCACCCAGTGGAAAGAGCATAACATCTAAAGTCAGGTGGCTCCATTTCAAATTCTGTCTGCCACTCATTACTTCTGTGACCTTGGGCCTCTCTGGATCTCAGTATCACCTGTAAAAAAATAGAGGTTAGTCTAGATGACCTCTAAGGTCCCTTACAGCTCTAAATCTATGACCCTATGACTTTGCGATTGAGTGGATGGATGGAAGGAAGAAAGATAAAGAAAGCAAAGTCAAAGATGACTGAGATTTTCAGCTTGGGTGGCTCAGAGACCTCAACACTTACTAATGACCTCAACAGAAAAGAAGAATTTGGGAGAGGTGGGTTTGGGAAAGGGAAAAAGACGGGGCTAAATATATGAAGAGTTCAGCTCCGAGAGTCTGAACGTTGATGGGATATCCAAGTGGCTATGTCTAACAGATGGACGGAGATGTAGAACTGGAGTAAGAGAAGAAAATAGGGCTGGAAAGGTAGATTTAGATATTGCGTGCAGAGTAGTGATAACTAAAGCAGCAGATAAAGTCAACAAGAAGTACAGTGTAGAGAAATTAGAGAACAGAGTGCCTTGGGGGATACCTACATTTAAAAGACAAAGGTAGAACAATAATTCAGATCAGACTGGTAGGAGGACCAGAACTAGGAAAAACAATGTTAAAGAAACCAAAGGAGAAGAAGTGGTAGAACAGATTTTATTAGATGGCCTAAAGGCATCAAAAAAACATTTAAAAGTTCTGTCCTCCAAGACCAAACAGACCAAGTCTTTCATATAAGCACCTTTCAAAGCCTTAGGATAACAGTGAGAACTGGAAGAGACCTCAGAAGTCATGTAGTAGCACAATCCTCTCTTCTAACAGATAAGGAGAATGAGGCTTAGAAGAGTCAATTATTATATAACAATCTGTGTGTGATTTAATCATTGTGGGTACTCCCATCACAAAGAGCTGATTGAAATCCCTTAGAGCTTATTAACAGGTCTTTGTGAAATTTTATAAACATTACCAAAAATTCATTATCCAGTGGCCAACTTTCTGGTAATACGTTTCTATTGACATATCATTCACTGCCAAGACCACACTCAAAATCTTTCTAACTTGACAGGTAGACCATAGTAGGTATACCTTATATTCTTATGGCATGTCCTTTAAGAACTCAGGGTTACCTGTATACTACAATGAGCCATCAGAGGACTATGATAGAAGACATTACCTAATCATAATTATGTAAGGGTCCCAAAGTAAGCAACTTGCTGGAGACCTAATTTCAAAGGTTCTCCACACTTGATTTCATGTATAAAAATCACATTCTCAATTATTACAGCTCACCAGTTAGCCCCATCCAAATGTTTCTTGGTGCTTTCGGGCCATTTAATAAAACAACTCACTTATTAACAACATTACCAAGATAACTAAGCCTGTCAACCGGTGATTGGTTAATTAGTTTTGACTTGTTTCATTGACTAGTTTCATTGCTAAGTAGAGGGTCCTTACCTCACCTCTCAAGTCTTTAGTTCCTCCTCCATAAAATGAGGGAAATGGTCTTAATGACTTCTAACAGGCTCCTTCAGCTCTAAATCTACAATCCTATGATCCTTAGAAAGGAAAAAGAAAGCTAATTACAGTCAGTATTTTCTGATACCTGTTAGGTCATAACCGGTTAGGTGTTTTGGTTCAAAGTTTTGGTCTCCTGCATGGTTCCTCCTCCACGCTCACTCCTCCCCTAACTGCTGGCCATTCAAGTTTAAACAGTGTTGACACAGCATTACAGGGATCCAACAGAAATATACACTTCTATATTTCAAAGGTCTCTTGGCCAGGTGTGAATAGCTGCTGATAAGCAAAAATCTCCACAAGTTGAGCAATGATACTATCAGTGCTACTTTCTATTTGCCAGCCTCTTAAGTGTCTTCTGGGCAAGGAAAAGTTCAAAGCATAACACAAAAGATTAGTCCTTCTGTGTGTTCTATTTTTTTTTAATAGCTAGCTTAAAGTTTAAGTACTTTACCAGTGGTCCTACAACTATTTTTTAATATAGCCAGTTCTTGTACTTTCTTTGAGCCCAAGGCTTTTATACTTCAGTTCTTCCTGTTACTACTAACTTCAGAAACAACTGTAAAAGCATACAAGGGGAACAAATTTGCTGAAATATTAAAGAAGTCTGGGTGGGGAATAAGAGTTGCCTACCATACCCAACCTTTTATGCTGACATTCAAAATAAGGCTGCAATGTCATAGATATTACCAGGCACTGAAATCAGGCTACAGAGAAACTCAAGATATTCCCCCATTCTATTAAGGAGAAATGACATTAAAACATATAATTCTATTTTGAGAGGAAAAGAAAAAGGACTAAGCCATGGTGTGATCATAAAAGACTTCTTAGAGAAGGTGGCATCTAAGTTGAGCCTAGAAAGAAGCTTCAAATTCTAAGAAGCAGAGCCAAGGAAAATTAGCATGCCATCCCTAAGGCTCAAGCTGTGCAAGGCTCCATGGAGGTAGATAATGGGAACATCGAGGTGAAGTAACAGAAAGGATATAATAAAGAATGTGGGAAGAGAGTAACATGAAATAAATCTGAAAAGGAAGGCTGGTGCCCAACGATGAAGGACTTCAAATGACTCTAGGATAAAATTCAAACGCATCAATTTAGCAACACACAATGAAGAGTCTTCAAGAGGGGAGTTAACATGGTCAGCCCTATGCTTCTGGTAGCTAGCTGTGTGCAAGATGGTTTAGAAAGAAAAGATGTCAATTAAACAGGGAGTACAATTAGGAAGCTATTACAATATTCCAGTAAAGAAGTAATGAGGGTCTAAACTAGGACTGAAACAGATTTGAGAAATGTTGAAAGGAAGAAGTGAAAAGACTTAGCAATTGATTAAACACCGTAGTGAAAGAAAAGGAATTACAAAGGATCAGTCAACAGTGTTGAGGCAGCTACCTGAAGCAGTGGATGGAGCATCAGGCCTGAAGTTAGAAAGACCTGAGTTCAAATCTGACCTCAGAAACTTACTTGCTATGATTCTGGGCAAATCATTTAACCCTGTTTGCCTCAGTTTCCTAATGTGTAAAATGAGCTGGAGAAGGAAAGGGCAAACCACTCCAGTATCTTTGCCAAGAAAACCCCAAAGATGGTCATGAAGAGTCAGATACAATTGAAAATGACTGAACAATAACAGTATTAAACAGTTCCTGCTTTGGAGGATGACTAAGATTGCAAACCTCGGTGAATAAAAGGATGGTGGTACCTACAACATTAACAGACAAGTTGGGGTTGGGAAAAAAGATAATGAGTTCTGTTTTAGATATGTTGAACTTGAGGTGCCTGTATGATATCCTGGTGGGGAGATGTTCAGGAAGGCAGCTGGCACAGGGCTATAGCTCCAGAGAACTACTACAGCAGGACACATAAATTTAGAAATCATAGGCAAGGTGTGTAGAAACAGAAAGCAGCCTGCAGTCCAGGACAGAGATTTGGGGGATACAAACAGGGCAGTACAGGAATGATGACCCAGCAAAGGAGCCTAAGATTGGCAAGAGAAGAAGCAGGAGAGGGTACTACAAAAGTGAAGGGAGCTGAAATCATAGAGAAGACAGTAATGGACTGTGACAAATAGAGAGTCAAGAAGGTACTAGGTTTACCAGATCACCAATAACTTTGGAGAAGGCTTTTTTTTTTGGTCAAAATGTCTCCTTACATATAGTTGAGAGTAAGAGAGAGGGAGAATGAGAGAGAGAGAGAGAGAGAGAGAGAGAGAGAGAGAGAAAGAAAGAATCTACAACTATACTCAAGCAATAGTTTCTATGCTCTAAAAAGACAGTCTTGCTATTGATAATCCATGAAACTTTTCTTACTTTTACTTGTCAGAGTGCCAGAATCCTTCTTGGATTCAGTATTTGTGGGTCTAGGTGAATGGTGTTTCATTGTGATAGTCAGAATCCTGGATTAGACTGAACCTCCATATACTCTGTATGGTAATTTCTTTGACAGATTTATCCTTGCAT
This sequence comes from Phalanger gymnotis, assembly GCA_028646595.1. Classification (NCBI taxonomy): domain Eukaryota; kingdom Metazoa; phylum Chordata; class Mammalia; order Diprotodontia; family Phalangeridae; genus Phalanger; species Phalanger gymnotis. The sequence goes on along the minus strand of CM053622.1, from coordinate 274,311,980 downwards.
TTATGGTCTCAAATGATCTATTTCTTCTTATGCTCCAAAAAGAATGAGATAGAAATTAAACCATCAAAATGTACCCTCCTAAATATCCCAAGTTCTACTTGATTCACAGGTGAATATATAGGTTTAGGTATATTAAAATCTGGCTCCAGCCACTAAGTATGAATTTAGAAAATCTCAAGCTTAGACAAATCACACATAAGCAAACAATCTCAATATTAGAAAGGACACGAGAGGCCATAGAAGAACAAGAATCCCCTCTTAAACATGGGCCACAATTGGTCAGGACATTCAGTCTCTGCTTGAAGATCTCCAGTGAGGAGAAACCCAATACCTTCTGAAATAACACATCCTACTCTAGAGTAGCCTTAATTGTTACGTTTTTCCTTATGCTGAATCTGAATTTGCCTCTCGGTAAGAGTTCTCCACTCAGGAGCCAAGCAGTACAAGTCCACGTGAAAATCCTTCAAGGCAATTATCATGTTACTTCCAAGTCTTTCTTCTCCAGATTCAACATCTCTCACTTCTTCCAACCAATTCTCACAGGACACAGCGTTGAATCCATTTACTTTCTTTAAACATTCTCTAGCATATCAAAGTTCTTCCTAAAATGTGGTAACCAGAACCAAGTATACTGCTCCAGATGTGCTTCTGACAGTTTATTTCCTCTACTGTCTCAACGCTGTGTCTCTCTTAATGTAGCCTAAGACTGGGGCTTTTTTTTTTTAGCTGCCATATTTTTAGACTTGCAGTCCACTAAAATCCCGTAATTGTTTAAGAAAACTACCATCTAGTCATGCCTTAAAGGTGAGTTGATTTTTCAAAATTTACTGTGCATTTATTTCTATTATATTTCACTTTATTAGATTCAGTCCATTGTTTGAACTTGTCAAGATGTTTCAGTCTTGTCATCCAGTGTATTAATTAGCTCTTTCTCCTAGTTTTGCATCATCTGCAAATTCGTTAAGTATATTGATTTTGTCTCTATCCAAACCATTGATAAAATCTGTAAACAGCAAGGGCCAAAGCACAGATTCCTGGGGTATCTCTTTCCAAAATGACATCAAACTATTGACTACTCTGATAAGACATTCAAGCAGTACTCAATCCATCTATCATCTGGATACATCTCTTCATACTGCACACAAGATCACGAGACAATTCAAATCCAAACATTCTCTTGGTCTACCAGTAACCATATGAAAAAAGACAAATAAGGTTAATCCATCAGGGCCTTTGTGTTATGAAGTCATACGGGTTCTTCGAGATCACGGTTTCATTTTTCTGTACATTCACAAACTGGCCCTTTATTAATACTTCCTAGAATTTTGTTACAACACAAAGTCAAGTTCACTAGGCAATGATCTGCCTTGTATTGCTTCCATATTTTCCATTTTTGTTCTCTCATTTCAGATCCAAGTCAGAAGAAAATAGAACTCCCCTATGACTCAAACAAATGTTACCCCGTACCATTACACTTTATTTCTCGAAGATACAACACACTTCTGCTTTACCTAACGTACTAACATTGGAACACAAGTTTGAATCTGAGGACGGTCATCATGACCATAAGAGAACAACTTTTATGAAGAATTTACCCATCTCAAGCTTAAGCATTACTTCTCAGAAGATATTACATCAGTCAGAAAATCTCATATATGTTATTTCAATAATCTGTAAGAGACAAATATAGCTTTTATTGCTATATTAATATTAAAAAAGTGAATTCCAATGGCACTTCTATATCAGAAACTTTAAAACTAGGGCTGGAAGTGCCATAGGAGCCAATTGGCTCCATCTAGGTCATCTAATGAGGGCAGGAAAAGGACAGCAATTAAGCTAAGGTGGCAGGTGGGGAAGCACAGGCTTGACCTGTGCTCAGGTAGAGAAAGGCATCAAGAATAGCTGTGACAGAAGACAGAACTGTCAATATTAGGGAAGCCCTGGAAAAGCTGGTGAGGGATAAACACAGACTTCTAGACACTGCCATAAATGAGTGAAGAAGCATTTATTAAGTGCTTACTAAGTGCCAGTGGGCTATCTGGGGATAAAAAAAAAGCTGATGATTCTTTCCACTCCTAAATTACCCAAGGATCAAATCAGATTTACTTAGATGGCCGCCAACATTAGCCTAATAATTTCTTTAGCCACTGATTTCAGAATTAGAGAGAAAAGACTGTTCACCTGAACTTAGTGTGATAAGTTCATATGTAATGTCAACCAATGAATCCATTTAAATGATTGGTTACCAGATCCTTCTTGGTTGTGATAAAACAGAAATGAATTCACAACATAAATAAAAATATCTTATGCTTACATAGTTGCTTCAAGAGCTTTTATATAAATATATGATCCTCAAAAACAATCCTGTGAGTTAAAGGTATCACTTTCTCTGCTGTTTGCAAAACAAGAAATTTAAGGTCCAGTAAGGATGTGATTTTCTCAAAGTCATGGAGTTTATAAATGCCCAAGTGAGCACCCAAATCTATAACAATAGAGTCACTGACAAGCAGGAGAGAAAAGAGTTTAGTGATAAGAGAAATCGCTTTCTTCCCAGTTTTATCTATGGGGACCCCCATGTACCTTCAACTGAATTAGAATGAATATCAGATATTCGTGGAGATATTTTTGTCCTATAGCTTGGCAGGCAGATAGCTCTGATTCAAATGACTTAATAATAACCAAAAAAACTTTATTAATGGCCTTCCTTCCCAAGGAATCAGTTCTCCAAGCTATATTGTATAAGTGAAAACACTGAGTACCAGAATTTGGAAGGGATTTGAAACAAAAGATGACTGCCTACAATATGGAAAAAGCTTCCCAAGCCAAAAGGGGGAAGGGGAACAATAGAGTACTGACAAGAAAAAAAAAAAGATAAGTAGATACATGGGCCAGAGGTACCCATCCTCCCTGAGACTTCTAGCAGTCTTGTTTAACAAATAACTGCACAGGCTTTTATAGTGAAACATCCTGAAAAAAAAAAAAGCATGACTTCTTTCTAAATATAATACTTCTATGTTCTGTGGTGCTACCCTTGGAACCAGCTCTGAAACTTCAAATATGACTCATCAGATAATAAATGCCTCAGGCTTGAATTAACTGTGGCTCCTTGGGTTGCAGTCTTCTCCCAAGATGATCCCAATCCTGTCTTACTGCTCAAGATCAAGCAACAGCTGTCTAATAACCTTTATATGTGAGTCCCATTATTCCTGCTGGAAAAAATTAAGTACTGAAACACACTATCTCAGCCATTAAGCAGGTTTTTAAACCTCTGTTGAAAATCTCTCCCTACTAGGATGAATTTATAGGAAACTAGGGCATTAGAAAGAGAGTGAGCAGTCAATGACTCCAAAAGACAAAATCACGAGGCTTTTAAAACTACTGTAATGGATAAAACTACCACCGTATGTAATTCATGTTGTGTTTGCACATTTGTAATCTATCTTGGCTCCTTATGGCATAGGTGGAGACAGACATATGGAATAATTCATCTAAATACTAACTGAATGGAAAAGCAGTTAGGAAATGTGAAATTATATTGGTAGTGGGGGTGGAGGGTGGGAATACAAAACATTTCTCTGATCAGTCAAGACACTGGTTGTCCCTTATTTGAATTAGCAGCCTTAGATAGGTGATCCAACTTTTCAATTACAATTCTGGATAATTCCCAAACAAGTTTACATTTTATTCTTTTATTATTTATATCACTTACTATATCTCTACACACACTGTTGGTGTTGATGTAACTCCAAGATCTCCTGGACAATTCTAGACTATTCTCTTATGCAACACAGTATTATGTAACACTGTATAGGTGTGAGCTAAAATAATTAAGTCTATTTAGACCTGTTAGACCAGGGCAGACTTTGAAATGAACTTCAAAGCAAAATGTCACATGGTAATCCTGATAAGACAGGAAAGATAAATAAATCTTTAATAGAAAGAATGGAAGAGATACCAAGTTCATTGTGAATTTCACCTTAATTCTTGCTCTTTGGAAAAAGAGTTCAGATTTTTTTCACTTCTTTTTTCTTTTCTACACACTAGGTGAAGGAGGTAAAAGTTTGCTTTTTTTTTAAATTAGGGAAAAAACTGGAAAAAGTAGCCAGTTAATTTGAAACACTATATTCTATGGCATGTTCCCATATAACAACATAGAAAAGAGAATATAGCGAAGTCAAGTAAACAGGTCAGTCAGAACAGGCAATTGCCTATCACATATTAGTCTGGCCAATAAAAGGATTTCTCACAGCATATGAGACAAAGTAAGGAAACTTGTTAAGGCTTGGAGTGGAGAATTTTTAATTTAAAAGCGCAAAAAAAAAAGATGATGCCATTTTTATGAAGAACACTCTGAAGTGGTACAGAATGATTTTCCCCCCAAATCCAATACAATGTAAGGTCCTCAAGAATAGGAGGTTTCATTTTTTTTTTGTCTTTGTATTTCCAGGGCCCCGCACATAGCAAGCAGGCCCTTAATAAAATCTGTTGACTGATTTCAAGGTAAATACACATAGACTATTTTCAAGGCTAACTAAGGGGAACTAAATAGAAGGCCAAAGTCGAACTGAGTTCCAGTCCCTGTTTGTTTGTTTGTTTGTTTGGGGCTGGGGGGGGGGGCGGGGTTTGGAGGCAATTGGGGTTAAGTGACTTGCCTAGGGTCACGCAGCTAGCACAAGTATCTGAGGCCAAATTTGAATTCAGATCCTCCTGACTCCAGGGCCAGTGCTCTATCCACTCTGCCACCTAGTTGTCCTTAGTCCTGCTCCCTAGCATTCATCTAGAAAATGACAAAAGAATATCTTGACAAATTTTCAATTTTAAGAAATGCAATGTTCAAGTTGAAGTCATTCCATTTATAGTGCCTTGTCTACTTCCTCCTCTTCTTATGTTTTTTTCCTATCATTTTTATCAAACGAAAAATAAGAAGATTTTTAACTTTAGAGCTGACAGTTTTCAACTAGTGATATGGAAGTATGCTTTACTACAGAATGTGGGGGTCATCTCTAGTCAACCTGATCTTTATCTTGCCACTGGACTCAGCTCCAAAGGAGAGATCAAGGCTGGTGATTTTGCAGAGCCCTCCCTCATTTAAATCCAATTCACTTGCAAATCATGGCATCACCTTCCTGATGTCATGGTCCTCTTCAAGAACAAAGGACAAACAACAACCTAAGAATGGTAGTAGCTGTCCCACTGGGGACCCAACTGGGTGATTCCAGTTGGGCAATGCAGTTCCTTCCTTCTCTCCCTTCCTCTAGCCCTTCTCCTCTCCTCTCCTTCTGTCTGCATTGGGTATCATACCCATACCTGCAGGTGCTCTGTCTAAAGGAATATAAATTTAGATCTCTAAAACCTTGCAAGACATCTTGGGGTTTATGGACTAGATTTCTTTCTTAAGGACCATGCCTTAAACCCAAATCACTCTGGTTCTCATGGATTAGCCAACAATAGGTCCCGCCCCAAGCTTCACCTGGTCATTGCTCAAGCCCTGATGGCTCAGAATCAGTATAAATATCAACTGTTTGTTTTGGCCAGAAACCCTGAGTGTCTTCCTCTCCCAGATAGCTTTTTTTTTCACTAGGCGAATGAGGCCATTCTTTGACTCATTTCTTACCTAGCCTTAATCATTGATTGGACGTTGTCTCAGTCAAATTGAGATCTAGGAAAGACCTTAATTTTAAAAGGCCAAGGTCTCCCGCTGTATCCCAGGCCATCTCTAGTTGTCTTGATCTGAATCTTGCCACTAGTCCCAGATGGCTCCAGAAGAGAGAGCAAGGAGAGGGAAAAGTGGCATGGCAGAGAGAAAATCACAGGATTTTGATAACAATAAGGGTAAAGAAATCACCAGAGCGCACAGCACTCTACTCTGATCATATCCACTGTGCCTCAGAGCTTCAGGATTTCCCACTACAGTGGGTGGTCTTTACATGCCATGTGAGATACAATATAAAAACATATTTTAATGGACAGGGAAAGGGCTGATTTTCTTGTCCTGAGACTCCCGTGTTTCAGGCCTAGTTTTCAACCACCACCTTTTTAGGATGACTGCGTAAGTTCTGTAAAGGAAAACCTAAACCACAGCCTACAACTTCTCATTAAAATTCTAACTTTAAATGAAACATGGTTTGTGCTAAACTGCAACTTCAAATGACAGAGAACTGGACCTGCAGATCCCAAAGTGGCATGGTAGACCCAGTCACATGCCAAATACAGGGATGGAGAAAAGAAGTGGAAAGCTGACAATCAACATGACGATTTACTATTAGAACTTGGATCGTACAGCCTATCATAATATGCTAGAAACACTGGTTTAGGAAGTATACACTTGTACCACCTTAACTACTGGTCATAACATAAATAACCATTTCTTCTTCCCCTAACTTGATTTATACTACTAAAATGTGCAGAAATTATAATTTGCCAATGATCCCAATATCCACACAGTTACCTCTATTCTCCCCACACCCACACTACCTGCCAGAGATGCCAGCAAAGCCAAGGGGGTGCTCACTCCTGTTGGGATGGGATGGGAACAAAACCAGTCCCTATGTCCAACCCTGCTTTCTAACTTGTCCATAAGAAACCCTTTGCTTCCATGTTTCTGAACTTTTGCTATGGGAAATAACCAGAGAAACAAGTAAATGAGGCTAACGAAAGATGAGATGCTACTCCAGGAGTAAAGAAAACAGTGACATCTGTGTGGATGTGACAACAGCTTTATGTTGCTCTGAAACAGAAGATTACAAAAACAAATGATCTGACAAACTGGAAAATACATAAAGTGAATTTCCTCATCTGTCAAGTAAACTAGCCATAACACAAGCATATGCCTAAGCTAGGGGAGGGGAATCTACAGCCTCAAGGCCACAGGTGGCCGTGGCCCTCTAGGTGCTCAAATGAGGCCCTTTGACTGAATCCAAACTTCATAGAACAAATCCCTCGCATGTGGCCTATAGCCCACAGCTATTAAGGTTCTCCACCCTTGGCCTAAGCCATTAGAAGGAAATTAAACTATGGGGCCTACAAGGAATCAGCTAGCCAGCCTAAAATAAATATAAAGAAGCAACAATAAACATGTCTTAAATGATTAACCGGGTACCCAAAGATGAAGGTGATACTGCACTAAAGTGTTAGCATACAATCTAGAGGAAGGGAAATAAATGGACAGGCTCAATACAGTCTCTCTCCTTTCTATTCATGGGAATTCACAAGTATTTAAGGGAAGTAGTACTAGGATTTAGAAGCAGGAAATAATAAATGTAAAGGGGGAGGGGAATGTAACTTTGGCAAACTAAACAGAAACTAACTGTCTTGATCAAATCCATCCAAGTGATAAAGAAACAAGTATTATGAATTATTTTTCCTTGCTGTTGCCCTTTAATAGAAGTAAAAAAAAAAGAATCACAAAGATATATGCCCTCTTTAGGGACTATAAAATCAGACATTTTTTACCCTTGATTTCCTTTCTTATTTTTGACAAGAACAATTTTTTCATATTTGGAAAATAAAAGCAAACCAAAGTAGACAGGAATAAGTTACTGAAATTCTAACAGCATTTTGGCAACCCTCTGGTTTTTTTTAGGGAAAAAACACACACAGACGAATTTGTTCCAAACAGGAGTCTCTTTTTACATGTTTTCATATTCATTAAATATTTACTGGTTGTATATTATGTTAACTGACTTATGAACCAAGCAGTAAATAAATAAAACAAGATGAGTGGTTCTCATTCCTGCCCCACTGAAAAAGTGTTAATTAGGCTTAAGCAGAATTTTGTAAAATTTCAAAATAATCTCACTTTAAAATCTAAATATTTAACTCCTCTTTTGTGGGCCAAAAGAATTTTAAAGGAGGACATCTGAAATAATCTAATCTAAATCCCTCATTTTACATATTAGTAAATTAAGGCCTATGAACTTCACTATTCTTAGATGCCCAACCCTCCAGAAAGTTCTAACACTGGTTTAGCATTATGGGAATTTGTTCAATTCCCTCAATGCATGTAGCCTTATCTTAGCTGATGGGCTTTTTTTAAAACTACTTTAGTAATCATTAATCTATTTTTTTCTATCTATTCTGACAGCTTTACAAACGAGCACATTAAGAAGTATTCTCAGAGCAACTAAGTGGCTTAGTGGATAGAGCATCAGCCCTGGAGTCAGTAGGACCTGAGTTCCAATTTGGCCTCAGACACTTAATAGCTATGTGACCCTGGGCAAGTCACTTAATTCCAACTGCCCCAAAAGGAAAAAAAAAAAAACCCTTAAAAAAAGTATTCTCATCACTAAAAATCTCAAACCGTAACTCAGATATTCTGAAAACAGTCATCATATTCGATGAATTATCTGGTGATTTACTCACTTCTGTGGTTTAGATTCTTTAAAATTAAGAATTTGTGCTTTTAATGTCCACAAGTAAAACTTAATTTTTAGAATTTTGTGATTTGTACTAAATAGCTGACCTAAATAATTCACAACAAACTTATTATACAGCTCACATTCAATTATACCAAAATGAGAGTTCATTTATTTTATTCAATTCTTTATGTACTTCAGCCATACATATCATCATCATTGATTTATATATAGTCAAGAGAGGGCTCTCAAATTTTGATAGAGACCAACAGTAAGTTCCTATATAAGACAGGAGGACATTGGACTACAAATCTCTTAAGACCTAGGTTTCAATCCCTACTTCCACTTAGTACTTTTAAGCAAGTAACCTTACCCATTTATCTTTTCCTTAGTTTTTCCATCATCAAAAAAATCTGAGAAATAAATATTTGCCTTGATCACTACTTTCACAGTTATGTGATACTAAAATTAGATAACACCCACATAAACATACTACTTAGTAAACAGTAAAGTTCTATACAAAACTAAGGAGTTATATGATAATGTCTATACTTTCATGCTAAGGAATACAATCTTAACCAAAAATCCTTCTCGGTTCCTTTTTACAAGTTGTTCTGTTTATTCTCACCCCCCACACACACTAGTCGGAAAGAATACAAGTAGGTAAATGATCACTAAGGATCTTTTGAGAACTGCTGTTATAAAGTAATGATGTCAAAAATTACCAGAAGTGCTCCTGTTGAATAAAATGAATTTAAAACTTTTTGGTCTCAAGATTCTTTTTACACTCTTAAAAATTACTGAGGACCCCAAAGAGCTTTTCCATATATGGATTACATCTATAAATATTTGCCATTAGAAATTAAAACTGATATTTTAAAAATTATTAGTTCACTTGAAAATAACAATAAATTCATATTTATTATTGCTAACATTTGTTAATAATTGTTAGCATGAATAAGACATTTTTATGAAAAATAGCCAAATTTTCAAAACAAAAAAAAGTTAGCAAAAAGAGTAGTCGTTTTTCATGTTTTTGCAAATTTCCTTAATATGTGGCTTAAGAAAAGACAGTCGGGTTCTCATAGTTGCCCCTGCACTCAATTTGGTGAAATATGTTATTTTGGTTTAAGTATATAAAGAAAATCTGGAGATTTTCAGAGATGTGTAGGTAGAAAAGGGAATATAAATAACATCTTAGTATTATGAAAAAATTTTTGACCTCATAGGGCCTCAGGAACTGCCACCATTGTTAGACCACATTTGAGAACCTGTTTTAAACCAGACTGTTACATTTAATCACAATATTATACACAAGTTATACTAAAAAACCTAGAAGTATGTGGTCATAATTTAAGAACATGCAATGAGAGCAAGGCTAAAGCTATCATTCATAAGGCTTTCCCTACAAAACATAAAAAACTCCTCCATAAGCGTTAGAAAATTTACACTGATACAGCATTAAACTGAAATGGCAAAATCAGTTTTACAAATAATTTACAAATATTAACTAGATGTGTCAAAGGTACGGGCGGGGTGGGGGGGAGAGGAAGGCGAAGGGACGATCAAAATGAAGAAACATTTAAAGTAACCTATGATCAATTAAATTGAACAAAATCTAAGTGCCAGGAGAAAGAGAAACATGGGTAAAAATGAAATAACGTCCTGGGTAAAAAAATTACCTTCTACTACTGTTGGGGAGACAGTCTATACAGAAGTTAAATAAATACTAGATAATCTGGGAAGGCTTCAAAGAGGCATCCCTGAAAAAAGAAAGCCTCAAAGGAACATATAGATTTTAAAGAAAGAGTTGAGAACACAGTATATTCTAGGCCTGGAGGGGTGGCTTTTGTGTAAATGCTGCCATGGGGGACAGAATTCGACAATAACGGAACAGCTAACAATTTAATCTGTAGCACCCAAACTGAGGAAGCCATAACTACCAGGCTGAGTTTATATTTTATCCTCAGGCCCCTAACCCTGGGAAGATTTTGGCAGCTGCATAGAAATGGAAAGGAGAATGATTGATTAGATATGGAGAAGAGCAGAGTGAGACAGAGGCAAAAGCCTACGATGACTCCTAGGGTATGACCTGTCTGGTGAGAAAGACTGCTTAAGAGAAACAGGGAATTTCTGGGAGATGGCCAAGTTTAGGGAAGGAAGATAATAATTTCTTTTTTGAACATGTTGAGTAAGAAAGGAAAAAACAAGAACCAAAATGAAGCCTCACTGAAACTGGGAAAGGGAGAGTATTTAGGACAAATGTAGTGTCCCAGTTTGTAGATAAGCATTTATTAAGTAAGTCTGCAATATGTCAGGTCCTATATGTTAAGTGCTGATGATACAAAGAAGGGCACAAGACAGTTCCTGCTCTCAAAGACCAAACAGGTGAATGGGGGAGACAATAGGGAAACAACTATTATGTACAAGCTCTTTACAAGATAAGTTGGATAAATCAATACAAAAAAGTGCCCTAGATTTAAGGGTGGGTGGGGTCAGATTGAGAAAAGGTTCCTATAAAAGGTAGGTCTACCACATTCCTCTGCAGAGAAGTCAAGGAAAATGAATGTATAGAAAAGGCCCAACTAAGAGATCACTAGTGACCTTTAAGAGCAGTGTTCAGTCTAGAGGACTTGGAAACCAAATTGCAAAAGAGTGATGTATCAGTGGACAGTCAAGAAGGGAAGGAACTGAGTGGAGATGGCCCTCGAGAGTTGTTTGACAATGAAAATGAAGAAATATATAAATAACAGCATGAGGGGGTAAGAGATGTATGATTTTTGTTTTGTTTTCTTAAGGATGAGACAGACTGGAGAATGTTTGCAGGCAGCATGTTAAAGTCGGAAGGTATAGAAAGACTGAAAGTGAAAAGGTGGGGAAGATATGCTCAATGGGCCAAGTTCCCAGAGGGGACAGAATAAAGTTGCACGAAGAGAAGGGGACACTTCATCAGACACTGAACAAAAGGGGTGAAGATGAGTGTTACTCTAGACAGGTTGTGATATGTGAAGCAGGGGAAATGAGGGAGCTGATGATGGATAGTTTCAATGTCATCATTTAAGAAGTATCTTCTCTCATAACTCAATATAATATTAGACTGAGAGTCAGATATTTCTTGCTCCCCATGGTCACTTCCAAATTCTCCATTTAACTCCTTTGCTCAGTAACGTTTCCTCCTTTGAAGTTCACTCATTCAAAATTCCACCCAATCAAAATTATGGTAATGAAACATACTGCCCTGCCCAGGTCATTCTCTCCCCTTTCTCAAGGAGCTATGCTCCTGGTCCACCATCTCCTCCCTCTCCTCCCTCACTCCTGCTTTTATACTAGGGAATTTTTCTTATCGATGAAGCTGCCACTTCAAACTTCCCAGCTTCCCATTCTCCAGCCTCCTTAAATCAGAGGACCAGTGCTTTCACTCCATCTCAACCACAAGTAGGGTTGGTCACATACAAGATCTTGTCATCAACCACAATTAATTCTAACCCTAATTTGAAACTCTGACATTTCCCTACCTGATCACAACTTCCTAACACTCTTACTCTCTTTATGTCCCCCCACCCATATCTCTTCTTTACCCTCATGAAGAGCTCCAGATCCTCCCTGACTTATCTTTCCCCACACCAATCCATCACATGCACTGCTGCCAAAGATTTTTTCTTAAGAATAAATCTAACCATATGACTCCCCTACTCAACTAGCTCCAGTAGTTTCTTTTTGTCTGTAGAATCAAATATAAACTAATTTCAATCAAACATAATGCTAGATATCTTGCTTTCAAAGCCCTATACAACCTGGATCCTACCTATATTCCCAGCATCTTCCTTCTTCCAAACCCAAACAAGCCTTCTCTCTTCTTCATACCTCATAATGTATCTCCCATCTCCATGCCTTTCCAATAGCAGTTGCCCATGCCTAGCATGTACTCACTCCTTTCTTAAAAAATAAATAAGTGTTGATTGTTTGAGTTAAATTCACCTCCTTTGGAGGCTGAGTGGAAGAAGTGGAGAGTGTCTGAATTCAGAGACAGAGTCCCCAGATATCCAAATCCTGACTCTGAAACTTACAACTCACGTAACCTAGACCTACAACCCTCATGTTACTCATCTGTAAAATGAGGGTATTCAATCAGGTGACCTCCATACCTTCAAAGCTCTAAGAAAGATCAGGGGTTGTGAGAGCACCAGGGGCTTTGACATGAGACTTTTTAAACATTCCCTGTGAGCAGTGTGCTCAAGGCCATCAAGGAAGTATGAGAGCATTAACAAGTGGCAAGAGAGTCCAGATGAACATTTCCTATTTGGCTTTTGAGGACCTTACAATCAGGTCTCTTCCCACCTTTCTAATCTTCTTAAACTTTAAGTCTTTCCAAGTGCTATTGTTCTTGCTGTTCTAGCAAAGAGCACACCACCTCCAATTCCATGCCTTAGCTATCCCCCATCCTCACCTACACCTTTTGCTTTTCTTCAAGACTCCCACCTTTTGTAAGATACCTTATTGGTCCACTCTCACCCCTCTTTGTTGGTTCCTTCCCTCTGGGAATACCTCCCATTTTCACTAAATATATTTTATGTGTATATAATAGTCTGTCTCATTAGAACATGAGTTCACTGAGGGCAGGGACTATGTTTTAGCCTTTCTTTGTATCTCTAGTGCTTAATATAGTGCCTGACTCATGGAAAGCACTTACTAAATGTCTCTTGACTGAGTGAGATAAACATTTTGCGGACTCAGTAGGGCTGCAGTAGGTACAAGGTGAGCAATCGGGGTGGACCTACGTTTAAACACTACCGTGCCTAATCAACAATGAGAAAAGGAAGCCAAAAGTGGAGGACAAGTGTATAGTTAAGATAGTTAATTATAGGTTCAAGGCAGGTAAAACTAAAGTAAAACTAAAGAAGGGGTATGGGTCACTAGCACAATATGGTGAAAGAAAAGAATGGGGCAGAAAGAGTGAATAATAGATGACCATTAGAGAAGGTATTTTAGAAGTCAAGATCATAGGAAATTGCACTTCCATGATGGCGAGGTCCAAGTCAAGCCATGACTGTTTCTGTAGGCAGCTAAAGTAGAGTGAAGAAGAGAGCTATTTCTCTACATATCCTGGAAGAGAAGGAGAGGGATAAATTTTGAAACCAGGGTTTTTAAGGAAACATTATAAATACTCAAGTACCCAAGTATTCAAGTATGAGGTACATACTTCAATGTAAGAGGACAGAGGTAGGTCTATAAATTCCTGGGGGGGAATTAGGGTGGCCTGGAAGCTGGCAGATGAGAGTACAAAGGATATGGATAAGGTGATATTGATGGATGGAATTCCCTTGAAAGGAAGAGGTAATATTGAATTGTTGTGTTTGTCCTTCATTCTCCAAGAGGACCATGACATCAGGGAAATGATGATATGACTTGTAGCTGACTTTGATTTGAGTGAGGGAGGGCTGTGCAAGGTCACCAGTCTCACTTTCTCCTTTAGAGCCATCTGGGTCCAGTGGCCTGATATTCATCAGGATGACTGGAGATGGCTCAGGATGCACTGGGAGACCCTGGCCCTTTCAGGCTAAGGTCTTTTCAGCTTCTCACTTTGAGTGAGGTAATGCCCATTCAATGAATAGGCCTCTTTGAGAAGTTAATCAAGGGATGGCCCCTTTAAAAAAAAATCAAACTGGGAGGGGAAGACCCTCAGGATTCCTGGCCAAAAGAGAAACAGTTACTATTTAGTATTTACATTCACTCTATGCTAGGAGGGTAGGGACCTATGAGCTCCCAAGCGAATTGGGTTTAAGGCTTGGTTTTTGAGAAAGAAATCTAGCCAGTAAACCTGAAGTTAAAGAGGCAGCCTTCAGTCACTGAAATGTACTTTCCTTTGGCTAGAACACAGAGAAGAGAGAGGAGAGGAAGAAGGTGAGGAGGGAGAGGAAGAGGCTACTCTCAGGTTGTGTTTGTCCTTCATTCTCGAAGAGGCCCATGACAACAGGGAAATGATGATAACGATAAGAAAGAAAACCTAGAACTGTTATTGAGATCAATATGGCGCCTCTTCTTCCTAGGAAAAGCCAAATGAGACAAAGGACAACCCGTACTGGAGAATAGCCAAGGATATGATATCAACTAGGTTTCACTAAGTACAAGAAGATGCAAACAGTGTGAGAGGAAGAGATCTATGATAAAAGGAAGTTTGTTGATGACAGCATAAAGTTGCTGAAGACAAAGTGGAAGAGTACAAAGGAAAATAGGAAGTGGGGGAAGGCTAAGGCTAAGCTAGATGGGAATGAAAATAGAAGGTAGTCACAAGGAAAAGGAGCTTTCAGCTTAGCAGAAGGTAACCATATCACAAGAAGCAATAGATAAGAGTTTAACAGCCAAAGAAAACAGGCTACTGATCTCTTCTGACAGTGTGGAGCTGATTTAGCCACTTTACTCATTTGTCCTTCACCATCATATTCCTTAAGAGATGTTAGTGCCTCTCCCTTTGCTTCTCCTCTACCCACCACTGCTTCCTGCAGTGGTCAGGTCCCTGACCTTCACTGTGCAGCTCCTGGAAACAATTTACCCCTCCCCAGTCTCAGGCTGAGGAGATGAGAAGTTCAGAGGAAGTATCTTAGATCTCATGGTTCTGCAGGCTTTGTGGAAATGAATTCTACTATGAGGTGGATGAAGATTATCTAGGGCCAATTCAACCTCACAGGGTTCACTGTACCGGACTGAGTGAGCAGCATAGATGCTGTATGTACTGATTCATCCCCACTACCTGCTCACACGTGGCACTGCCTAGATGTTGGAAAAACACTAGCAGGGAGACTTTGACTACTGTCCCTGAGTCTACTGTGAAAACCAACCCTCGCTGCCCGTTGGACTGTGAGACATCTGCCCCATGTACACAGATGTTTACACACTCAAGTCATTCAGGCACCACCACACAGATGGTGCCTTGCTTTGGCACTCACTCTTCCCACGTGTTCCACATGTTGCATCCTGGTACAGGCCCAAGTGGCCTGCCAATTAATTTAGGTCTAGGTTATATGCTTCAAGATCCACCCCAATAGCTTATCCATGGTAGCTTTAGATAATCAGAAACTTTAAGAGCGCCATAAAGACCATCCGCTAACTTATTTCCTCCCTCTACCCATCCAACACATCAGGCTGTGACGCCATTTCCCTCTCTGCACCTCCCCACCCATACACAGTTTTCTAAAACTTCTAACGGTTTTTAGCTTAAATTAGGAAGTCTTTTTGGTGGTGTGGTAAGAGTATGAAGTAAAGTGGAGGAAAAAGCCAACAAAAAAAGAAGTGTTGGTGCCAATGATCACATAAAGGAGGTCTCTAGTCCTGAGCAGCATGTAGTCACTTCCTTCCACAATCCCTCTCTGTCACAAGTCCACTAAGCGTTCAAGTTTATGAAAAAAGATAATTTCCAATACAGTGGATATCTTGGTGTACATCTACATCATTTGTGATGATAAAGAACACGCCAAACCCGCAGTCCCCTCCTCTGACTGGCTGGTTCCTCCAAGAACCGTCATTTTAAAGAAAACATCCAGATCAGCCATCATGTCTTCATTCCTCTCCCAACCTCTACACCAGACTCTCCAGATTTTATCTACCATGTCCTAGGACAGAATATTTACTCCCCTCGCATCCCCTTTTAACTCCCTTTTACATGTTGTCTTCCCTCACTAGATTGTAAGCTCCTTGAGGGCAGAGATTTTCTTCTTATGTTTGTATTCCTTGAGCTTAACATAAAGCCTGATACAAAGTAAGTACTTAATAAATGCTTGCTGTTGATGTAACCTAACCACGGATGGCTAGCATTTTATCAGATTATGTCAGACAGCAAGTGACAAAAGTAAGTACTTAATAAATGCTTGCTGTTGATGTAACCTAACCACGGATGGCTAGCATTTTATCAGATTATGTCAGACAGCAAGTGACAAAAGGGAGCAACTTTAAAACTGATGACATCTCTGGTAAACTCAGTTCACTAAAATTATTTATCTCCTATTTCAAAATCCCTTCTCATTTCTCCCCATACTCATTCTCATCTTGGGAATTTTGGAAGTGACACAAATATGCAAGAAGAATGCCATTGCTGTAGAACCCCCTTTAACCATCAGCTGGTATATTTCTTTGCTGTTTGGGATGATTTCACTCAAAAACAATGCTCACTACAATCCAAATATTCACGCGTATGTGAGATCCAGCTCCCCCAATGCTGGGAGAGTGTGAATTTCAAACAGGAAATCAATATGAGGAACAGGTCTTCTCTGTGATTTCCCCAGTAGGGCAATACAATGCCAACAAATTATGTGAACTACAGAAAGGAAAGGAATATAACAAAGATTGGGGTTAGAATCTTAATGGAAGAAAAGGTGGGTCATATGTAAGGAAGAGAGATACTGTATAGAACAAAGCTGAGGCATGAGAACTTGGCCATGGAGGGCACAAATAAGTCAGAAGCAAGAGAAAGCGATCGTGTTAAAAGGTATATAACTTTTCATTGTGCAACCCAGATGAGGAGCTAAAACATCTGACTAACTACCAAAAAGTGAACTTTCTGAAGTGGAATGATCCTGCTTGCAATACATAATAAATTCCTTTAACCCTTTTGTCAGATAAATAAGCTAAAAAAGAAAACCGATCCTTTACCATGAGTTTGTGAGACTTCCAAACACAAACTGACTCTCACACTCCGGCACCAGCCAACTGGAGTACAAGTGCCAGAAAGAGCAGAGATTATGTTCTTGCGTTCCATCCACCAGCAGGATTCCAAGCTTTTACTGGCAGGGTCTTTCCTCGGTCCATCTCATTTTCCCTTCCTCTCTCTTCCCATCTCCACCTCCTTATACTCTAAGTTCCAATGTAACCAATGGGCTACACTCTTCCCAGATTCAAATCCCATCCTCAAAATCCCCAGGCACTAAGGTGTCTCATTTAAGTATTAATCTAATTATAGCAACTGGCATTATGCTATGAATAACTAATAATACACTTAACAGTGGAACAAGAGAGGGTACTGGTTCCCCAAATGATTTTAACTACGAAACTACACACTCTTAAAATAAATTTCAAATTGGTAAAAAGTGGAGGGCAGATTTTTTTTAATGAGAGATCTGGCCTACACTGCTTTCTCTCATCTAGTCCCTTGTCCAAGAAGGCAATAAAACACGTCATGATAACTGAACAGGCAGGAGTAACCCAAAACTACACATCACTGCAACCTCTCCTTTTTCAGGTTGCTTTTCTTTATACTCAAAATATTCGCTAAAAGTATCTACTTAGAATCACCTATTTAAAGCTGGGAATGACCTCATAATTAGAGTTCATATAGTCGAACTTCTCCCCATTTTATAGATGAGGAAACGGGATGAAAGTAATTAAATCATACTTGTCTAAGGACACACAGGTAGTAGTAAGGGGCACAGTCATGATTCAAACTCAGGCCCTCTAATTCCAATAAGAGAGACAGGGAGACAGATAAACAGACACAGAGAGAAGACCTGAGAAAGATAGGAAATTTCAAATGCCAAATTCAAGAACATGGGGCAAGGCTCATCTGGGGAGATGGAGGAGAAAGAAGAAAGCCTTCAATGCTTTAGTAAGTAACTACCTAACATGTCTTTGAGGAATTCTCTTTAAAAGCAATATATTTTACTAAATCTGGTTTGACACCGTATTCAATTTAGCTACAAAGCTATATTCTTAGGTTGGTCATGTAAGTATTTGTGTCTGGTTTCCTATGAATGAATTCTTACTGATGCAGCACATTACCACAAGGCACAAAAAGCAACTTAGAGCTTTCTAGAACTCTTAGCAAGTCCTTCCTCTGGACAGTGAGTGACACAACCACATTTTAAAAAGCTATCTTCTTTCTCATTCCAGGGTGGGAAGGATGGGAAGTAGAGAAAGAAGATTTTTGCTAAATGATAATAATAATTCCACAGTATGTTTGTTGAGGGGAGGAGGTGAGTAAAGGAGAGAATTTAGGTTACTCCCTTACTCAGCTTATCCTGTACTCTTACTCCTTTCTTTTTTCCCCATTTATTTCTCTTTTTTCCAATTATGTAAAGACAATTTTTAGCATTCATTTTTATGAGATTTTGAGTTCCAATTTTTTTCCTCTCCCTCCCTTCCCCTCTTCCTAAAGTGGTAAGCAATTTGATATAGGTTATATATGTACAATTAGGTAAAACATATTTCCATATCAGTCACAACTGTGAAAGAAGAAACAGAGCAAAAGCAAAAAAAATGAAAAAAAGTAAAGTAAGTGAAAAAAGTATGCTTTGATCTGCAATTAGATTCCAATTTTTTATCTGGATGCAGATGGCATTTTCCATCATGAGTCCTTTGTAATTGCCTTGGATCACTATTTCTGAGAAGAGTTAAGTTATTCATAGTTGATCATCACACAATGTTGCTGATACTGTGTGCAATGTTTTTCCAGTTCTGTTCATTACACTCAGCATCAGTTCATAAGAGTCTTTGCAGCATTTCTTACTGCACAATAGCATTCCATTACATTCATATACCATGACTTATTCAGCCATTACCCAATTGATGGGCATCCCCCTTCAATTTCTAATATTCTGCCACCACAAAAAGGGATGCTATATAAGTATTTCCTTTTTTTATGATTTCTTTGGAATACAGACTAGTAGTGGTATTTCTGGATCAAGGAGTATGCACAGTTTGGTTAACCTTTGGACATAGTTCCAAATCACTCTCCTGATCAGTTTACAACTCCACCAACAGCGCATTAGCATCCCAATTTTCATACATCCTTCAACATTTATCATTTTTCTTTTTGTCATAGTAACTCTAGCTCATTTACTTTCAGTCTTTTCTTTGCAGAACTCTTAATACTACACCCAGAGGTCTGAAAAGTGATGTACTTACTAAAAGGGGTTGCACTGATAAGCCATAACTGAAGTATTCTGCCCCTATGCCTATTCCTATAGTACAAAAGATAAAGGACAAAATGCAGACTCTACTTTAACAATGAGAGGTACTAAAGTATACTGGATTAGACTGAGAAAGATTTGCGTCCTACCTCTAACACGTTTGGGGAAAATGCGCACGTGCGCGCACGCACACACACACACACACACACACACACAAATAATAACAACCTTTATGAAGCTTCGAAGTATGTATAGTGAATAGGGGGTGCCTTTGGAATCAGGTTAATCTCAATACTGTCATGGGTTCAAGTACCAGCTGACACATATTGGCTGTCTGACACTAGTCAGTCAATCAACAATAATTTATTAAGTATTTATTATGTGACAGACACATATTCTAAGAGAGAGAAAACATGCAAAAAAATTGTAGATACAAGATATATACCAGCGTAGATGAAGATAATGTGAGAAAGAAGGTTTTAAAAGCAAGGGAAACAGGAAAGGCTTATTGCAGAAACTGGGATTTGAGTTGAGTCTTAAAGGAAGCCATGGACGTTTGGAAGCAGAGATGAAGAGATAAGGACAGACAGCATTCCAGGTATGGAGGGGCAGCCAGTATAAAAGCATAGCTGTGAGATGGAGTGTTGTGGGCAAGGAGTAACAAATAGGCCAATGTTGATAGATTTTAGAGTACTTGGAAGGGAGTACAGTTTAAGAAGACTGAAAAATTAGAAAAGGGTCAGTTTGCAAAGGGCTTTAAAAGCCAGTGGATTTTATATTTGATCCTCAAAGAAATAGAGTTCTGCCGGAGCTTATTTGGGGGGAGGGGACATGATCAGACCAGCACTTTAGGAAATACATTTTGATAGCTAAGTGGAGATGGAGTAGAATGGAGAGAGAACTGAAAAAAGGGACCACCCATAAAGCTATTGCAATAATCCAAATAGGAGGTAAAGAAGTCCTGCCCCAACTAGGGTGGAGAGAAGGAGATGCGTATGAAAGATTTAACCTTCCACAGGAAACTCTGGAAAACTGCAAGTTGCAGAATGGCTGCTGATTGTGCACTGATAAGAGTCGCCTAACCAGGAGCTCTTTACACTGATGAAATCCCAAATCCAGCCTAAACATATATCACTCCTCAGTTTGGAACATATGAAAGATGTATACTAGTAGACTAGGCTTGTGAATGTCTTATGCGACAACTGGGATTTAGAGAAAGCATGTAGTAAATCCATCTTGAGACCTACAAGCAAGCTTTTCAATTATTAATATAAGCCTTCTTTTAATCAATTTGTATTTTCCACACAGATTTCTGTGAGACATCCATGTTCTTCGTCAACTACTCACATTACTCAAATCAAAAAGCACTATATCATATATCTCATTAAAAAAAAAACCTCACAATTTTTTGTTGTCTGAAAAACATAACCTAGGACAACTGCCAAGGAGATCTGTCAACTGACAGTGTAAATCTTGGGAAAACAAACCCTATTCTGGTGCATTAAATTCCATGCTACAGTGAAAATTCTCTCTAGTGATGTATAGTAATAAGAGATGTCAAGATACAAGAAAGCTTCCTAAGACTCTCATTTAAAATGCTCACAGAGGGCAGAAAAATGAATAAGGCCAATTATTACACAACTGGTTATAAAATACAATTTCAATGCCATCTTAAGCTAACTAAACACTACTACCAAGTATTTCAGAAGTGTCATTGATGTTTCACAGATCTCGCTAATCTCAAGAACTCCCTGAACCCTATCTTACTCCAGGAAGAGCTGACCTACAAGCTAGTTTGCCCTCTTGTTGTCATTAATCAAAGACTCCAAAGATAAGCAGAATTTTACAGCATGCAGGCAGTACTGAACTTCCAGCAGTTGTGACAAAGTAATGAAAGATGGTACTCCCGCAGTTCTCCTGGAGGTTACAACAGCAGGAAATATCAAAAAGCTGCTTACGGTTCACCACAGATAAAACCTTTCATTAACTCCCTCCTCATCTGTCATAAGTTCCATAGAAACTCATCTCGCCCCTGAATAAATGCATCTTCTACTCGACATCAATTTGTGAACTTACATGTTGTACAAGCCTTCGGACAAAGAAAAGCAAATCACTTCACTGATGTGATGTTAAAAGACAAGTAAAATGCTTCTCTCTGAATTAGTAATTCATATATAGATATACTGCTTTTTTTGTGGTGCCCTGTGTGCTTGTGTGCATTTAAAGGCATCTACTAAGTAACCTCTTACTTTGAAGGATTCGTTCACCATATTTCACCCTGTTCAATTCTAAGCCACTCCATAAGACACTCACACTGAAACCATCATGGTGAATAGGAAAATCCCTTTTCACACCACAGAGTGCTAAAAGACTTGTTAAATTGCAAGTAGATGGCACAATGGATAGAACACCAACCCCTAGGGTCGGATGGACCTGAGTTCAAATGTGACCTCAGATACTTACTAGCTGTGTGACTCTAGGCAAGTCACTTAACCCCAATTGCCTCTAAGTGGGGGAAAAAAGACAAGTCTTAAGGAAGAATTTAAATTGCAATTAAGAATTTAAAATCTTCCATTTCCTGCATCCAGGATAATCACTGATATAAGTCTGATTAAACTAAAGAATTCCTAGCACATAAAAGAAAATTAATCTACAAATCATTGCTCCGCTCCTTAGTAAAAAATTTTTAAACTTGTGCTCTAATGACAGGGATAGCTATGTGGCACAGTAGACAGAGCTCTGGGCCTAGAATAAATGGATGAAGACTCATCTTCCTGGGTTCAAATCTGGCCTTGCTTACTACCTGTGTGACCTTGGACATGTCACTTACCCCTGTTCCTCATCTGTAAAATGAGCTGAAGAACGAAAAGGCAAACTATTCTAATATCTTTGCCAAATAAACCCCAAATGGAGTCATGAAGAGTGGAACATTACTAAAAAATGACAAAACAACAACTTCTACTAAGGATGGTATGGATGCCTACTCGATATTTGCATAACTAATGGCAAAGTAAAAAAAACTAAAATAATAAACCAAGTGAAAGAATGTGAATATTCTTCCCCTAAGTGTCAACCCTT
>CM053622.1:274254113-274289153 GCA_028646595.1 Phalanger gymnotis | reverse complement strand
ATACAACTCTAGCTCCTCTCAGACTAGAGACAGACTGATGATGGTTGGTTGCCAAGGAGACAGTGGTGCAGTGGCCACCTACCCAACAAGTTACGTGATGGGCACAATAGTGACTAGTGGAAGGAGGGTTAAGTGGGGCAGGGACAAAGAATTTGTCACATCTTTACTTTCTTTTACATCCTCTACATTTTTTGCAGGCTATCAGAAATCCTTTGGTGGGCTGCGTAAGGTCTGGTCTAGAACTCAATCCACTATAATCACCTTACTACTTAATATATCCCAGAAGCACAAAACGTGAGAAGGGGGCTTCAGCAGTCAACTAATCCAACTCATACCAAAATGATCCTCACTATAACACACCCAAAGAATGGCATTTACTGCCTTTCTATTCTGAAACTTTGGTGAGACACTGAAGAGGTGACCTGTACTCAGATGTTCTTTTACTATCACCCAATCAAGTTATCTCTATCTCTTAATTTTTGCCCTGACAACAGAGCAACCTGCCAGGGGCAAATTATAAAAAGAAAGAAACCCGGGCTTACTCATCAAAATTGAGAGGGAAGGAGGGATGTACAAAGGCTGAAGGTGGGAATAGATACACATACCAATATTTCATTTTCATGTTTTAAGAAAGATGCATCCCAAATTTTCCATCAATAACGTCTGAATTTTGTATACTGACTAGAATAGCCAAAACAATACTAACAAACAGTATTAACTACACAAAAAGTCTTGATGTAGACTTCCTCTCTTCAGTCCTTCTCATAAAGGGAAATTGTTTTCCATTGAAACTTGACTAATTTTGTCCTGTTCTATGTCTTTGCCACCTTTGATAATTAATGTCCATAGGTGAATGAAGAAAGTCCCTCATTGTTTCTATACAATCAGCTGACAAGTCTTGATTCTATGTCCACAATCTCTTCTATCCGTCTCCTCTCCACTTGCACAATCACCAGCCTGGCTCAGTCCATCACCATTTCTATACTGGACCACTGCAATCATTTCCTAACTGGTCTCCTTGTATCACATCATCTCCAGTTCATCCCCTACACAATTACAAAATTGATATTCCCAAAGCACAGGTGTGACCACGCTCAAGAAGCTCCCTACTGACTCTAAGATAAAATATAAATCCCCTGCCTGGCATTTAAAGACCTCCACAGTGTGGTTTCTGCCTACTTCCCCAAGCTAATTTCACATTACTTCCCCTTTCCACACTCCTCATTCCAGTCAAACTGGCCTACTTCCTGATCTCATTATTTCTTTGGGTTCCACACCTTTGCACAGGCTGTCCCAATGTCGACAATACACTCCCCTCTTTGCCTCTGCCTCAGAGAACCCTTAAAGGTTTGGCTCATGCACTATCTACATGATAGATCATACATGATGTTAATTCCCTCCTCCACAAATTACTTCATATTTATTTTGTATATACTGTGTAGCCACTTGTTTGTGGACAGGGGCAACTTCATTTGTATCTCTATATTCACCTGTATGTAGTACAGTGCCTGGCACACATAGCAGGACCACTCCAAACATATACCGGCAACCAAGGTTCCTTATTTAGAGAAAAGCAATTCACTCCAGCAAAAACATGGTGATGGCAAGCATTCTTTACTTATTAGCAACAAGTCCTTCTCTAATTTAAAAAAAGTGACTGCTAACTCCTTGATCAACATTCTTATTCCACCATAGTGACAGCTATGATGTCTCATACATCAGGAAAACTTTCTTTGTTGGAGAGGACCACATCAGAAACTTTTCTAAGTCCTATAGAATCTATATCACTTAGGCCCTAGTTACGGCAGAGAGATTTAATCAGCATGAGCTACTGAACGTCATGACCTAAACAATATTTGTCATTTAAAAATTTACTCTGAAAAATATCTCCTTAGACATTTCCCAAGTACATTAGGGGAATTTCTAAAATGACTTCTCATACATATTATCACTATTACCATAAGCATAAGAATGCATGTGATAACAAAAAGGAAAGTTGAATAAACTCATCTGTGGGTCCACTAGAATTATTACTAGGCAGATAAGCATGCTTGCCTTGACAGGTGACAAACACTACTCAGGAAAGCAAGCAAAATTTTCAAAACAACTTTTTTATTCACTTAAATTCAAATAAGATCAGCTCATGGAACTCTGGAGTTGAGTAACAGGACTGACTGACAATGGCTTTTAAAAGTCAATGAAACTGGGGCAGCTAGGTGGCACAGTGAGTAGAGCACCTGCCCTGGAGTCAGGAGGACCTGAATTCAAAACCAGCCTCACACACTTGACACACTTACTAGCTGTGTGACCTTGGGCAAGTCACTTAACCCCAATTGCCTTGCCTTCCCCTCACTCAGCAAATAAAAAAGGAACAAAAGTAAATGAAACTTGAGCCATTCGAATGTGACCTTTGCATTCTATAAGAATACTCCTAGCACTAAAATTTAATTTAACATTGTTTGAACTCTCTCCTTGAGTAGTTCGCAGTTTAGAAAAATAAAAGTAAGAAGTTTTGTTTATTGGTGCTGTAACTAAGTGCCAGAAATTTCACACAGTGGGTCTATAGATTTGGTTTTTTGATTGAAGGAAAGCTTCTGATCTTTGCCCCAGCAAAACTATCACTATTTCTTAAGCTTCTATCAGTTTTTGTTTTGTTTTTCTCAAAGGGCAGAGAGCTGCAACATGTTTCAGGGTAAAGTATACTAGACTTGGAGTCGAGAGGAACCTGGGGGCTTGGGAGAATGGTGTCCTCCCTTATAGAAAAAGGCAAGTTGGCGAGAGAAGGTGGTTTAGGGAGAAAGATAATGAATTCCATTTTGGATACGTTGACTTTAAGATGTCTACTGGACATCCATGAGATGTATGAAAAGGTAGATGGACATGTGAGACTGGAGGTTAACAGAGAGGTTACAGCAGAATAGGTAAACAGAATTAAGAAAGCAATATACTGTTATTAACATACTACATATGAAAAGGACTCTAAAAGGAAACTGGACTCTCTGATAGCTGTAATGACCAAACTTAATCCCGGAAAACATATATTGAAACATATCTGCATTCCCTCAGAGAAAAAGTAGGGAACTATGGGAAATGTGTTCATACAGTGCCTGACATCATCACTATATGCTGTTTAATAGCATTTTGATACTCCACAAGTGAGAGTTCAATAGGAGATATAATTTAGAAATTACTGTGATGTAAAAATAAACAGCATTAAAAAAAATTTAAAAATCACTAATTTTTTTAAATCAATTTCATAAAAAGATGTGTGAAGCTTGGTTAGACAGCTGATCTAGCTAAGAACAGTGGAAACATTCTTAACAGTCAGAACTATCCAACAATGAGATGAGGTATCTTAGAGGTGTGGATTCTCCCGCACTGGAGGCCTTCAATCACAGGCTGGATAATCACTTGTTAAATGTACTGTAGATTAGAATATTCTTTTTCAGGCATAGGTTCAACTAAGTGTCCACTGATGTCCAGGAACGCATACAGGTGGATGCTGGCTTTGGAGCCATTAGTCTCGAGCTCAAATTTTGCCTCAGAAACTTGCCAGACTCAGTTTCTTCATATGTAAAAAGAGGGGGTTGGACACGACCTCCAAGGTCCCTTCAACCCCTACATCTTATGATTCTGGGCTCTAATTTTACCTTCCTCAGCTTGAATTTGACCATATCTTTAAAAATATTTTTTTAAGAAAAACATAATCTAAAAGAGATTAAGGTTTGAGCATATAAAAAATGAGACGGCTAGGCCAAGACACATTTTGAATGAGTCAAGAATTAAACAATAAACATTTATTAAGGGCCTACTATGTTCCAGGCATTATGCTAAATGCTGGAATCCAGTATTCATCGATGTCTTTTCAATAAAAACCACTCTATCTTAAATTCTGAGTTCTGGCCTCATTTTCTCTCCTTTAGCAAATAATTACTCACCTGGGTAAGGGTATATGCAGACTACAATAAGTTTCTTATAAGATACTCAGAGTGATAAAATGATATAGGTTCTAAACTATGCTGTGATATCAGATGGATGATAGGAATATTCCATCTATCTTTCTTCCCTCGACAAGTTCTTAGTAATAGATATTGGGGAGCAAACAGAGCAAATCCCTACAAAAATCAACGATTATTCTAGAAAGATGTCACTAATCACAGACTTTTTGCTCTTTCATATCCAAGGCTACACATTCCTTCATTAAAGTCCTACACTGATGTCTCATCATGGTCTATGGGCAAACCTAGGTTCCTGAATGTGATTCCAGTGGTTCATAAGCTCTGGCCAGTTCTATCAAGCTGGAAACACATGGTATATGGGACCAGTAAGAGACAAAATATGTCTTGTCTCAGGCCTGGAGTAGCTAAATTTTGAGAGGCTTTTTACCAATTTACGTACAGGTGATTTTTTTTTTTTTTGGCCACAAGTACTCATGAAAACCATCTCTAAGGTGTTCACAATCTGCCACTTTGGATGGAGTACCCACAACCAACACAATCATGATGCTTGAAGTATTTGCATAGAGATACATCTTAATCTATAACACTGAGCTCTCACCTTCACTCAGAAATTTGTAAATGAATGACTGCTAAAATTATTTAAGAAGAACTTGAAGGCACTTTAATTTTTTGTGGACCTAATACCAAAACAACCTCAGTTTTATTCCTGGCTCCATACTCGATATAACATGTGATTTCAACAATGTTACAACTTAATACATAGCTGTATCACAGAGAGAATAATAGCACTCTTTTGAAGAAAGGTGTCAAATTGAGAAAGATATTTTCACGATGCCACATACCACACATCTGCGATCAGAACCTGGCTCTTGTGCGGCAGAGAAAACATTACCATGCCTCTCTCCTACCTTCAGCAGAACTGTTCGCTCATCTGTTTTAACTTTTCATGGTAAAATGCTGGAAAATACCTATCATGAAAAGACAGCTGCACAAATTGCCCTTCGCAACATATGCAAAGAACGCTTGACTTGTTTATTCTTCAAAATGGACTATTTAATGTTGTATGGCAGAATCTGGCTCTCATAGTTTTATAACAAAGAGCTCACTTCATCGGATTTTTCTTCTGGTATACACTTTGAAAAGCAACAGGAAATGCCAACTTTTAAATCTTTTATAGAAAAACCGCACTGGGCTTTTTTTGAGAGAAGTCTGAATGTACACGGCTTCAGTACTTAAAAGATAGTAAACTGAATTTCATGATGTTCATAAGAAAGAAGTAAATTGACAAAAGTTCCAGATCAACCTACAGCAATTTAAACTTCGATACTTAAAAATACACATAACATTTTAAGAAAGCTCAAAAAAACTTCAATCGTTTCAAGAAGCTAAAAAATAAGAATCAGAATTTACTTTATCTTATGCCAACCAGAACTTTATTCTTAAAAATTTTGGCCTTGTCTACTTTGAAAAGTTTCTAGGATCCAAGTAAGTAGTCTTTTCGTTACCATCATGCCACCAAGGATTCCAAGAGTTACCCACAAGTTCACTCATAGCAAGCCAGAGGGCTGCATATACTTAGGATTCTAAACATAAAGACATAGATGTGACCAAAAAACTCCAAGCAGTTATCAAACTCTAGGTGATGCAGGGGATAGAGCGCAGGGCCTGGAGTCTGGAAGACTCATCCTCCGAAGTTTAAACCTGGCCTCAGATACTTAGCAGTTGAGTGACCCTGGGCAAGTCACTTAACCAAGTTTGCTTCGGTTTCCTCATCTGTAAAATCAGCTGGAGAAGGAAATGGCAAACCACTCCAGTATCTCTGTCAAGAAAACCCCAAACGGGGTTATGAAGAGTGGAACATGACTAAACAACTGAACAACAAAGAATAATAAACCCAAGCACAACTTCACTCTCCAAGTACCAGGCCCTCCTATGAGAGTCAGGGACACAGCATGACACAGTTGCCAAAGCACTGGTTCAGAAGCAGCCATATAAAGGAATACCAAGAGCTGTGACTACCACTTTCTGAGCCAAGTCAGAACTCTTCCTGTAAAATTGTTTTGTTTTTTTTTTCAGAGCCTAGTGTAGACAGATTTTTCATCTATTTTATATGGAACAAATGGCAAGTCTGTTTCCTGCAGAAAGTAGGTTCATATAGCTATTTCACAAAATACACAGAAGGGGAAGGATTGAAAAGAAAATCCTATAAAGTAAATTGTATGGTCTGAAAATGTTCATAAGAAGAAAAATTTAACCTATGTATGAAAACAAAACCAAGATGGTTTTGATCAATGTAAAAGGACAGAGCCTCCGGTCTCACAAGATTTGGAACCAACCCTTAGTGAGGATTTTGTTACAGAAAAGACAGGGTTGACACACCAAGCAAAGAAAGAGTTGAGGAGTTAAAAGAAAGGGAAGGAGTGCATTTCGGGCAGCACCTTAATAACAGGAGTAGTTCAGTCTCTACTGGCAAGACCAAGCAGGACACTGCTGCTGTGAGAGCTTTGTGCCTCCTCCCCATCCTCCACCAGGTTCCAGCTAGCTTAGCTGAGGAGGTGACAATTATGACAATGAGACTGAAGGGGAACAACAGAGACCTGGCAGTATCACAACTGATGAGCATGCATGGGTGTAACAAACATCTCATCTTTGGCACTGGCACTTGGTTAGAGCGTTAGATTTGGAATTAGGAATATAAGGGTTCAAATGCCATCTCTCACATTTACTGATTATGCCTGACTTGCTTAGCTTCAGTTTTCTTATCTGTGAAATGGTGACAATCATACAGGTAGCATCTATCCATGGGATGCTCACAGTTATGAGCCAAGCATGACGGCACATGTCTATGATCCCTGAGACTGGGGAGGCTGAGCCTGGCAAACCACTTGAGCTCAGGAGTTCTGAGCTGCCGCGAGGCTAACACTGATCAAGTGTCAGCACTTAAGTCCAGCATCAATACAGTAAAAGCCTCCAGAAACCAGCAGGAGGGGAACAGCAAGGTGCCTATGGAGAGGCAAACCAGCCCAAATCAAAAGTGCCATTCAGCAGTGGATTAGGCCTCGAGTGGCTGCTTCGCTTCCAGTGAGATAGGACAACCCAGAAGAGAAGACGGGAAGTAACAGGAAGGAGGGGGAGGGGAGCAAGGGGGAAAAACTATCTCCCTCAGTAGCATACAAGTCCTTTATGAGCTGGCGCCCTGCACCATGCACAGTGCCTGGAACACATGAGGAATTTAATAAATGCCTCGAGTGACTGAGTACTTGTAATAAACATTTGAAAACCTTTTTTCCCCTAACCTTCTTTATTTTCCTTCCATTCTTCATTGTTGGATGAAATTGTGCAAGTTAACAAAAACTGGTCAGTTGTTTTTTTTTCTCCCTTTCTTGCTGCTAAGGGGTAATGAGGCCAGGGTCAGAAAATTAACTTTCTGCTTCTTTTCTTACATTTGTAAAAAGAGGTGGATGGGTATATTAGGATAGAGTGAAACTTTTCAGAATGGAAACAAATTCCTTAAAAAAGAAGCATCACCTACCATCACTAATTCAGAGAATAGCAACTTCTGAATCAGTGTACTGCAAACCCAATGACTCAGTCAATGAACCAACAAGGTGAGAGTAGCCATCTGAAAGCTAATTTTGTCCAATGTCCCAAAGACGTCCTTCAAAAGTGACAACTGTTTACCTTATTCAATTTACACATTTTAATATATGATACGAACTTATAAAGCATTATGGATACATTCACGTAGGATAGAGAAATTCATTCACAGAATATACAGTTATTTGTATTCAAACACCTAAAGAAACAATTCCTTTCCTACAGTATTGTTTCACCTGTGGAGGTCAAAGAAATCCTTATAATCTGTGCAATAGTAATCCTATTCAACCTAACACAGTCTAGTGAACAGAGTACAATCTTGGAATCGAAATTATCATACCCAAAAGTCAAAATCTTGTGGAAATCAATGCTGAAAACTAAAATATTAAATAAAAATGATAACATTTAAAAAAAGGAATACAAGACCAAAAAAAATTATCATAGTCAATATTAAGAGAAGACTAGCAAAAGCAATCACAGTCCCTGTGTCTAAGGACATAGAATTACTAAGAAAAAGAGAAGCTAGGAAACATTTCTATAAGAAAATTCTAAAACAGTATATTATCAAAATCATTATCAGCACTAGGAAAACAAACAGATACTAATAACATCAAATGACGATAGAAAACAAATTATGACAAATAAAATGTAAACCCCTTAAGGACAGGGCCCATTTTTCATTTTGTCTTTGTATTCCCAGGTGCTAGTACAGTACACAGCACAGAGGAAGCTTAGAAATGCTAGCTGAATTATAGGGAATATAGTAAGGAGGACTTCCCTTAAAGTCTCACATGACATTCTCTGGAAAATCAGCAAACTGTGTAAAGAGACAGGGATGAAGCATAAAGATGGAGAGTTGTACCTAATACAATAGGTGGAGCTGGAACAGATGGGAAGCACCAAATGGACTAACCCATGCTACTGTTTCCAAATGATCCTCATTCCTTGACAAATTCCTCTGATGAGGAAATGAAACATGTGCTAATAGATTCCAAATGAACAGAGAAGGAACTGAATCCTAAATGCAATGTTTTAAATCAAATAGCATCTACTTGAAAAAAATGTAATTCAATTTTATTCAGCAAATGTTCGTTAGGTACCTACTAAGTGCCAGGTATACAATTGGCTAGGAAAACTAAACAGCTCTCATTGGGAAGACAGATGTTGGAACAAAAAACAACAAAATTCATCTAGAAAATAGTAAGAAAGAAAGCAAATAAATGGAAACGTTTAGCCTGTGGCTAACATGAGTCAACCGTGGAACAGCCTTGCAAAATAGAGTGCCTAAATGTGAAGAAGGTGTTCTACATGTGAAATGTATACTCATAGGCTTATCTCCTTATGGTGGAGTTAAATCAGATGAATAAGCACGTCCAGCTTGGGGTAACATATTTTAAAGATGTTGCATAGCTTCTGAAGGCACGGAAAAAAAAAGCCACAGAGATAATCACAGATCAAGAAAATAAGGCTCATGAGGAAAAGCTCAGAGTTCAGCCTGTTGGACCTAAACAACTAACCGAAGAGGGAAATAACAGCAATTTAGGTACAGTTTACCAGACAGGTAGGTGAAAAATAATGGTTTGCTTAGTAGCAGCTATTAGGGCAAATGACAGAAAACTAAAAATCTAAGTAACTGAAGAAGTTAAGGCCTAAATATTAGAAAATTGGCACTTACAGGTTAATAAACCATCCCCATTAAAGTTTCTATAAATTGGACCTGAAGTTCTTGTGTCAAGGATTCTTCTGGGGAATATGGTTAATAAACCATCCCCATTAAAGTTTCTATAAATTAGAAATGAAGTTCTTGTGTCATAGGTTCTTTTGGGGAGTATGGTAAAGCCTATGGGCCCTTTTTCTGAATAATGTTTTTAAATGTATAAAGTAGAAAACGTAAGATTACAAAGGAAACTCATTATATTGAAATACATTTACGAAAAAAAATTTAAGAAGTTCATGGACCCTAGGTTGGGATGACTGAGATCATCATTTATATCTTAAGGGATAGGTTGAAAGGTAGTAAATTAATCTACTTCACCTTGAATTCTAGTTTTGACTAACATTTATTAAGTACCTTCTCAGCGTCTGGCATTATCAGGTGCCAGGGATACTAATAAGAATGAGACAGCTCCTGACTTCAAGAGTTTACATTCTATTGGGAGAGGCAATGATGTACATATACAGGTAGCTACAAAATAGATAAAGGTTGCTCTCCGGGAAGGTACTATCAGCTGAGGGACTAGGAAATACTTCGCATGGGGGTTCTTAAGATAAGTCTTCAAAGAAATTAGGAATTCTAAGTGGTGAAGATGATGAGAAATGAATTCCAACTACTTGATATAACTATTGCAAAAAAACACAGATGGAGCGGCTTGTGTAAGGTAGAGGAAGAAGGCCAGTTTGACTGGGCCATTGAGTGAAGGAAAGGGACCAAAATAAAATATGGGTGTAAAGTTATTCTGGAGCTAGATTGTTTTGTTCTGTTTTCGTTCAACAAGCATTTACTGAAGGTTGAATATGTATAAGGCATTATTCTAGGTATATACTGAATTCTCTAAGACTGTGTACTATGTATTGCTAGGCATAGTGAGGTGAAAAGGAGGAAGAAAGGAAGACAAAAGTTCTTGGGGCAGTGGTTAAATCAATTAATCTCTGTTTGCCTCAGTTTCCTCGTCTGTAAAAATATGGGTAACAGTGGCACCTACTTCCCAGGGTCGTGAAGATAAAATGAAATATTTGTAAAGAGCTTTGCAAACCTTAAAGCATTATGAAATAAAAATAAAATTGAATTTTAAAACAGTATTCAACCAGTTCCTCCCTGATAGTCAAAAAAAAAAACACCATTTATTAAGTGCCTCCTGTATGCATAATACAATGTTAAAGATTAGATAAGACAACTATCAAAAGGGGGGGAGGGGACGGAACATAGCATCTGCATTAAATGATATGAAAAGCAGAGATGAATCAAAGTCTCAACAAGTACTTATTATCTACATACAAAGCCTAGTACTAAGTGCTGAGAACACAAAACCAATATTGACAATTTGAACTGAAGTGAAAACAGCTTTACATTTTCATTTCAGAAAACAAGTCATTGAACTCAGATACTTCCTAGGAGAGAAAAAAAAATTCTCCAAGTTAAAAAAACTCATCATCATCAATGTTAAACAAAACCACCCATTCTGGGACCTGGCTGCCTTTCCAGTTCACACATGGTACTATGAAGGCAACAAAATGCAAGGGAATGAAGGGTTAGAAAATAAATTCAAACAATTCCCACAACATATGCTTCCTTTGGCAAGGGCAAAGAGGGATCCCCTTGTGTGATTTCAGTCTCCAAAGGGCGCTAGCCATGGGAATGGCATGCTCTGTAGACTTGAGGAGTATGTGGCTCATACTTAACAGTGCAACTGTCTTGCATCTCTGCTCACAGAAAAATGGTAAGCTTTATGTTTTAAGCCTATTCAACTAAGCAAAATGTTACCCAAAAATTTTAACCCAAAATCAAAAGTGAAATTATTAAATAGCATAGATATATCTGCTCAAAGTCAGTACTGTCTCTGCTGCAATGGAACTGTTCTGAAGGGAAGAACCATAAATGTTTTGGTACAAACTAATTTAAGAGTGCCACAACAACTGTAACATGTATTTTATAAAAGCTTCAGATTTAGCAAGAGTACTACCTACATACAAAGTAAATACTTGATAACTGACCTACTTCAAGCACCCATGAAACTATAAAACTTCCACTTACACCTATGCCAGAATGAGAAATCTAATTCTTACTCCACTTAGAAATATATTAGTGGTAGACTCAGATCGCTCTAGAGAAAACTTATTTTAAATAGATCTCTGCTGCACAAAGTGACCTCCTGAGCTCATTTCCTTTTAAACAAGTAATACATGCCCAAACACTCTGCCAGGTAACAGATGTAATGGATTACATTTTCAGTAGACCATAATCTCCTAATTTCACTGACCACAAACACGACAATATAAAAAGAACGACTGTTCAGTCTTCTCTGTTGAAACATCTATTAACGGACAGAGCCCAGGGCTTTGAGTCCAGAGTGAGACAGTGAATTCAAACATGACTCTGGCACTTACTTGTGTCACCCTGGATCAGTCTCTTAACCTCTTTGTGTACCTTAGGCAATTTCCTAGGACTTAATCTACTAAATTATAGAAGAACTGCAATGTTGAAAAAAAGGTTATTTACTCTGATGAAATCATCAATTCTTCTGTATCACAGTATGGACATTCAAATCAATAAGCATTTATTAAAAACATACTGAATACAAGACACTGTGTTTGGAGATGGAAGTTAAAAAGGCAAAAAACTGAAACAGTCGCTGTCCTTAAGGAATGAGAGGTACATAGATAAGTGAAACTCTCTCCAAGTAGAGACCAAAAAGGTTCACTTTGAGTTGGACCTAAAATCACTTACCGAAACCAGTGTACTCAATATCATGTTGCTTGCCTTCTCAAAGGGTGGAGGAGGCGAAGAAGGGAGAGAATTTGGAACTCAACATTTTTTAAAATGAATGTTAAAAATTTTTTACATCTAATTGGGAAAAAGAAATGTATTTTAACATATACATATAGATCTAAAACAATTTGTAACAAAAAACTTACAACATGAGCTTGTATTGTCTTCCTTCATCCAACTGCTCATTAGGAGGACTGAATTTTATATGATATGATATGATATGTGGGGATGGTGAAAAAGTTTATAGACACCACATCATTTCCCAGACCATACAGTAACTTAAGCTAACTCATGACAGACTCTTGTTAACAAGCAACCTAATGTCAGATGGAGGCCGTCTATATGAGCTACAACAAAAGGTTGCATCTATTAACATCTAACCTCAAATTAAATTTCAAGGTCTACAGCAAGGTTCAAAAAATGACTTTAATAAATACAGGATGGGGGAGTCACGATTAGACAACAGGGGGGCAGCGGGGAAGGCCCTATAAACACAGTATCGTTCAACAGTAAGACACGGCAGCCAAAAAAGCTAATACTAAACTAAGAGAAGCCCAGTGTTCATAATGACGTGGGTGATAGATAGCTCTTGCCTTGGTAAGTGCCTCAACAATGGAGGTCTTCAACTGGAGACTGTAGAACCACAATGTAGAAAGGATTTCTACTCAGTATGAGGCTGAACTAGGAAGGAATAGGCATTTATAAAGCACCTACTGTGTGCCGAGCAACGTGCTAAATTATCTTTTGATTCTCTCAACAACTGGGAAGTAGGTGCCATTATTAACCCTGAGACAAACAGATGAAATTACTTGTCCAGGGTCACATAGCTAGTAAGCGTCTGAGGCTGGATTTGAACTCAGAACTTCCCGATTCCAGGCCTGGCACTCTATCCACTGTGCCACCAACTGCCTCAGTAGAATGCTAAGATCCTACTAGTTTTAAATGGAAGTTTGAATTCAGCTGGGCCTTAATGTAGAGAGAAAGGCTATGAGGAAGGTTAAGTGGGAAACAAAAGGGAGCTGGAGTGAAGGGGAAAAGGCATTCACTGATTGATGTAACAAACATGAAAGATAAGAAGAAGAAGAGTCACTTGCCATTGGGGAAATTAAAGAAACCTTCCTCAGAGATGGGACTAGAGATAGATAAAGTTAGGCTACCACCTGCAGATGCAACTAGCGGGGCAAGGGAGAGTAGGAGGGATAAAAGGAATAATTTTTCATAATATTTAAAATGCACATAGGTATTTATGTTATACAAAGTCAGGTAAAAACTCAAACTTCCAGTGAGCTCACACAGGGGAGTGTAATTTTCAAACCTTATCTAGGGCCAGGAATATTTTTAATACAGGAGTGATGTCCAATCTGAGTCTTGAAAAAGGGAGAATTTTAATAGGTAGAGATGAAAAGAGGGATTGGCGTGAGAAAAGTCATTGAAAAAGGAGAATCTGAGGCCAGTTCCAGAAATTCCAAATAGCTCAGTCCAGCCAGAGCACAGGATATGTGAAGGAGAGAAGTATGATGACAAAGTTGAAAAGGGTGTTGGACCCACAGCAGCACAGGGAGGCCTGCTTAGAGTGAAGTGGGAAGTGTACTGGCTGGAAAGGACAAGGACCTCTGTTTACAGTGTCTCTGACATTTATCACCTATGTGAACCGGGACAACACACTCTATATTCCTAGGCCTTATTTTCCTCAGCTGTAAAATTAAGGAGCTGGACTAGGCGGCTTTTGAGGTCCCTTCCAGCTTTAGATCTGAGAGCCCATGACCCTAAAATGAGCACGAAGGGAGGGCAAGGACCAATGATCTAGGAGATCTGAACTTTCTCCTTTGGGGAATGGGAAGTCGTTAGAATCCGCTTTAGGAAATAAATCTGGCGAGGAGAAATTATAAAGAAAACAAGTTAGGAAGAGACTGCAACGCTTTAAGGTGGGATAGAATAATTACAGCCTGAAAATTAGAACTGATTTGATGAAAACAGCAAGGAAGGGCAGGGTGGGAGAAAACTTGCCAAGACAGAATTAACAGGATATAGTAACTGATTGAATGTGAAGGAAAAGGGAAATGTCAAAAATTAATGAGGCTTCTAGCCTCAGTAACGGGAAGGATGGTGGCCCACAATCAAAAAGATAGAAGCCAGGAAGAAGAGTGGACTCAGACACGTTGAACTGGAGGTGCCACCGGGACCTCCAGGTAGAGATGTCCTGCAGCCAGGAAGAAATACCAGTCTATGGCTCAGGAGGGAAGCTGGAGGGGGAAGACAAATTTGGGAGTCAGGAGAAAGGGGTGAGTCGCTGAAGCTGTGTGGTTTCTCCATTCTCAAACTATCGTATATACTTACCTGTTTATAGACTGCATTCCCCCATCTGAGAACAGGAACTGTCTCTTATTTTTGTACGTCTGTCCCAGAGCCAGCATAAGTCCTAGCGCTCAGAAGGATTAATGTTTATTGCTAAATAATTGCCAGGAGAGAGAATGGAGAGAATACAGTCAAACCCAGTTAACTTTTAGAAACTATGCAAAACCTTCAGAAAAGTTACATTTGGAGCCAGGGAGGAAGAATCAGAAGAATGAGGGAAGGAAGGAAACTGTTTTGTTTGGTTGCAAAAAGGGGTAGAAATTCCAGAAAAGCGTCCTATGATGGAAGCAAGTTGCATGTGTCACGGAGAAGACTCAAAGGTTGCTGCAGACACTAACTGCCATGGCTGCTCAGTCATTTCAGTCCTGTCCAACTCTTTGTGACCCCACTTTCGGGGTTTTCTAGACAGAAATACTGGAATGGTTTGCCACTTCCTATTTTAGCTCATTTT
Organism: Phalanger gymnotis; assembly: GCA_028646595.1. Taxonomy (NCBI): domain Eukaryota; kingdom Metazoa; phylum Chordata; class Mammalia; order Diprotodontia; family Phalangeridae; genus Phalanger; species Phalanger gymnotis. Next base: position 274,274,305 of record CM053622.1, on the reverse strand, counting down.
ATAGATGAGGAAATGTAGGCAAACAGGGTTAAGTGACTCTGCCCAGGGCCACATAGCCAGTAAAGCCTCTGAGGCCAAACTGATCTTGGGGGCCCTCCTAGCTCCAGGTGAGGCGCTCTATATAGTTACTGCACCACTCAGCTGCCTAATAATTGTACAGGAGGCACAGACAGAAAGGGAAGGGGTGAGGAAGAAAAGGCAATTAAGTACCAACTACTTTCTTGAGAAGTCTGATAATGAAACGATAAAAAATAAGACGGTAACAGAGTTGAGGAAATTTGTTGTTGTTATGGGGGGCAGCAGGAGGTTGAGTTCAAGAGGCTTTTGAGGAGAAGAGAGACTTCAGTATACAGATAAGGAGGAGCTAGTGAAGACAAAGATACTAAGGATGAAGCTGTACAGTAAAGGAAGCACCAGGCCAACTTCTCTAGCCTTGTCTCACTCTGTTCTCAGGCCAGAGGCGACTTACTCAGTATCCCTCATGAAGTTTCCGTATTTTTCTGTGCCTATGCTCAAACCTTGTGTCACTAGGCCCGAAATACTCTCCCCCACCAACCTCTGTATCCAAAGGAATTGAACTACAAAGACGGAATTACAATTCAGACACCAAAAGCAATCATTACTGCCTACTACGTGTAGGGCACTGTGCTAGGCTTGAGGAGATAAAGGCCCTGCCTTCAACGAGTTTACCCTCTTTTAACAACAATGCTGCTACTTGCAGCTACTGTGGCTGTGTAAGGCCAACAACACCAGAGCACAGAAGGACTGTCGGCACAAGTTCTTTGATCTGCTTTTCTAAGGAAAGCAATTTTAAGGGGTTTATAATCGCACTTTAAACATACATATATCATTCATTTAGTTCAAGGAAAAAAGTCAGCACCCTGAACTTCAGGGAAAATACAAACAGAAAGTACATAAACAGAGCAAAATAACACCAATCAACAGACAGGGCTTCTAACCAGATGGTTATTTTGCTCTATAGCAATAGATACATACAGTTACCAGAGAGAGAAGCACCAGCATCAGGGTTTCCAAAGCCAGGGGCTCCAAAGGCTACCCAGAGTCTCATCTGGTCAAATCACAGGACACTCTTCCAGCGAGTGAGCCCCAAAGCAAAATGCTAATCTCACAGTATAAATACACTTCTTCAGGGTCAGAGGGAGTCACAACCATGTGACTCAAGCCCATGTGACCTAAGCTATCAGGTCATCAAAGACTCCAGATTCGATCAAAGACTCTTGATCTAAACAAAGGCAATACTCAAAGGTGCTTGATTGCCTTAGTGCTGAGAAGCACTCTAAAACAAAAGACAACAAGAAGTCCCACTTTACTTGCCCTTACACCTCTAACAAGGGAGTAAGGGAGAGAAAAAACCAAGGGTAATCCAGGGTGGCTAAAGCACAGAGTATAGGAAAAAGAATATGGACAGGTCTGGGAAAACAGGGTGCTATCACATCACAGAAGGCCCTGAACACCGGATAAAGAAGTTTGAACTCATTCAGTATGCAACTAAGAACCATGAAAAAAGCCACTTTTTAAAAGGAGTGATTTTACCAGATAGATCTATGTATAGGATAAGTGTAGTAACAGTATCAAGGATGAAATAAAAGTGAGAGAGAAAAATGAAGGTGAAAAGACTCATTGGGAAGACTCTAGATTGGGTAGTTGGTAGTGAGGGCCTTGTAAGAGATACTGGAGATAGAACTCCACAGATTTGAATGCTGAATGGCTACTAGAGCTGAAAAAATGTCAAAACTTGGGGCAGCTAGATGGTGCAGTAAGTAGAGCACCAGCCCTGAAGTCAAGAGGACCTGAGTTCAAATCCAGCCTCAGAAGCCTGACACACTTACTAGCTGTGTGACCTTGGGCAAGTCACTTAACCCCAATTGCCCTGCCTTCCCCCCTCAAAAAAAAAAAGATTAAAAACATGTCAAAACTAACAAGACTATTGTGAATGTAGGAGACTGGACCAAACGTGAGAATCAATGCTGAAGTTACTGGGGAGGATGAGTTGCAGAAGATGGAACACAGGATTCAAGACAGAAATGATACACAGTAAAAGATAAGGCTGAAGAGATAGTTGGGAGATCTTCGTATTCCTTAAATTGCCAGCCTAAGGACTTTGGATTTGATTCTTGCAAGTGGGGACATTCCTCCAACAGCTCAATGCAAGAAAGAGTAGATGGAAAACTAACATTTCAATGACTGGTCTGTTTCTGTAGACACTGATGGTGAAAGCTATCAGATATAAGAAATGCAAAGGCACACGATCCCACACTTAAATGTATACCAAAACTTTTAACTCATCTTTAATTCTACTCTTAGTTTAAAAACAAACAGCATCTTCAGTAGAAATGAGAATTGCCTCCTCTATATGGCACAGAACGATGTGGGCCTCCATAGCTCTGAGAAGCACCTTGGAAGAAAATAAATTAAGCCTGCCACGGACTCCATTTATTTCATCTTTTTAACTTCCAATAATACAAAATGATTACTCAGAAGGCTAAGCCCAATTTTATAATCCCTTCTATCAAATGTTTAAAGAATAGGGGTATTGTATATTCTAATAATCACATGAGCAGAGGATGTGTTAAATGTCTCAGTTCCTAATGGCATGCTAGTTTAAAATCCTGCGGACTTTAAAACAAAAGCAAAAACACTACATCCACACCTACCCCACCACTCTAGTTAAACAGCTAAGAAGCTGGGACAAAATGGTCCTGTCAACATCAGTCAGTATTTTTGCCAGAGGGAAGTAAGTTGTGTGATAGGGCCAAGAGAATATTTGACCTCTCCTGGTATACAGGAAAAAAAATAACGCACCATACAGCAAGCCAAGAACAAATGGACATATATTGCCCTTTATTCACATGGAAGTCTTCCAAGGATGGCACATGTGTTGTTTCCTATTGACAGCTATCAACAGAATTGCCCCAGGACATATAAAAGATGCATTTCCTACATTCTGCCTTTCTTATGTAATTGCAGACTACAGTCTAGGAAAACAACAAAACAAATGCTTCAAACCTTTTCTTCTCTAAAAGGAAAAAAAAAACTATGGTAGAATATCACAAACAAATGATGTTATAAAAATGTGTCTACAGTGGAGGAAAATAAATGCTAGAGAAACAAATCTCAGGTGTAAGATGTATAAACAGCACAAAACAGGAACACAACCCAGAATCAATCACATCTCTTCAAGCTGAGTTCTAAGTGTTTTCATCTAACATCTCAGTTTTCAATCCTAAAAAATTTTAAATGACAGAAAAGCAGCTTGTAAACCATGTAAATAATCTGATAAATATGTGTTGATAACTTTCTCCATTAGAATTTTATATCCTGAAACCTTAACAGCCTTTATGTACAACAGTAATATCTAACTCAAACAGAAATGATTCTTATTAGTTTGCATATTGACTTGGAAACACATTACCTATTTTCTGGGGAAGCTGGTAGCTAGAGCACTGGGTCTGGAGTCAGGAAGACCTGAATTCAAATTCAGCTTCAGATATTCACTAGCTGTGTGAACCTGAGTAAGTCACTTACCTTTGATTTCTTTAATCCACTGGAGAAAGAAATGGCAAACCATTCTAGTATCTTTGTCAAGAAAATCCCACGGACAATAGTGATATCCTATGAGAAGGTCATGAAGAGTCTAATACAACTAAACAACCATAAAATGGTATTTTTATTTGTTAAACATTTCCCAATCATATTTTAATCTAGTTCAAGTCAGCCTGACAGCTCTGATGTACATTACTTCTATGACTTGAACAACAAAAAACATTTTTTAGACTATCTCATTAGCCATCCTCATAGAAAGAAGAAAATTGAAGAATTAAGTTTGTGACGTTTAAGTTAGCTATATTTTTTGCTTAATTTTTTATTAGACTTTCTGTCAACTCAAAGTCTAGACCTTGGTCTTTTTTTTTTATTTGATTTTAAACCCACAAAAAGTATTTTTGCTGCTTTTTTGGATTCCTAAGTACCTGGGAGGGTGGGTGGTATTCAACTTTTTTTTTTAATTACTTCAGGGCTCTAAATTTAAGTTTCTGCCTGAAGCAAACTTTTAACCACTTATCTGAAACGCTGAAAAAACAGGCTCCTGTGAAATCCAGACACAATGTATTATAGTTAGGCTATAAAAAACTAATGAAAGTAGTGACGAAACTAAAACTTGATGGGGGAGTTTTACCCGCTTATGATTGGTGGTTTTTTTTTCCTAGTCCTGAAGTACATTTTGAAGTCAATAGCTGTCAGATGACTGGCACAAGTTCTTGCCAGTCAAAGATAAGATCCTAGGTGTTATTTAAAGCAGGCAAGTATAGACAAGAATAGAGGGCCTGTAATGCACACAGAAATTAATATAATTAGGCTATTGCTTAATGTGCATGCTCTAGTACATAACAAAACATATGCTAGTCACAATTAGTTTCCATTTTCTCGTTATCAGGGCATTTATAAAAGTAATAAATGCAAACAGAAATTTCAGTGTCTTTCAACGCTCGATTCAAGTTGACAATCATTCATCGAGTTATTATCTTGTAATTTACCTTGTGAGAAGTCGCCTAAGAGAAAGTCCCTACGAGGACACTACAAAATGTCCTTTAAAAAAAATCAAGCCCTACCTAGAAATACTTTACTTAAATACTTTTCCCCTGCTTTCAGTGTAACAGAATATTACAAATCCTTTCTACTCTAATCATATTTCATATGATGTTCTATTAAAATAAATTCTCAAAACAAGACATTAGCAAGATTTTGCTAAGAGACCACTGACAACCTAATACATTTCTAGTTTATCATGCTTCAACTCCTTGACACAAGACTCACGTGTTTGCTACTCTAAGCAGAAAAGAAAACCAGTTATTCTTATGGGTGGAACTCTGGATATAAAAAAAGGGCCAAGTTGTAATACTAATCACATGGATAGTACAAAAGATTCAAACATAACCTAAGTTTGGGGAAGAGAAGAAAGCCACTGTAACTCATGAGAAATAGAAACTAAGATGACATGGGTTTTAGATACACCTTTGCCCATGCACAAGTCATTTACTCTGGGCCTCAATTTCTTCTGTAAAATGAGTGGTTTGGACTAGATTATGTCTAAGACCCTTTCTAGCTTGTGAGTCCTTGGGTAAAAGACGTCCAAGCACCTTTCTTGACTATTGATTTGTTCAATGAAAGGTATAACATTGCACACTTAATGCTATCTTTACAGGACCTTGTATAACCTTAATCAAATCACATAAAACTTTCTGGGCTAGTTTCCTGTAAAAATGCAAGGATTCAACAAGATAGTAACAGCTGACCCTTACATAGCATTTTAAGGTTTGTAAAGGACTTTACAGACATTATCTCATTCGAGACTCACATGGATCCTGTTTAGAAGGTTCTATTTATTGCTGGGATTTTACTGATGAGGAAACAGGGTCAGGGAAGTTGTGACTCTCTCAGGGACACGCAGTTATTTAACTCAGGTTTCTCCTGACTGGCAGTCCAAAGTTCTTTGCACTAGACCCTGCATCATTCAATGATATTCAGATTGCTCTAAATGAAAAGGAAAGCCATTTGTAGTAGAAAAAGCAAACTGGGTTTCAAATCCTGCCTTGTGAAACTGGATGAATCATTCACCTCTCTCTGAGCATTACTTAGTTTCCTTATCTGTCAAATGGGGATAAAACCTATGTTATCTCCCTCACAGCTACATTATGAGAATCAAATGAAATAAATGACATAATAAAACCATATGGAAACCTTAAAGCATTTTATAAAGAATGTCAGTTATTAAGATGCAATGATTCCTTGAAACTTCACTCCAGATGTGTGCTACTATGATAACAAGAGTTGTTATCAACTCTACCTAAAGCACTTTTAAAGACTGTGAAGAGTTTTACATGGGTTATCTCACTTGAGCCTGTACAACAAGGCTACCACATGGATGCCACAGGTGGTATTAATTCTATTTCAAAGATGAGGGACCCAAGGCCCTCACAAGTGTCAGAGATGGAATTTGAACTCTGGTCTTCCCAACTTTCCCAAGTCCCCCTATCCACTAGGGCCATACTACTTCATGGCACTGCACTTAAGGTTGAGGGCATATGAAAAAAAATATTGTCCCTGCTCTCACAGGACTATTTCTGTTACTTAAAGTGGAAGAAAATGCTGTTGTTACCTTTCATTATGTTTTTGTTTAGAATAAAATTAAAGTAACCCTTCTACCTAGAAAACGCAATACGAAAGTCAGTAACCACTCAGTTCCAGGAGGTTATGCTGCCATTCTCCCCTAAATGCACTAGGGGCAGAACATTAACTTTCTTAAAGATGAAAGTAATTGAACCCTGCTGTCAAGGCTGGGCTGGTCCCGTCCAGTACATAATGCTAAACCTGTATTGTTAAGACAATCTAGAATTCTTGAAAGAAAAACAACAAAAAGGATCCTTTGCTTTTTTTCATGTGGGCAGAGAATGCTATGAACCTGGGGAAGCATTAATCTAATCATGTCACTCAAAAGAAAGTTTCTATTTAGATTTTAATTTTGCTTCTCGAGGCACCTGAATATATGGTTCCATTTGTTACTTTGGCCCTTAAAAATGCTATTTTCCACAAATGTGATAAACATACATCCTGAAAACAGAATGGTCTGAAGACATAACTGTTGCATCAGTTGAGCTAAGTAAAAGTAAGTTTATTAAAATGGTACAGCATACACTTCATTGCAAAACCATTCCACTGAAGAGACTTGGAGTTTGTGGTGGAACTACCCAAGTTTCATAAACTCTCCCTTGGACTTCATGGAAAACCACATTAAACTGACTCATGTCATGCTTAACAATTTGGGTCATTTCAAACCTGAAATCTGGGAAATATAGAAGAATTAAATCAAACCAGAGGAATAAATCCATTCTAAAAACTAAACTAATTTCCTCTGATGAGAGAGTTTTAAAATAAATTTTGTAGAGTTTTTAAAAAAATTATGTTGCCCTGGTATCAAGATGGAAGCTTGTTTAATCATTATCAAAAGGGTCTTTTCTAAATATGTTGCTCATCTAAATGATTTTTTTCCAGCAAAACATTCACAGAATTTGCTGCACAGAATTCACAGAAACACACACAAGAAAATTATTAATTTTAAAAAAATGATCTTTTGATATCATCTGTAATTGCTCCAAACCTTAAAACAGAAACACTTGGCGGGCAACAAATCTTAAATACCAAAACCTCTGGCAGGGAGTAAGAAAAAAAGAGTAAATTAAATCCTTTCCCTTATTTCTTTTACTTTATTACCCTGGCCTGCCTTGAGAGTATTTGAACCCCTGCAGTAAGTAACCAGTGAACCCCTCTCACAGGAAGCCAACAAGTTTTTCAAAGGAAATACCAGAGCCTTTCTATGAGAAATCAAGCATTTTGGCCATGTCCTTGTTTCACATTTTAGTGGACTTTCTGCAGAAAGACAATCTTGAGCGTTTCTAACTGCTTTCTCCTGGCCCTTAGCTCACAATCACATTCAGTGGCCCCACAGCCCTTTGACTTACCTAAGGAGTTTACATACAGCCTGTGACACAATCATGAGCAAACAGCCTACACAAAAGGAAACTCACCTTCTGTACATCCTGGAGAAAAGTGGGAAGAGGAGACAATGCAAGAGCTGCCAACATTTACTCAGCAAGAGCCTCCTCCCTGGGGAATTCATTTCATACAACTTTAACTTTTTCTTTTTTCCTTTTTTTTAAGTTTCTCCCTCATGGGCTAAAGAGAAATCGTAACAGTGTATTTCGAAACGGATGATGGAAAGAATTATTCACGCAGCTCAACAAGTGGTCCCAGAAAAGTGATCCTGCCCGGCCGGGAGCCCCAACTTTGCCGAGTGGCAGCGAGACTTAAGTCGGGAGCCACGCGACCCTTTTGCTCCGGGGTTCTTAACAAAAGCAACCCAGCACGGACTTGGGGTACAGGGAGCGGTGAAGGGGAGAAGAGATCGAGCAATTCAAAACGAGCTTTCCCCCGTCTTCCCTCCCGACCCCGCCAGCGTACCCCTAGAACTGTAAGTACTCACCTCACTCAAGAAGTTATCCATTGTTTAATCGGAGAGTCCAACTTGCGGAAGTCAGCAGAGCAAAAAGTCTGGGTCAACCATGTGTGTCAAGATCCCCGGTCACTCAGAACGGAGGCTCTTCAGGGTTCGGGGTGCTTACACGCTGCCATCTCTTCCTTCCTTCCTTCCTTTCTCTTCTATCTCACCTTTCGGGAGTGGGTGGGCGCTTTTCTTTCCCGATTGTTTCAGTCCAAGTCTCTTAAACTCGCTCGGTCCAACGGGAGCCTTTGTCTATTTCTCGAATTTCCTCAGTTCTGGGTAAAGTGCTCGCAGAGGGAGAGCAGCTGGTGGCACATTCTTCTCCAAGGACGAGGAGGAGCTGAAAAAGCCTTCTGCTCCCGGGCCGGCACGCACGCAAACACACTCACACATACACACTCACGCCGGCAGAGGCACCACGGGGCGAAGGTCCTGCCACAAAGAAGCACGCTTCAGATGTCTCGGGGCAGTCTCCCGTAGCCTTGCTCCTCCAGCGCGTCCTTCCGCGGCTCCCGGGACGCGCCCCCCGCTCGCTCTCCCCAGCACAGCCAAGCCCCAGCGCAAGTCCCGGCCACACCGCTCGCTGCTCAGCTCCTCACTCGAGAGCCCCGGGGGACCCGAAGGCCCCGCCCCCGCCTCGCCAGAAGCCCAGCGCTCGGCCAATCCCGGCACCGCGCTGCTTTGGAATCCCGACCCAGCCGGCGCAAACGATCCTCCTCCTCTCCCTCCCCCTCCTCCTCCTCCTCCTCCTCCACCTCTTTCTTCCCAGCCCGGCGCCTGCCGCACCTCCCAACCTTCCCTCCTCCCTACCCCGCCCCGCACCTACCTCCTGCGCTCCTCCCACTCTGCGGGACTTCTGCTGCTGCAGGAGCAGCCCTCCAGCCCCGGGGCCGGCCGCGGGCCTCCTCTCTCCTCCACCACCCAACTTCCTCCCTACCTCCCCTGGAGAAGTCAGGGGGTCTCTCCACTCCGCATGAATAGTAAATTTAAGGACAGGGTTTTAAGTTCTTTCCAGGTGTTTTGGTCTTTGGCATATCCTGGAACCACTTCAGTCAGGGTCTTAGTGATGCGGCATCTGCAGATGAAGAGACGTGAGTCTGCAGAAGCCTCTTCAGCACCTCATTAGAGTGTGAACATTGAGATCATGGACTGCCTTACGGTACAGTGCTTTGCACTTCATAAGCGCTTAATAAATTGCCCCCCCCCCCCGTCCATTCATTTAATCCTTGCCTGTGCCACTGAGTGCGATCAAAGCGGAGTCGTTCAGCAAAACCAAACTGTAAGCCTCGGTACAGTAGACACTTTCTGTCCTGCGGTCAGTTTAGATAACATTCTCAAAGGACAGGGAAATGTTTTCTGTCAAGCCACAGGGAAGTGGAAGAAGACAAAGCTAATGGTACTGTACAAGATGTAAAAGCTCCATTTCTGGATTTAAAAAAAAAAAAAGGAAATTGAAGAAGATTTAACCAAGTCGAAGGTGGTCAAGATTTCCTACCCGGAGGCTATTCAATAGAAGCATCACTAGCGTTTATAATAGAACTTCAATTGTTTTTACAAGCATTTCCCAGAGCAGCTTGGTAAGATGAATGTTATTGCACCATTTTGTAGATCAAACACTTGAGGCATTGAACTATTAGTATATCTGTCAAGTATCGCAAGGTAAGTAAAACTGTCTAGATATAAAGTGATCCTCCACTTGCCAGGCCTGAAGTCAGGAAGACTTATCTTTCTGAATTCAAATCTAGAGTCAGACACTTAACTAGCTGTGTGACCCTGGGAAAGTCACTTAACCCTGTTTGCCTCAGTTTCTTCATCTATAAAATGAGCCAGAGAAGGAAATAGCAAATGACTCCAGTATCTCTGCCAAGAAAACCCCAAATGATATCAGGAAAAGTTGGACAAGACTGAAACTCCTCAAAAACAGCAGCTCCTCTTACAAATCACCTCACCTCAAACCTAGTTCTTGTCCCATGAGTTCAGTCTAAATTCAGAGTCTTAGCACCTTAAATATAAACAATACCTGGATATGAGAATGATTATTAATGGAGTCTAGTTTGATGTACATGGCTTAGTGTCCAGATACAGGCTGTCACTGAACAGCTGTGCAAACTTGGGCAAAGTCTCAGTTTACTGTCTAGAGCATAAAAATATTATACCTTTGCCTCTACTTCTTTTCTTCAGTCAACAAACATTTAATAAGCTCCTACTGTATACAAAGCAATGTTAGGCACTGTAAAAGAGAACATTAGGTAAGCTAGGACCCATGATCCCATAGGGATTTCTTTTCCTATCCAGACCTGATTTCATTTGAACAGAAACATCAAGTGTGGATGTTCCCTCTACTAGGGTTAGCTTATAGTCTTAAAGGGCTGCCTCGACTCTTAAACCTTCTATCCACGATAGTATACTGGTTCTTTTGGAGTTTACAGCCTAGTAATGATAGTACCTAACATTTTTATAGCTCTTTAAGGTTTACAAAGTGCTTTGTATACACCACAGATTCTCTCAACAATACTGAGTTAGGCACAACAGGCAGCCCCATTTTAAAGATTAGGCTAGTGATTCATGGTCACTGGGGTAGTGTTAAGACATGATTTCAAAGCATATATCTCTTCATTCCAAATCTGGCACTATGCTACATTGCCTTCTACTAGGATATAATGGCAATCAAAGTGGGACTTTTTGCTGTGTTTTCTTTTGGAGTGCTTTGCAGCACTAAGGCAGTCAAGTGCCTTTGATTGACTCTTGCCTTTGTTTGAATCAAGTCTTTGATTGAATCAAGAGTCTTTGATGACACTTAAGTCACAAGAAAACCTAGATCACATGAGTTTGAGTCACATGATTGTGACGCCTTCTGTGGGCTAACCCTAAAGATCTGTATGTATACTCTGAGGTTGGTATTTTGTGTTTGGGCTCACTCATTGGAAGAGTGTTCATGAGAGTTTGCCAGACAAGACTCTGGGTAGCAGTTAAGGAGCCCCCCGGCTTTGAAAATCCGGATGTTGGTGCTTCTCTCTCTGGTAACTATGTATGTATTGCTATGGATAGACAGAAGCCCTATCTGCTGATTTGTGCTATTTGCTCTGTTTTTATAATTTTGACTCGTAATTTCTGTTTGTGTTTTCTCTGAAGTTCAGGGTGCTGACTTTTTCCCCTGAACTAAGTGAATGATATATGTACATTTGATTAAAGTGAGATTGTAAACCCCTTAAAGTTGCTTTCCTTAGAAAAGCAGATCAAAGAATCGGCGCTAGCAGCCTCCTATGTGCTGGTGTTATTGGCCTTACACCTCCACAGCAGCTGCAAACAGCATTGTTGTTACACAGGGGGAGAAATAGACCAGTACGGATTACTTTAATACACGTTGCGTGATAAGTACAACAAAATTGAAAAACAAAGTGCTATGTACAAGATCTGGGAGGATCAGAAAAGGCATCATTAAGGAGGTGGCATCTGGTTTGCTTCCACAAATAAATAGAAATTCAACAGTCTGAAAGGCAGAAGAAGAACCTTAAAAATGAAGGAAATAATGTGATTAACAACAAAATATGGCTCTAGAAGGAGGCAAGGCCCATTGAGGTAAAAAAGAGATGACCAGTTTGGCTGGAGCATAGAATGAACAGAGTTTAGTGTGAAACAAGGTTAAACTATTGTATTTGATACAGGCCAGCTTTGAATAATGACAGATTCCACATTTGTGGTGACCAGGGACCCAACAACCATAACATGCAAACAGTAACATTTTGCACTCCTTTTTAAAACTTGACAACTATTCTAGCCACATGCTCATTGTAAATTTTGTTTAGATACAAAACACACAAGAGCAATCACCTCTGCTTTCAGCTCTAATTCCCTATCAAGCCTTATTAACACAGTTTAGTTTATTCAAAACTAATTGCTTGCCCAGTCACGCCCACCCCTGGGGTCAAACTAGGTATAAGCAAAGTAGGCAGTCGCAGTGGGGTTCAATCCAGGAAAGGATGAATAAGAGGATATTACTTTGAATAATACTTTTTCTAAATGTTCTTTTAAAACGTATAAAATTCCACTGTCTTTTTATAACAATTACTATGAAATTAAACACCAAAAAAAAAAAATCTCTACACACAGTAGACACAAAAAGAGGCTTCTTTATTAAATCTCCATGAATCTGCATTTCATACTACTTATCTTTTTACGTACATAATAAATTCTATACATTACTTTCAAAATACTTCCTTCTAAACTTTCTTTTGTCCACTTCTGTGCATTTTTTGAGATGTTACAATGGCCTCCCGGTTTTTTTGCATTATTATTGTCAACTAGTATTCCTCAATCCCCTCTCCCAATTAAAAGCAAAGAAAAAGAAAGAAAAATAAAATCCTTCATGAGAAGTAAGTAAGCCTGGTCAAGCAAAAGTAAACAAAAAACACATGCCTCTTTCTGCACTTTTTGTCTATCACTTCTCTCTCAGGAGGAAGACAATATGTTTCATCATAGTTCCTCTGAAGACATGGTTTGTCTCTGATCAAGTTTGCACTGATCCAGTCTTCCAGGTTTCTTTTTCTTCACAATGTTACCGTCCTCATATAAACTGTTCTCCCGACTCTACTCACTTCACTCTGAGTTAGTTCATACTACCAAGGATTCTTTGAAATCATCTCTTTTGTCATTTGCTATGGGCACAATTATATTTCATTACACTCATATACCACAATTTGTTCAGCTATTCCCCCAATATCTAAGAGGCAATCTAAGGCACCACCTTCTAGATTTTTTTCTTTCCTTTTTCTTTCTCCCTCTCCTTCAGAGTCAGGAAATATATTTTGCTTGCAATTATTCCCTCCCTAGTATTATGCTTCCTCTTAACCCTGCTCCTGACTCCCACTTTTTTCCCCTGTTGAGTTTAATGTTGTCCTAGTGAATATCAGGCCACTGGACCCAGATGGCTCTGGAGAAGAAAGTGAAGCTGGTGACCTTGCACAGACCTCCCTCACTCAAATCAAAGTCAATTGCAAGTCATTTCATCATTTTCCTGATGTCTTGTTTCTCTCCAAGAACCAAGGACGAACACAATAATGTATTCTGCATTAAACTGTGTATATGTGTTCAACCCTCTTCTGACCATTTCATATAGAAGTAAAGTTCATCTGATGTCCACTTCTCCCAACCTGCCTCCATTTATGCATATTCTTCTCATGTACCCCAATTATAAGAAAGAGCAAGTTTCACCCCCTCCCCCGTTCCTCTTTTCTACCCTAATACATACCTCCTTTCGTCTTCCATTCTCTTTCCCCTCTTAAAATCCTCAGAACAGAACCAATCCATCCCAAGACCTCTGTTTTTCTTATTTGACTCCCTCAATAATAACCTTTAAAGACATTAAGGTTCTGAGAGAATACTTGTTTCTTCTCCTTCTATTAAAATGTCATACAGCTATTTCCACTTACTCAAATAAATTTAATTTTCTCAGATTTCCTACTCAGTTCTGGTCTTTTCCTCAGAAATGCTTGAAAGTTCTCTTTTCCATTAAAGATCCATTTTCCCCTCTATATTATTATACTCTTTAGGATAAGTTATTCCTCCTTGTAAGCCCATAGGCTTATTTTGTATTTTGGAATGGCAAATTCCAAGAGCTCTTCTGTTTTTGCTTTTGTAGAAGCAGCCAAGTCTTATGGTTTTTTGACTGTAGTTCCTTGGTACTTGAATTTCCTTTTCTGTATGCCTGCAGTGTTTTTTCTTTTGACAGAGGAGTTCTGAATTTGGCTCTGATACTCCTGGGATTGTTCAGGAGATTATCAGCATATTCTTTCTAACTTCACTTTGTCCTCTGATTCTAACAGATTAAGACAGTTTTCATTTGTGATTTCTTGAAATATGGTGTCTTTCTTTATTATTATTATTATAAAGACCATGAAATTCAATGTTTGTTGAATCATCTCTCCTTGACCTATTTTTCAGGTTGTTGTTTTTTTTCTTATTACTTATTTCACAGTTGCTTCTGTTTTTTGGTCTTTTAAGGGAGTTATGATTTTTATTTGGTATATTCTAGTTTCCAGGGAGTCTATTTCCTATGTAAGATTTACTTCTGAGCTATTTATTCTCCTTATAATTCTTCCCTCCAGAGGTTTTATATCATTTTTATCTCTTATTTTGCTTCTTCTGGATGTGCATGTAGTTCTCGTAGAAAATCAGTTTTCTACTTTGAATTTCTTGCAGTTGTTACAGAGTTATTCTTTCCTTCATCTGGGAAATCACTAAATTTATAATATTTTTTCATCCTAGTTGATTTTCTTTGATCTATTCATCTCTCCATCCTTAGTTTGATTTGTGACACAGCCAGGCTTTTGTGCTTTTGAGTGGGGTGGTTGGCCCTGCTTGGTCTTATCCTGTGTCTCCTAGATTCTTGTGTTGACCTCTACCTCCCAAAGTTAGATTCTACTGAGGTTCAGGGCACTGGAACTTCAGGGCCCTCTCTGGTGTCTCAGAACAAAGATTTAGGAATCCTTTTTCTCGGCTGTCTAGTTCTGGGTACCATGTTGGTTGCTAGTCACTACCTATTGCTGTTTCCTAGGATTTTCTTGCCACTCTGGGTACTTCTAGGGAAGCCCTCTGCACTTGCTGCCTCTGGACACAGAGGCTGGTAAGCTACAAATCTTTCATCTCTGGTTGCAATGGGAGGCTACCTTACCCTAGTCCTGGTTTTGCTGGAAGAAATACCTTTTCTTGTTGCTTGTGTCTGGCTGAGTTTTTGTATAGTTCTGGGGTAGAAAAAGTGACTAGTTTCTCACTGAATTTCTTAAGTGTTATTTGTTCAGGTGTGAACTTTATGGCTTTGCTGGAGAAGTTACCGGAGAATTGGGTGGTCAGCCTTGTTTCAGGCAGCCATTTTAGCAGAATAACACTCCACTCTTAATCATTTAATCAGTCAACAAACATTTATTAAAGCACTTGCTATGCAACTATAGCAGGTGTTTGTAAAAAGAGCCTTTCTGGATTCTAGTCCCAGCTCTGCCACTAGCTTTCAGAGTGACCTTACAAAAATTGATACCCCTTGTCTGCTCCTAGTTTTTTCATCTAAACAATGAGGAACTTGGACTAACTAATCTCTGGGATCCCTTTAAGCCCGAGGTTATATGATTCTATGTATGACCTAAGAGAATCAGTGTACCTGTCTAAGTAGTTCTAGTAGAGATTAGCATTTTTACTCACAAGTCAAATGTAGATAATGTATTTTGTAAACCTTAAAGTGCTTTCTACATAGGAGTGTGCTGGTAAATGTTTAACAACTGGCTCCCCAGGGAAAAAAAATGTACTCGGAACACACTTTTGAATTTAATCTGAGTTATTAACCACTTCTCTATTACTTTCTTAAGTCTAGACAATCAATCAAACAATACATCAAGCCCCAATTTGTAACAGTTGCCAATTTTCAAAGTATACTGAAAATTCTACTGAATTCTACTGAAAATTTCTACTGAAATTTTCTACTGAAAATTTAACAATTGTCTCTTAGGAGCCAGTGTGAACTAGATTTAGCACACTACTGAATATACATGAAAGCTATGGTTGTTGTTATTACTGCTACTAATAATAGACCAGATATGTACAGAAAAGTAGAAACTGCATTTACTTGGCAACAACGTGCTGTAGTGACAGCCAAATTAAACTATTTATGGGCCAGAGGAGGAAGTATTCCTGTCATAAATGACCTAATCTGACTATAGCCACAATCCTAATTGACCTATTAACACCCACTCTCACTTTGGTTTTGTGCTATGATATTTGGGAAAACTCATTTTAAAGGACTCTTTTATCAATATCTAAGTTAAATTAAACAACACAAACCTAGATAGTAGGTCTTTTTCTTTGGTGATGATCTCAAAGTATCTTTTCAAATTAATTTGAAATATATATATGCAAGTTCAAGCACTATAGTAACCTTGCCTGAATTATCTTTGTATCTTAATTTCCCCTCTCCCACACTCACCTACTACAGTCATTTATACATAATAAGAATGTACAACATATACAACATAAGAATGGCTGTTGAATGAATGAATGAAGGATCAAACATGGAGTATCGTGTTCAGTTCTCGGTACCACGTTTTATCAATAGCATAAGATGGAGACCCATCAATATTGCAAAGACCCTTGTAACCATGTCACATGAAAATTACTTGAAGGAACTGTCTTTGGTTAGCCTAGAGGAGAGAATACTCAGAGGGCCATGGCATCTGTCTTCAAGTATTTAAAAAGCTGCCATTTGGGAGAGAGATTGGGCTGGTTCTTCTTAATGCTACAGGGCAGACCTAGGAGCAATGAGGGGAAGCTGCTGAGAGTTATATTGAGGATTGATGTTGTAGCTCTTTCCTCATTTTCAAAGAGGACTTACAGGACATTACAGGGTGATATCTTGACTTTCGAGTGAATTGGATTTGAGTGAGGCCGAGTTGCAAAAAAGTTATCAGCCTCCCTCTCTCTTCCAAGAGTCATCAAAGTCCAGTGGCAAGATTGGGAAGCTAGCCTGGGAGACAGTGGATGAATGACCAAGCTCTAAGTGCTCCAGGGTTCCTGCTTCAGCTGCCTTCATGACCATTGGAACAAATTGTTCTCCTCCACCCATTCCACCAGGGGAAGTCTTCACATGCTTGAAGTAGACATGTCCCTGACTCACCCATGGGTTTGGAGCCTGTTGGTTACCCTCATCCTGGTTTAGCCTGTCTGCTGAGATGGTTTGCACGAGTGTGGCTGCTGTGCATGCTATAGCTTCTTGGAGCCACAGGATTGATGCAAAGAAAAACTCGGGAACAAACAAAACTGTCCCAAAGTGAAGTGGGCTGCTTTGGGTCACAGTGGGTTTCCATTCACTATAAGTCTGCAAGCAAAAGATAACACCCTCTCAGAGATGTTATAGAGAAGATTCTTTTTCAGATTGAACTAATGGGCCTTATGTTTCTTCTAACTGTGATTTCTGCAAAGAAAAAAGCCATTTATAAAGAGTAATAGGTTATATGTGTCCTTTGCATTACATAGATGGCAAGGCTCAAGTCATAGCTGGACAATAGGACATTCTGGTCCACTGAATGTCCTAGTAAACTGAAGGTTAGCTTACATGCTACAATGAAACTAGTCAAGGACACAGAGGCTTTAAGTATAGAACAGTAGAGATGTGCCTTTGTAACTCCTTAAAGTGTGTTTCCAGCTTGTATTGATTGAATCTTCCTAACAACTAGGGCTCTCCACAGGTGAAATGAACTCCCTTGGAAAGTAGTGGGTCCCACATTTGTCAGGGATGCTTTTTCAGGCGGCTTCAAAGTTCTCTTCCAGCTGCGTGATTTTGTGATTCTGTGATACAGGTCAATTCATCTGAATTCCCTAAATTCCCTACAGCTTTGCTGTAGGACAGAAATTCCTAATTGGAGGTCCAAGGCTCTTCAAGGGTTCTATGGATAGATTTCAGGAGTAGTAGAATGGGAGAAGGGAATAAGCATTTATATAGTACCTACTCTATGCTGGGCAATATCCTGAGTGTTTTTAGAAATGGCATCTCATTTTATCCTCACAACAACCTTTCAAGGCAGGTGCTATTATCATGTCCATTTTACAGGTGAGGAAACTGAGGCAAACAGAGGTTAAATGTCTTGCCCAGGGTCACATAGGTAGTAAGTGTCTGAGGCAGGATTTGAACTCAAATCTTCCTGACTCCAGGCCCACTGCTGTAGTCTTTGTGCTACCAATTGGGGCAGGGGAGTCTGGCGAATTTGGATGGCAAAAAAGTTATATTTTTATTTTCACTAATCTGTGATTTCTTTTGTAATCCTATCTATTTTGTTTCATGCACTTTAAAACATTATTCTAAAAAAGGTTCCCAGGCTTTACTGTATTACCAAAGGGGTCCATGATACAAAAAAAGTTAGGAATCCCAACTGA
The DNA here is from genome assembly GCA_028646595.1 of Phalanger gymnotis. NCBI lineage: Eukaryota > Metazoa > Chordata > Mammalia > Diprotodontia > Phalangeridae > Phalanger > Phalanger gymnotis. The sequence continues at coordinate 274,256,319 of CM053622.1, read as the reverse complement.
GACAGAAAGGCATCTTTCACTTCTGCCTTACTCAGTTTTCTGTCTGTAGGATCTCATAGAGGCCTAGTGAATTGAATCTAGGAAGTACAGGGTGTCCCTAAAGTCTGGACACATAGGAAAATTGATGGCAATGTGGAGTTACTGCATCGAGTTCATGTGAATCTTGCAAAGTGCATCAACCTTTGCATCACGAATGATGGATTTTGAAGATGTTATTTGTTAATATTCCAATTAAAGTATTGTTGAAAATTTCATTCATTTCATTTCTTGAAAATATGCATTTTTGCCTATGTGTCCAGACTTTAGGAACACCCTATATAGTAGTTGGTCAACCAAAATGATCTCTGAGGCTAGTCATCTCCAAGTCAAACCGTGGAATGTCGGAGACCCAGGCAATTGGAATTGCTTCCAGATTGCTTGTGAGTCATACCTAAAATCAACTCAAATTGTAGATGAAGGGTAGCAAAGTTTTCAAAAGTCAACCACAAGCTAGTGCTTGACATGTTTCCCCTTGAAGCTAAAAAAGTTTGAAAAGACTACATGGCTTAGTAGCATTCTTCTTCTTCCCATTCTTATTCAGTTTCTCTTTTGTTCCCTCGTCTTGTACCCTTTCCTTTTAGAAATGAGCAGTAGCAAATAAGTCATCAGTTTGAGGTCAGTGATCTAATATGTTGGGCATTGTAGCTTTTTAAATTTAGTTCAGTTTCACATTTATAACCCTGAGCTCAAACCTAGAGATTTTCTTAAGACTCTCCTCATTATCGGAGAGAATGATTACTCACTGTTTCATGCCTGAAAAATGGGTGAGAGCTTAGACTTAGAAGAAGTGAGCTTCCTGCTTCTGGCTTTTGGCTTTGAGGAAAGAGGCTGTCTTCTGGGAGATGTCCCTGGAAGCAAAGAAAGACACCAGGGAGAAGTCAAAATGTGGAAGAGTAGACTCCTCAAGTATATCCTTATTTCTAGCTTGCCATACTAGAGCCATCCAGGATTTCCAATTAAGTAATCTCTCAGGGACTCAGTCTCTCTCAGTTGAGGTGAGATATCTTATTCTCAGTAGGAGAGTTCATTCATTCTGCGTGTTGTCCGGTGTATCTTATTTCTGTTTGAGATTTCCTCAGATGAATGGATTTATTTACTGTTCCAGTATGTGTGATGTAGTATTATTGTAACTAGTATTTGGTGGGAAGGGAGTCAAGCATTTGGATGTACCTTGGGCACCCTTTCCTCATTAAGTGATAGCAACAAAGATGAGTGACTTAAATTCAAAAAGTATTTCCCCTAGACCAGGGCTTCTTAAACTTCTTCAACTCCAGACCCCTTCAGCACCTCTTGAACTGTAGGTTCAACCCCATATGAGGGCACGACCCACAGTTTAAGACCTAGACTGGGAATAGTTAGGGAGGCAGAAAGATAGAATTCTAGCTTAGTAGGAGTGGACCACCTTCATGGCCTCAATCTCCTGCTTCCCTCCAGGCAGGAATCAAACTTATAGAGATGAAGAAATCCCAGAGATATCCATCCATATCTTCTTGTGAGCCGCATTTAGACAGACTCATAGACATACTCATAACCTACATGGGCAACACACATCTTACTTATTTTTTTACCTAATATTGCATGGTTAATCAAATGAGATAATGTATTCCAAGTGGTTTGCAAATCTTAAAACACTGTTTCATTTTTATTACTGATCCCCTTATGGGGATAAGCAGCTATAATGGGGATAAACAGGAACTACTCTCCTCCCCCACCCTCATCTTCAGGATCCTGGGCCCTTCCACTGTGCCATGGGTGTTCAAACTCAGTTCAGAGGGACTTGGAGTTTTGGAATGATGCAGCAAATCCCAGTGGTCCCTTGGTTTTTTCCCACAGCTTAAAAGGTGCTGTCTTCTCCTCCTCCATCTCCTTTTTCTCCTCTTCCTCCTCCTCTTTCTTTTCTCTCTCTCAATGCCCCCCCATCTCCCTCCTTCCTCCTCCTTCTCCTTCTGTCTTTGTGTCTCTCTGTGTCTCTCTGTCTCTCTGTGTCTCTGTCTCTCTCCTTCTGTGTCTCTGTCTGTCTGTCTCTCTCTTTCTCTCTACCCCCCCACCTCCTCACTCCTCCTACCCATGATCCTTCCCCCATCCCCCCAACATGTGTCTTGGAATTCCCTTTCTGTGATACTGCACCCTCTCCCATCCCAAAAGAAATGCCTGTTGCTTGCATATG
>CM053622.1:274222420-274245162 GCA_028646595.1 Phalanger gymnotis | reverse complement strand
TTTGGCCATTTAATTATACCTTCGTTTCAGCAAAGCACCTTCAGGTGAGGAGGGGAGGGCAGCGAGGGGAGGGGAGGGCAGCGAGGGGAGGGGAAGGAGAGGAAACGAGAGGAGAGGATATTTAAAAGTTGTGTTTGTCCTTCTTGGTTCTCCAAGAGGACCATGACATCAGAGAAATGATGACATGAAGCTTTCAAGAATGAAATTCTTAAGACACAAAGTGAAACAACTATAGTAAGTAGGAAAAGGGAGAACTGTTTAAAGAGACTGGTGACTAAATCTAAGTCACTAAATCTTACAACTTGTACTTTTAAAAGACAAGTACGGAAGATGAGCGCAAGGATAGGTGGTAGGGGAAGAATAAAAAAATGTGGTGTAATCCTTTGGGAATAGTGTTAGGAGTGCTACAGCTCAGAATGAGCAGAAGCTAAGCAGAAACATCAAGGACAAATATGTGTGTGTATGTACATAATGTATATATGTGTCTACATATACACATATACATAATATATATGTGTCTACATATACATAAACACACGGATTGCTTTAAGGGAAAAAAAACTGGATTAAAAAAAGGATGACTATTCCTTAGAATGAATGGAATAATGACAATAATGGTAGACAGAGAGAATGTACACATTCTTACTTTTCTTCTGTTTCTCTGCCAAGAAGAATGATCTTTGGATAGGGAAGAAAAAAACAAAAATGGCTGAAACTCATGATTAGAAGTGAGATGATAAGACCAACCTAAATTGCCTTAATGAGTTACTGTCATAGGTCCCAAACAAAACACATTAGAGGAACTGAAACAAGTATAGATTGTGATTAGTGGTCCAGCGTAGTCTTTGAAAGACTACAAAGAGTGAAAAAAGGTCCTACAAGCCTGGAAAAAGTGTGTTGAAACAGAAAAGGCACTGATGTGTTCTTAAGGGTCCTGGGTTTTGAACCCTGAGCAAGTCACTCAGCTTTCTGTAACATGTACCTGCACCATCAGCTTCTCTGTACATGATCTTTACAGATACGAATTATGTATTAAGCTAAGGTTCACCTTGATGACTAAACCTGTTACTTAATGAAATGTCTCAGTGTTTAAGAAAGGGAAAAGAATAGAGTCTTCAGACTTTCAACCAGTAAGCTTAACTTCAATTCGTGACAAAAATCAAAATTATTAAAGTAACGGTTAGTTAACATCTAAGAAAGACAGCAGAGTTCGTAAAGAACCAGCAGAACTTGATGAAGAACAGATTGTGCCATGCTAACATTATTTCCCTTTTTGAGAAGTTTAGTAGGTAGATCCTGCATGTGCAGTATATGTAGATGACTCAGATTTTAGCAAAGCATCTGACAGATCTCTCATTTCTTGTAGATCGGCCCACCCATCAGAGGTTGGGAGGAGGCTGAGCAAGGTGGTGTTTAGCTGCGTAGTGATGAGATTAGAATTGATGAGTTTAGCCTGGGAGTGGCATCTTGTTCCAAGGATCTGAAAGCTGGCAGAGCAGCAGATGTAAAGTGGAGTGGGCTGAGAGTGAAGTTACTGTCCTTTATAAAGGAAGGCATTGGGAGAATTTTCGTAGTCCACCTTTCTACCTTCTAATCAGAGGGGAGAGGAGGCTGAGGGAAGTGGTATCTTCTAGGGTGAAAAGTCTCTGAGGCCAGGGACCAGGGATCATATGTATATGGACCTCTGCCCTCCAAAACAGTATCTTATTTATAGTAGATGCTCAACAAACATTTTTGAAATTGAAGGATTTAAATGTAACCAAATTATATATAATAATAATAATGATATTAACTTTCATTTATAAAGCTCTCAAAAGTCTACAGAATACTTTCTTCATAACAGCACCATAAGGAATATGGTATAAACATTATTATTTTCATGTTACAGATGGAAAAACAATGGTTCACAGAGGTTAAATACTTTACCTATGGTCACAAAGCTATTAAATGTCAGAGCCAGGATTTGTGCCCAGGTCTCTTGACTCTAAGTCCTGTGTCCTTTCTTTTACACCAATTATTATTTTGTATCTTTTCTGTAAAATACTCTAAATTATAGTACTGTAAAACCCCATCATTTATACTTTTGTATGACAGATATCAATAATATTAGAAACCAGTGAAACATGAATTTCATGGCATTAGAGGTGGCTGAAGTGGTCTTAAGATCCAACCCATGGAGAAACTGCTGTTAAAGTAGTCAGAAGACATATGAGGCAAAAAGACTGAAATTACCAAAAATCTCAGGAGGAAAAAAACTCAATTACAGACCTTGAGTATAAGCAGATAAACCAACAGGGAAGATATTAATGATTGAAGGAAATATGGCCTCCAGATCAGCTAAACAAGTCCAGACATTTATGAATAAATGTTTAAACACAGAAAAAAAAAAATGACTCAATACCTGATGAGGTGGAGGATCCTGTGGATTCCTAAGACAATATGGAACTACAACAAGATTTCAGAACAAACTGTGTCAAATTTTTTTTCTAAGTTAAACTGTGTCTATGGCATTTTTACAATCTACCTGTTTAAGAAACCTATCAAAAGAAAAAAAAACACCAAAGTCTTTATTTTTTTGTGATTTATTTAGTGAACTCACGATGGCTCCTAGTAATCATCACTTCCTGTTCCCATTACTTAAAAATATTCCTAATGATTCATTCTAAAATTTTTGTAGAAATTTATGTCAATTCTATCAGTTTTTAGTTTCCTGAGTGATCTGGATTTTTACTATAGAGCAATTTTTACCAAAGAACAAAAATGTAGAATTTTTATTGTATATCGGTTGAGATATGGAGAGAACAAGGGCCATCTTTGTTTAACTCTGGTTCTAATCTGTTCCCAGATTCTTGACCAGAGTCATTACCATTTGCTACCCCTTTCCATCTTCTACTCCTCTCTCCCTTCCACATCTTCCTTATAAATCTAAATACGGCTTATATGAAAGGATGGAGGAACAATCACTCTAGTTCCTGTCTATTTTTTTTAACCTCAAAATACAGAGAAAAATAGCATTGGATTTAGACTCAGAGAACTTGAGTTCAAATTTCAGTTCTGTCCCTTACTCCATGTTTGACTTTGGTTAGTCACTTAATCTCTCTAGACTTCAGTTTCCTCATCTGTATAGTGAGGAATTTGGAGTAGGTGATCTCTAAGTTCTAAATCTATTAACATTATTTTAGAATCAGGCTATAGAAGACCCAAATGAGTTAATTACATTACATTAATAAGATCTCGAAGTGGGAAATGTGCAACTCGTTGTGGGAGGTCTTTGAAGACATGAGGAAGTGAAGATCTACATTTTCTGCTCCTTTAAGTGATGGTGGGGGTGGGGGGTAAGAAGGGGGTACTTGGCCAGTAGAACATAAAATCCTCTCTCTTTCAATCCTCCGGTCTCAGTAGTCAATGAGTTAAGTATGGCCCCAAGATGACATACTACCTTGAAAATTTAGCAGCAAATTCCTTCAAAATGCAAGATTGCATTCCTCTGCTGTTCCTTGGGCTTTCTCTCCCTGACAAATGGCATTGCTGTGAAGACAGAAGCAGACACATTTTGTTCCACTTCCTACATGGAATATTCTCTGAGCTATCTTGACTGACAGAAGAAACTCAAAGCTGTTAGGTCAGTGAGGAAACTTGGGAAATCACACACTCTTCCAATTCTCTCTCACCAGGGAGTTGGAATCTCTGCTTGCTATGTAAGGGTATATTTAGCATTTAAAGAGAGAGGTTTGTGTGTCTTACAGTCAGGAATTTAACACGTTGTGAAGGTAACTTTAGAGCACCTTTTTAAAAAAGTTAACTTTTACAGTGGTTTCTATTTTGTTCCTCCTGGTAACATTTCAAAATAGCACATTTTGCTTCTGCCCTTTTATTTAAATTTATGTAAAATATTTAATTTAAGAGAATCTTAAAGGGATAAAAAATTTTAAATATACTAGTAAACTGGAATGGCAGTACCCACTTATATCTATTTTAATGAAAGTTATACTTGCTATACTTAGATACAAAGATAACACAAACATGAGACTATTATAATTTCTATATATTATTTATATGTCTATCAATACATTTTTCTATCAATTATTTATGTGGTCATAAAATGCCCAGACTCAATTTAGGTCAAAGTTCATACTGTCCATTTCACTTGGTTCTTCCCTCTCTTATTCTTCCCACTCATCAGCGAGAAATTTCATTATGCTGGAAAATGGAATTTGCCTGGTACTCCTATCTCATTGGTATCCATGCTGCACTGATTGGACTCTGCTTGGAAGGCAGTGCCATGGGCTCTGACCTCTAGTTAAAGTGGGGGCTCAACACAGTTTTTCTCCCCATTTTCCACTAGTTACACTGCTTTTGGACTCCCCCGCCCCAACTCCTTTTCGGCTTCCTCTTATTTATGGTCTTCCCCCACTACATTATAAGCTCAGTTTTTCAGAGTAAGAGAATCCTGAGAGCTGTGTATTTTATATATGAAGCCAATTCCCAAATTTCTTTCATCTCCGTACTATCTCTCTGAAGAGCATTCCTATATGAAATCATGGTTGACTACACCCTTCCTAAAATAACACTATACATTCCACAGTAACCCACCTCTCTACTCTCCTTCTCCCCACAACATTAGTACCTAAGATTGCTGTACTATGTTAACCACGAAGGCAGTGTTGTTTGTTGGTACTCTGTGATAATTGATGGATGATGAAGAAGTTATGAAAAAGCATTTATGGAGAATATAATAGTATATTTGTACATTTGCATAATACTTTAAGGGTTATAAAACTACTTGACTTGTGTTACAACCCTGTGAGGTAGGTACTATAATTCTCCCGATTTTACAGATGAAGAAACTGAAGAAGAAAGCAGTTAAGCGACTTGCCCAGGGTCACACAACTAGTAAGTGTCTAAGGCAGGATTTAAAGACGGGCCTTCCCAACGCCCAAATCCTGCAGTCTACCCACTATACTACGGCTTCATAAACTTTTTCCACTCATGACTACTTCAGCACTTCTTAAACTATGGGTGGCAATACCACCTAACTGCCTTTAACAAGACTTGTTGTTTAATCGTTTCAGTTGTGTCTGACTCTTCATGGCACTTGGGGTTTTCACGACAAGGATAATGGAGTGATTTGCCATTTCTTTCTCCAGGTCATTTTATAGATAAGGAAACTGAGGCAAATAGGGTTAAGTGACGTGGCTAGGACCACACAGTTAATAAGCGTGAGGCTGGATTTGAATTCCTGATCCCAGGCCTTGTGCTCTACCCACTATGGCACCTAGCTGCTTTAACAACACTATCATTGTTGTTGTTTGTCCATTTTTGAACAGGACCAATAACATCATGGGGTGATGTCTTGATTGGTGGGTGCATTAGATTTAAGTGAAGCAGAATTGCACAAAGACATTGGCCTCACCCTCTCTTCCAGAGTCATTGAAGTCCAATGGCAGAACAAAAATCAGGATGACTAGCAATGGCCCAGGATGCAGTGGATAACTTTGGCATCTTCTACCTCTGACCAAGCTCTAAGTGCTCCACAGTGACTGCTTCAGTCACCTGCATGGCTGTTGGAACCAATTGTTCTCATCTGCCCATTCCGAAGGGGGTTGACCCAAAGGGGGTCAGCTAGATAGTGTGATAGATAGAGCACTGCACCTGGAGGCAGGAAGACTTCCTGAATTCAAATCTGGCCTCAGACACTTACTAGCTATGTGACCCTGGACAAGTCTCCAGCTGTAAAATGAGCTGGAGAAGGAAATGGGGTGTCTCTGCCAAGAAAAACCCTAACGGGGTCATGAAGAGATAGACATGACTGAAACAACTGAACAATAACAACCTCAAACAATCCCCAGAGGAGGACGAGGGATATCATACCTGATTGTACTCCCCTAGTTCCCTTGTGGAACAAAGAAATTAGGCAAGATTGGTCAATAGAGCAGTTGCATTTCTTTCCAGGAAACTCATCAGCAGGAAATTATGCTGCAAAATTGAATCTGCATGGTATTCTCATCTCATCAGTACTGATGCCCCCCAAATTGGACTCTGCCTGAAGGGCAGGACCACCATGGGCTCCAAGAATCTTTATTTAAAGTGGGGGCTCTACATAACTTTTCTTCCCATTTCCCTCTAGCTATAATGTTCTTGGACTACCTTCCGCCCCACCCCACCCCAGCACACTCCTTTTCAGCATCTTTTTTGCAGGTGGCCTTTCCCTATTGGATTTTACTCTCCTTATTAAATTGTAAGCTCATTATAAAAGGGGATCCAGAAACTTAAGGAAGAAAATGACACCTTGAAAATTAGAATTAGGCAAGGCAAAAGCAGCAAAATTATAAGAGATCAAAAAATAGTTAAAGAAAATATGAGTAGTGAAAAAAATGGAAGACAAAATGAAACATCTTCGAAGAAAAACAACAAATTTAGAGAATAGATCAATAAAAGAAAACAAAAATAATCAGACTGAAAGTTATGATCAAAAAAAGAATCTTGATACAATAATACAAGAAATAAATAAAATTGTCCTGAATAATTAGAACCAGGGGGGAAAGTAGAAATAGAAAAAAATCCATCGATCACCACTTAAAAGAGATCCTATGAGAAAAACTCAGGAGTATTATAGTCAAATTCTGAAACCCCCAAATATGAAGGTGCTACAATTCGAATCACACAAGACCTACTAGTGGAGACATTAAAGGACCACAGGTCTTGGAACACTATATATTGAAGAGCAAAAGAACTGGAGCTCTGGCCGAAAATGTCATACCTAGCAAAATTAAGCATAATCATGAATGAAAAAAAAAATGGACATTTGATCAACTGTCAGACTTTTACAACTTTGTTTTAAAAAAAAAAATGAATCTGAACTTAATAGAAGATTTGACATACAAGAGCCAAGAGAAATATAAGGCACATACCAAAGACTCATTATAAGGAATTCAATAAGGATAGACCATTTACTTTTTATATATGTAAAATGTAAAACGTATGTCTAACATTCTTATTAATAATTGGGTACCTCATAAGAAAGATTGGGGCAAACCTGAGTATGATATGAATTTGAAAAAGTAAAACCATTAAGGAACAGCAAAAAAGAGAATTATTTTATACAAATAAGGTGCAGGAGAAAGAATCGATACAGAACAATTAGATGGGAGAAGAGGGCTGGTAGTTCTGGTAACTTTTATCGGGAATGAGTTTAAGAGGGAACAATACATGTATATATATATGTATATATACATATGAATATATATATTTAGAAGAGTATAAAAGTCTTCTAAATTTAGAAGATATAAAATGGTAAAGGGATAGGGAAGGAGGAGAGGACAAGGGAGGGATCTTTAGAGGGAAGGGTGAGGGAATAGGTAAAAGGAGGGATATAGAAGGTGTTTAAATTTATGGAAATGGGAGGATAGGGGAGGCATCTTTGGAGGGGGTAGGCAGTTAATGGGAGGGCAAAGTGGTGACAGAAGTAAAGTAGAGGAGGCAGGAGGCATAGGAAACAAGAGATAAGCACAAATATAAAGATGAAGAGTGACTTTGGAAAAGTATATGTCTATATATGTATGTATATATGTATATGTGTATATCTATAGCTATAGAGAAACATATCTACACTTAATTGTAGCCTTCTGGGGTGGGGCAGGGAAAAAAGTTTAAAAGTACACCTCAGAGAACAAAAGAAAACTTACGAAGAAGCAAAGAAAAGATGGAGAGTTCTCAACACAACATGTAGTATTTATCATACAGGTTTTCTTGGAATGAAAATTTATTCTTATATACTTTGAATCCTCTCTTATGTTCTGTTATACACATGATATACTTTTTATTTTCCTTTCTTACTTTGTATTTAAGTTCCAATATTTAAGTTTATGATATGTTTTTTTTTCTTTTCTCTATTCTGTATTTGTGTTCTGGTGTTTGAGTCTAAAATAAAATTTAAAAATTTTGTAAGCTCCTTGAAGGCAGGGGCTATCTTTTTTTTAATCTGTATTCCCAGCACTTAGCAGAGTGCCTGGCACGTAGTAGGTACTTAATAAACATTTATTGACTGACTGATACTAATCATCTGTAAAGTGGGGCATTTTTAAAAAATTTGATGTTTTCTAATATCCCTTTCAGATCTAAATTTGGGTATGTGCGCTATCTTCCAGAAACTGTCTCACTTCTGTCTTTGTATTTCCACCACAGTGCCTATCACCTAGTAGGCACATGATAAATACTTACTAATTGGTTGATTGAACCTACAAATCAAAGACAAAGTTTCCTTTGACTTCTTCCAGGACAATGCTGTCTCTTCAAGGTCCTTTCTCTGTGCTAGAAAGTGAGCAGATCAAAGGGATTTGAAAAAGGAAGCTGTAGACAGAAGTCAAAAGAGAAGCAACAGGCAATCTCAGAAAGGGAAACCCATTTTAAGCACTAGTGAGTCTATCTTCAATAAAGGAAAGTGACCAAAACCCAAAGGGACAAAATTGAGAAGAGCTTCTCAGTAGTTTTAACCCTGCTGTGGAAGTAAAAGTCCTGCCTGACAGCTGTGCATAGGATTCTCCTCCTGCTCTTCTGTCACTGGCTTTGCTTGTTCCATTCTGGTAAAACCCATATTTTGTATTCTAGGCCAGTGATGAAGAAAATTGGAGTCAGGGGTTTGTCCTTGGATCTTTCTACCCTTTCCCATGTTCATTTACCTCAAAGCCTTCCCCTTTTGGTGCCTAAATCCCAGGGCTTCTCCTCCCTTGTCTAGCACCTACAGAATCTTAGACACAGGATTTCACTTTCAGAGACAGCAGGTCACCTATACTCATTCTTTTCCTTTCAGAGCTAAACAAAATCAGATTCATAGAAGTTACATACTATCAGCAGATCTTGAAGCCAAGTCTTATTTATCTCAATCTAGTGTTCTTTACAGCACACTACAACCCCAAGTTACCCTTTTTCTTTCCTACCTTCCCATTTCCAAGGGCTTTGGTCGTCTTACTTTCCCTTCCCTCTCACTAAAATTAACTGCTCCTACACCTCATCTTCTGAGGGTTAGGATCTCTTTACTTCAAGATAACAATTTGTTAATCTAATGCATTAATCAAAGATCATGCTTTGATTACCGTATCTTCTATCGCACTGAAAAAGATCCCACCTGTCCAGGTCACATTCAGTATGAACTGTCCATCTTCTCATTTACCATCTTTCAGTCTCGTCAGAAATCTCTGTCCTCATTTCCAGGTTTACCTGTATTCTTCATTCCTATGCCATCCCTAAATAATAATAGTAGCTTCTCTGGGGCAGCTAGGCAGTGTAATGGATAGAGGACTGCCTCTGGAGTCAGGAGGACCTGGGTTCAAATCCAACCTCAGACACTAACTCTGTGACCCTGGGCAAGTCATTTAACCCCGATTGTCTAAAAAAAAAGTAGCAACTTATCCATGAATTGGGAAATGGATGAGGAAATGTTGTATATTGATGCAATGGAAGATTATTGTCCAGCAAAAAATGTTGGATGTGGGCAAAATTCAGAGGAACATAGGGAGATTTGTATGAGATGATGCAGAGTGAAAAAAGCAGAGCCAGCAAAATGACTGGTATAGTGGATAAGGAGGAAAGATGACTTAGATTCAAGTCCTGCCTCTGACACATACTGGCTGTGTGACCCTGGCCAAGTCACTTAACCATTCAATGCTCTTGACATACCTAATACTATAAATTGAAAAAAAAAATACTGGTCTACATTGGTAGAGGGAGTTTCCTCATCTGGCAGTTTCTCATACACATAAAAGCATAATATCAGAGAGCTTTTACAACTTAATATTTACTTCAAAGATGTAACCAGAACAAAGGACAAAATTTCCCCCCAGTATTTCAGGAGCATAATTCCCCCTACATCATTTTGGTCTCAGGGGATGTAAGAATAAGGAAGATTAGATCAGCATCTTAGCTCAGTTCTTTGTCCCTCCAAGTTCATGTCCAAAGCCAGGATCATTGCCTGCTTCTGCTGGTCTGGTATCCCAAGATCCTTGTTTCTCAGAATGTCACTCTTGGGCTGACTGCAACACCAAGGCTGGCTTCCTAGACTCGCAGGTCCCCATAGTTTAAGCTCCCAACCCAAATTGAAAACTCCACTCCTCATACTTGGAATCTAATAGAAACAAACAAAAAGGCCAAAGACCCAGGTCTGTTTCTTATTGTCATATGGCCTTAAGGGACGGTTGGAAAGAAAGAAACCCTACTGTCTTCCTCTCTTACCGTATGTGAGTGAAGTATAGTAGTTGCTTCACTTCTTCAGACATGAGTATAGCCAAAGCTCTGACTGGTGCTGAGTGAGGCCATTTTGAAGATGCTGACGGTTCTGGCTCTCTAGTCAATGGTAAAAGGTTCCTAATAACTATAGAATAGGCCAACAAAGGATGAACATGTCCTCTTCATTCTCACGATTCTCTAAGAAACATATCCCTAGCATCTTCCACCTTTTTTATGCCATTTTTTGGTGGTCTGGGCGTGCTCCAGACTCTCATTACACTAGAATTTGCCAAATCTGACACGAATTGACATCCAATCATGATGGAGGAACTTTAAAATGTCCTTATACTCACAAAGGGCTAGAAGGTGACAGCAGTGGGTTAAACTATTACTCTATTATATAAGATGAAAATAGCGATCATTCAGTACAGGTGATTATTTGGTAAGCAAGTGTGATTTCAGTAGTCCAAGGGTGAAGTGATGAAATCCTCTACCATGGTGGTTCTCTCATCTGATGAGAGAAGGGAGTGTATTCTACAGGTGTTGCAAAAGTAAAATTAACAGACCTCAGCAATAGATTGGAAGGGAGAAGGTTGGTGAAAGATAATGAAGAGTTGAGAATGTCACCTAGATTTTGAGCTCCAGAGACTGAGAAGATGGTGTTGCCTTTAACAATAATAGGCAAAATAAAAGGGCAGAAGAGTTTAGGAGGAGAGATAATGAGTTAAGTTTGGGACATGGAGAGTTTAAAATGTCTACTAGATATCCAGTTTGAGTTAACTGGAAGGTAGTTGGAGATGTAAAATTCCATGGTGGTCAGCAGGGAGGTTAGGACAGGATAAGTAGATTTGAGAATTATCAACATGGAGACCGTGATTAAATCCATGGGAACTGATGAGATCACCAAGTGAAGTAGTATAGAGGTAGGGGGTCTAGGACAGAATCCTGGGGAACACCTATAGTCAGAAGGTGTGACCTGGATGAAAATCTAGCAAAGGTCAAATGAAAAGGAATAGTCAGATAGGTAGGAAGAGAATCAGTAGACAGTGATTTTCTGAAAACCTCGAGAGAAGAGAGTATCAAGGAGAAAAGGGTGATCAACAGTGTCAAAGGCTTTGGAGAGATCGAGAACAGTGCACATTGAGAAAAGGCCATTGGATTTGGCAATTAAAAGACCACTGGTAACCTTGGAGGGAGCAGTTTTAGTGGAATGATGAAGTAGGAAGTTAGATTTTAAGAGATTAAGAAGACAATGAGAGGAGAAAGTATAGGCACTTATTATAGACAGTCTTTTCAGAGTTTAGCCATAAAAGGCAGAAAAGTATAGGACAATAGTGGGAACTAAATGATCAAGTGAGGGTCTTTTGAGGATAGAGAGACATGGAGATGTAAATCTATCTATCTGTATATGTACATATGTGTATATATCTATATATCTATCCATCTATATAAAGAGAGAGGGGAGAGAGAGAGAAACACAGAAACACACAGAGACAGAGAGATATGTGTATGTGGGTGAGGGTGTAGGTGTATGTGTGAGTGTATAAACATTGAAGAAGAAGCCAGTGGACAAGGAAAGATTGAAGCTAACTGACCGAATGGGGATGACCGAAGAGATAATCAGTTAGAGGAGATGAGACAGAATGACATCACTTGTACAAATAAAGGCGTTAGCCTTGGTATAGAGTAAAGCCACCTCTTCATGTGAGACAGGGGTGAAGACGGAGATAGTGGCAGAAGGCATTTGAGTGATATAAAATGAGGAAGAGGGGGGAAAGAGAGAGCTCATAGAGAATGAACTTAGTTTTTTTCCTGTAAGATATGAGGCAAAGTTCTCATCTGAGGAAGTAGGGGAGGGGGAATTGTGGTTGGTCTAAGGAGGGGATTAAAAGACTTGGGAAGAGCTACTGTGAGAGTAGGATAGTGATTGATAAGGGAGGTATAGAAGGATTGCCTAGCAGCAGTGAGGGCCCAGTTGCAGTTGCATAACATAAATTTCTTGTGGACTCAATGAAAATGGTTACATAAGATTTCCTCTACCTTTGTTCAGCAGCTCACGTGTAGGAGAAAAGGTTGCGAATGGTGGGAATGATCCAAGGCTGAGGCTTGGCAGTCGGTACAATCGGTGATATAATAAGGGGTCCAAGGACTGAAAAGAAGACAATGTGGAGTTGAACTATTTCATCAAATGGGTCATTATGGGGAAAAAAGGTGAGAGGTTCAGGAAAAATGGCTTGGGAGAGACCTGAAGGGTCTAAAGATTGGAGATCGTGGTGTAGAAGAGTAGGAGTTGATAATGGAAGGCAGAAGAGAGAGGTAGAAAGACAACAGATTATGGTCAGATAAGGAGATTACAGAATTCTAGAACATGGCAGTGTTACATTTGTGGGAAATGGCAAGACCAAGGGTATTACCATCTTTGTAGTTAAGGTGGAGTGGAGGAGTAGGTCAAGGGAAGTTGAAGAACAGAGTAGTTATGGTGTTTGAAGGATGCCGAAATATACTAATATGAGGACAGGAGACAGGGAAAAATTGTGAGGAAAGAGAGTGAACTGGAGACCTACAGACAACAGTTACCAAGAGTAAGAATCACTGGAATGTGTAGAGTATGCCCCGGTATGAGATGATTCATCTGTGAGTGGAAGGCACCACTCCTTTTCCCAGAAGATGCTGGAGGTCAGGCAGGAAACAAGAGCAGCATGAGATGGAAGGCACATGGACAGGTGGTCACATAGGAGGGCCTTTTTCTTTTTTTGGCACTTCTTTTCTCTCTGAAGGCTGGAGAACAGATCATACAGCAGGAGATGAAAGTCCTGCTCTCCACTGACTTTCTTCTTCCTCTTCTCTCAAGTGACAGGACCAGTAGGAAACAGAAGGCCTAAGGCCAAAAAGAAGGCTGCCTTGCTTTGCACCAGAGACTTTCCCAATACAGGCATATCACAGATTGTTCATTCTTTACAAATTGAAGATTCGTGGCAACCCTACATTGAGCATGTCTATTGGTGCCATTTTCCCAAGAGCATGTGCTGATATTGTGTCTCTGGGTCACATTTTGGTAATTCTTTCAATGTTTCAAACTTTTTCATTATTATTATATCTGTTATGGTGATCTGTGATGGTGATCTACAGTATTACTATTCTAATTGTTTTGAGGGGCCATGAGCTGTGCCCATATAAGATGGCAAACTTAATAAATGTTGAGTGTGTTCTGACTGCTCCACCAACCAGCTGTTCCCTCTCTCTCTCCTTCTCCTTGGGCCTCTTCATTTCCTGAGACAAAACAATATTAAAATTAGGCCGATTAATAGCCCTACAATGGTCTCTAAGTGTTCAAGAGCAAGGAAGAGTTAATCAATGCTGCGATTTCATTGTTATCTTATTTTAAGAAATTGGTACAGCCAGACCAGCCTTCAGCAACAACCCCCGTGATTAGTCAATAGCCACCAACACTGAAGCAGGACCCTTTACCAGCAAAAAGATTATGACTCACTGAAGGCTTAGATGATGGTTAACATTTTTTAACAATAAAGTATTTTTTAATTAAGGTATATTGTATATTATATATAAATATTAATAAATATTGTATGTTATATATAAATAAGGTATAAAGTATATTGTTGGTTTTTTTAAAAGACATAATACTTTTGCACACTTAATAGCCTACAGTATAATGTAAACATAACTTTTATATACCTTGGGAATCTGAAAAAACTTGTGCAACTTGCATTATTGTGATATTCACTTTGTGGTAGTCTGGAAACCAACCCCAAATATCTCGAAGATGTGCCTGTGTAGGTGGGGAATCAGACTGGCAGCAGGAGGTGAAAGTTGCCTTTCTCTGGTACTGCTGCAGGCCCTTTGTTGCCTTCCCTCAGGGGAAGGGGCACAGGTAAAAAGGACACGGTCAGAAGAAGTTCTCAATCCTCTTAACTGAGGCTGGAGGTCAGGGGGCTGTAGCAAGAGTTGAAAGTCTCATGTACAGGGGAAAACTGTTGGGGCAAATGGAAATCATCCTAGCCCTTGCTGCCTTCCCTTCAGAAGCTGGACAATCAGAGAAAGGTCTAGCTCCTCTTCTGGAGAAACATTATCAATAGGGAGATTACAAACATTAGCCAAAGGAAGTTGCATCAAGGAACAATGAGAGAATATTCTCTATCCAGAATTATGGAGGTCTTCAGTACTATTCTTTTAAAAATGTGGTCCCTTTCAAGGTAGTCTCTTTGGGAGGCCATAAACTTTTCCCCACAGTGTTCCCATTGCTTCCATTTCTGGAGCTAATCTTCTTAGAAAGAAATACCTGAGACACATTGTGTGTGCATGTGTGTGTGTATGTGTAAGGTCTCTTCTTTTCCTTCAGTCCTTCAAGGATTTGTGTAATTTCACTGGTGTGTGTGTGTGTGTGTGTGTGTGTGTGCTCCTTCTACCAGAATGCGTCAGTACTACTCTATGACTTACTAAATGGTCTTTGAGAATTAATATGACCAAAAAACTCATCACTATATAGCCAATTTAGTGAAGAAACTTCCTCAACTTAGCTAGATTGGTCTTCAAAAAATAGACAGCCCATCCCTGGGTCCATTGATGTTATTTAAAAATTCATTATGAAAGCCTATTGGTTTTCTTTTTGTTTTGTTTTATTTTGTTTGCTTTCATTTGATGAATTAGAAGAAAAGACTAGACAGCATTAACTAACTTTCACAAATGCAAATTGAGATAGGGGGTGGTATATGGGGAGAAATGGCAAGCTTGTTAATAAAAGTTATTGGAATGTGTGTTTTGAAGGTCTCATGTACTAAACATTAATACTTAGATGGTGGTATTGCTTCTAAATCAGAACAGATTCCTCCCCTGCAAGTGGTGCACATACAGATGTGAAACATCTGCATATGCTCCTATGATGATCTAGATTTTTTAGCAGTCACAAGGAAATTTCAAATTTCTCCCAATGCCAGAGGGTCAAAGGCAGAGTGAGAATTTTTTGTAGCAGGAAAATTCCTATGTCTTTGCCTCACCAGAAGCTTCACATATTTCTGACTCTGCAAGGCAGGGCAGAAATGGGGATGCCTTTTAATTATTTCCTTCCTCTCACACTAAACCTTGTTGGGGGGCACTACTAACAGGCATACAAACCTTTATTAGAAAGGAAAATTCCCGCCTCCTACTCACAAGGATGAATAATTCATAGTCACCAGGAACTTCCATTAAGACCCATGGGGTCAGCTGTCTCTCAGGTGATTAAATCAAATTTTCTGCCCTGCCAAAAGACCCTTCCTGGAGATTTGGAGGTGCCACTATCCTTATCTGTAAATATCAGAAATGCTCAGCAGGAGATCTAGTCATGAAAGGGTTGGTACCCTACATGTTAATAGCAAATTGCCTTGGCTGTTATCACTGACTTGTAAATGGCAACAGATGAATATGCTATTCAAATATTCTCATCATTGAGTGCTAGAACCATTTGTTGCAAATGAAAACTGCCACATTCTGTGGTCTCCTGGGACTATGTGTTCATTTATTTTTTACTGATACATTTCCTTTTGATAGCAATGTACACTTCCCAACAAACACCCAAACTCCCTTACAAAGTATTGTACTGTATATTCTCTGGAAAAGAGCTAAGCCAAACAACCTAATGCAATGATTGCAATGATAGAACGGGCCATTCTCTTCTTCTGTAGTTTACTGATTGTTAACAGAAAAAAAGAACATATGCTTTCGTTTTGGCTCTATGGTACCAACATTGTAGGCTCTATGCTGACTTTTGTTGCCTTCTGGTGCTATCTTCATTTATATTGTTACAGTTGAAACCAAAATTCTGTGACAATGATCCTCTTATCAACATTAGACCATTTATGTGCATTAAGACATTCATGGCAACAAAACAACCCAGGTGACTTGGCAGATTTGGTTTAAGCCACCTATTTTCTTACTTAGTCTCATCTTTAAATTATAAGCTTGCAGTGCTTAGGCCAAATGCAAAATAAACTTCTAAAATAATCTGAGCTAAATCAGTGTGGCCAATCTTGAGAAGTCAGCAGAAGAGCAAATGCATACATCGCAGAATGTTTCCAGGCATTCTGGTTACTAAAAAGGGATTTGGCTAGTTGCTTTTTAAAGAAGAAAATGATGAATGATGATGATGATGATGATGATGAAAGACTCCTTTATATTTTTTAAGCAATTTTATAAAATCAGCTTTAAATTCTAGGAGAAACTAAAAAAAAAAATTGAGTTAAATACTAAATTATACCACATAAGGCTGATGTATAAAATGAGATAATCTAGGCTGACTCATCATTTTACAGACAAGAAAAAAGAACCACACAGAAGTTCCAGATCAATCCTTGTTCAAGATCAATCAATCATTTTTCATTGCTTAAATACGAGAACCAGAATTCAACACCGTGTCTTCTAACTCCAAATTCAAGGTTTCCTCCCATGATATCATGCTGTATCTTTGGACACAAGAATTATATAAAAGTAGCCAGAAATATTTATTGGTTTTATTCCCAGAAAGCACAGAGTTCAAAAGAAAATAATTAAATAAAGATGAGTTTCTTGGAACTTTGAAAATTGACTTTTAAAAAAATACCAGGCAGCATATTCTGTATTTCTTTCTGCATGGAAGGCTATAAGATCATCATTTCAGAAGGGACTTTAGAGTTTGACTAGTTCAGCACCCTCATTTCTCAAATGAGAAAACTGAGGGCTAGAGAAGTGAAATGACCTACAGAAGACATTCAGGTAGTAAGTAGTAGAGCTGATATCTAAACTCAGCTCCTCTGACTCCGGATACAGCAAATTGTACCTCTTGGAGTCAAGAACTCAGCAGCAAGCGGGAGATAACCTGAAGGTACTTGCTTTCACATTCCCTAAAGCCTCAAATCACTGGCTCTCCTCCCATTTCTTAATTTTCTGGGTCATATACAAGTCAAGTCAAGCATTTATTAAACACCTATTATACCACACTATGTTAAATGCTGAGGATACAATGTAAAGCAAAAACATAGCTCTGTTCTCATGGAGCTCAGAGTCTGATGGGGGAAACAATATGCAAGCAACTATGTGCAAGCAAGATGTATATACATATGTATATGTATATATTTTTATGTGTGTGTATAAAGACACACACACACAGAGGATGCATTGGAGATAATCAACAGAGGGAAGGCATAGGTCTTGATTAGTGCAAATAATGGAAATTTTATGAGGTGGTCACATGTATTCAGATTTATATCCTTAAAAGTCATAATTATGATCATTAAAAAAATTGAAAAATAATTTAGTTATAAATATGGTAAAATATGGACATTGGTTTCAGACCAATGGAAACTTGCAGTGTAAATGCAAATGAAGTGACCATTTCACAAGATTTGTTACTTACACTCACAGTATTCATTATCCACAATAAATGGGACCTAGCTATAGCATTAAGGGGATTAGGAAAGATGTCCAGTAGAAGGTACGATTTTAGATGAGACTTAAAGCCAGGGAAGGCAGGGAAGCCAGTAGGTGTAGATGTGGAAGGAGAACATTCCAAGCATGGGGGATAGTCAGAGAAAAATGTTTGGAGTCACAAGATGGCAACCCCTAAATATGTTGCTCTTTCTGACCACCATTCCTCCACAATCTTTAAAGCATAAATTCTTTCATTCATGCCTATCCTTTTAGTATTCATGAGATCCCAGGTGCCTGGGGAAATAGAAAACTGCATTTTCCATAGAGACTGTTATGAAACCACTCTCAAAGACAAGGCCCCACAGGCACCCATTGGTTCTTTCTGATTTCTGCGCCCCGCCCCCCTCCACCAAGTTGATGAGAGAGTCTCTTATTTTTGGATTGTGACTTTGGGATCAAAACCAAGCCACACACACTCTTATTCTATTCCCCAGGTCCTCCTAGGGAGTCCCTAGCACATCATAACATTTTCAATCAGCCATTTTCAGTGCCAAAATTACTTTGCCATCATATAGGGAATTCCAAGGGTGTGACCTGTATAAGATAGGCAAATGACAAGTATTAAGCTTAGTCACAAATTCCACCAGACATGTCTCAACGTTTAAACTCAACCTTTTCATTTCCTATTTCATTCCCTGGCCAACTAGTCTAACCTTCTTAGGTTCATGATTCATGAAAATACCAGGCTCCTTCTAGTTAAGGTCTTTGTGCTTCCAGATTTCCGGGAGGATGGATCAAATTCAGAAAATGCTTCTTCTTCAATCAGTCAATCAATCTACATACATCAGCCTACTATGTAGGAGGCACCGTGCTAGGGATTATGGATACAATTATAGCGAGTGAAGTTATCCTGACTCTCAAGGAACTTATGTTTTAGTATGGGAAACAAGAAGTACATTTCTAACTATGTATGTTATAAATATAAAGAGAACAGAAATGCAATTTAGACCATATAAGCTTTGGACTTACTCTCCCTCCCTCAGAGTTTAGGGGTAACCCAGAGGAGTCATGGAGTTTTCTTTAATTGACCTGAGTCCCTACTCTGGAGTATTTCTCTAATACCAATATATTTCCAGTTAGTATCTCCTCATTGTCATTGCTACTAGTGATAAGCACCCCACTATCAATTTATCTAGAAAACTAGAGTTGGGAAGACTTGAATTTTAATCTTGCACTCACTAGTCATGTGACCATGGGCAAATTACTTAATCTTTCTGTATCTCGAGTTCCTTACCTATAAAATGGGGATGATAATTGCATCTATCTAAGTGGTAGTGAGGATCAAATGAGATGATATATATATATATATATGCATATATATATATAAAGTAAAAAAATATGTAAGATGCTTTCAAACCTCAAAATAAATGCTAGCTATATCTCCCCAGTAAGGAATTAGCATCAATATGGAAATGTTTTCTGTGACTTCCTGTGTATAATGAGTATCATGTTGCTTGCTTTCTCAATGGGTAGGAGAGGGACTAGAGAGAGGGAGAGAATTTAGTATTCAAAATTTAAAAATAAATGTAAAAAAAAAGAAAAAATTAAGGATTAGCATGTTAGCTTTTAAAAAAGCAATATTTTCTGAGAAGATATTGCACAAACAGAAGTATAAACATATGTCTCCCTGCACCTGGTTTATAGTCTTCCTTCAAACACTTTGCCTCTTGGAAGAGTATAGGTTCAAACTTAGAGCAGCTGCTACAAACATTTTTTTCCCATCACTGAGTTCACTTCCAGGTAAGGCATAACCAGTGGACAAGTAGTTTGCTTCTTTGCAGGACAAAATTAGATCCACTTTAGATCCAGTTAGATCCACTGGTAGTCTGAGTCAAGCAGGTTGTGCCTCAGGTCTCTTGGACTCAACCACTGCACCTCTGTTGGCTCTTTCAACCTTTGAAAACACACAAACAAGAGGTAGCCCCATCTCAGACACAGGCTTACCTAGGAAGCCATGACTCATTGTCTAGATCACTTAGGGAAAGGGAATTGGCCAACCGGCCCTCCAGAGTTCAGAGTCATCCTTACACCCTGTGGCCATCAAGAATAAAAGAACAATTTAGTTGGTAACTTGGCACCTAAGTGCTTCGCCTCACTTCTGACTCAACCAGTCAATTACATTTTTTTAAAATTCACACAGGGAAAGAGATATATGAAAGTCACAGAATATCTGAACATCCTCTGAATTAGGCATGACCTCTTTATTACACCATCACAAACTTCTAGAAATAAGCTCAGGAAACTTCACCTTCTTCCCACCTACCAGATAGGTTGGTAGTAGTCAGAGTATACATGTTGGGCATTTTTCAAGGACTGGTGTCTCTTTGGCCAGTCTGCCATTATACAAGAGAATTTTGGTATAGGGCATAGCAGTTAAGGGGATCAGAAAAGGTTTTGTTTAGAGAGTGATGCTTGAGCTGAGTCTTGAAAGAACAGAGGGATTTCATGAGGAGATGACAAAGGAGTATATTCTAGGTATGAGAAATGGCTAAAGTGATGGCATAGAGATAGGACATAGAGTGTCATGTGTTAGTAATAGAGAGGACAGTTTGGTTGGATCATAGAGTACAAGAGCAAGAAAGGAAGGAAAAAAAGACAGAAGGTAGCATTTATTAAGTGCCTACTATGTGCTAGGCACCATACTATGTTCTTTAAAAGTATCTCATTTGATCCTTATAACCACTCTGACAGGTAGGTACTATTATCATTCTCATTTTACAGTTGAGGCAAACAGGGGTTAAAGGACTTGCTCAGGATCACACGGATAGTAATTGTCCAAGGCCGTATTTGAACTCAGGTCTTCCTGATTCCAGGCCCAATGCTCTATTTACTGTGCAACTAGTTGCAAGAGGAGAAATAAAATATAACAAGGCTGGAAGAATAGGTTAGGGTCAGGTAGTGAAAAGCTTTAAAAACCAAAGGGTTTTATATTTTACCCTAGAAGCAATAGGGAGCCACTGGAGTTTATTGAGTAGGGTATGATGTGGTCAGAGCTGCAGTTGGGGAAAATTACTTTGGCAGCAGTAATGGATCAGAGTGTGGAGACACTGGCGGGAAGCGATACCAATTAGGAGACCATTGTGATAATCTAGGCTGGAGATGATGAAGGCCTGAACTAAGGCAGTGTTAGTGAGCAAAGAGAGAAGGGGTCATATGTTAGAGATAATGTACAGGTAGGAATGGCAAAACATGGCAACTGATTATGGACATAAGGGAGAAAGAGGACTCCAGGATAAGATCAAAATTAAAAATCTGAGAAGCTAGAAGAATGGTGGCAGCTTCCGCTGAAATTGAGAATTCTGAGGGAGGGGAAAATAATAAAACTTTTTTCCTGGCAGACCAAGACTATTAGCACTCAGTAATGTATACGATTGCCAGGATGATGATTGTGGATTACACAATTCTGTTAATTTACAAGTGTCAGGACATGTAATAAAAATGTCAAGAATACCACATCAGAGGAGCATGAATTATAATATCATGCTATGAAGGTGATCTGTTAAGCTATAGCATACAAGCCATGCATATGATATGCATGGATGGATATGCCACTTTCCACAAAACCTTTTTGAGTCTCATTTTCCTCATCTGTAAATTGAAAAGGTTAGAGTTGGTGATCTCTCAGGTCCCTTCCAACTCTAAACCAGTGTATGAGTACCCTCCTCAATGAAATCACAGATCCCTGAGGCACTCAAGGATTAGACACTATAACATGATATTCCTTAAGTCTTGGCTTTGAAGAAAGTAAACTAATTGTTAAGATTCCCAACCACCTACTGAGATATGTTGGGTCTACAGTTTGCCTTAGTAGACAGTTTAATGATTTGTTCCAGTTTAATTCGTCACCAGTTGACCAACTGGTGATGAGCCTCTCAAAACTTAGCAAGAATATTCCTTGGTCTTTGAAAGACTAATATACGATTGGTCATTGATGACTTTTCATTTCCTTACAACCTATCAGACTGTAGGCTCTGCTGGGATATCTTTTAAGGTCCTAGAACCACCTTAATGCAACGATGAGACGTTAGTCAATCAACAAGCATGTATTAAATGCCTACCATGTACGAGGCACTGTGCTATGTGCTATGGCTACAGACAAAAAAAGAGAGGATCCTCGCCCTTAAGGAGCATTCCTCTGTCAGGGGAGACAATGTGTGGGCATATAAGTAGATAGAAAATATACAAAAAGTAAATACAAAGTAGTATTGGGAGGGGACACAAGTAACTGGGGGATCAGGAAAGGCCTCATGGAGGAGGTGGTGCGTGAGCCCAGCCCTCCCTCATTTAAATCAAAGTCATCTGCAAGTCATGTCATCATTTTCCTGACGTAATGGTCCTCTTCCAAAACGAAGGAGGAACATAACCTGTGAGTAGTCCGAGCTACTTGAATGGGGACCCAGCCGGTTGAGTAACAGCTTGACCTCTCCCTCTCTCCTTTTCTTCTCCAAAAGGGAGGTGAATTTTGATGGCCAGAAGCTCCCCAGTTAACTTGGGATTTACTGGCTAGATTCCTTTCTTTCTCTCTTCCTTCCTTTCTTTCTTTCTCTCTTTCCTATTTCACTCTGAAGCTCATAGATTAGACCACAACAGGTCCCTGACCGAACTCCACTTTATGGCTATATTTTGGGCCCTCCTGGCTCAGAGGGAATGTTACTGGTAACTGTTTCTCTTTTGACTAGCAACCCTGAGGGTCTTTCCCTCCCAGTGTGATTTTTTTTTTCTCTTCTTTCTAATTAAAGGGGCCATCCCTTGACTCACTTCTTAAAGAGGCCTTCATTGAATGAGTGTTACCTCACTCAAAGTGAGAATCTGAAAAGGCCTTAAAGGCCTGAAAGGGCCAGGGTCTCCCATTGCATCCTGGGCCATCTCCAGTTGTCCTGGTGAATATCAGGCCACTGGACCCAGATGGCTCTGGAAGAGAAAGTGAGGCTGGTGACCTTGCACAGCCCTCCCTCACTCAAATCAAAGTCAACTGCAAGTCATGTCATCATTTCCCCGATGTCATGGTCTTCTTCGAAAACGAAAGACAAACACAATAAAGGAAGTTAGGGGTTCTAAGAGGT
>CM053622.1:274197095-274221920 GCA_028646595.1 Phalanger gymnotis | reverse complement strand
AAACAATCACTATTTAGTATTTACATTAATTCTATGCTAGGAGGGCAGGGATTTATTGTCCTATCTATGAGCCTCAATTGGGTTTAAGGCTTGGTTTTTGAGAAAGAAATCTAGCCAGTAAACCAGGTGTTAAGGAGGCAGCTTTCAACCATCCAAATGTACCTTGTACCTTCCTTTGGGCAGAGTAAAGAGAGGAGGGCTTTGGGTAGAAAGGAAATGCCGAAGGCTTATGTAGTCTGTTATACTGATAAGGCAGCAGCCAGTCTCCCCTATAAAATCATCACCATTACCAAAAGAGCCAGAAGTCAAAACTTTCTCCCCATTGCTCTGTAAGGGAGAAGATGAAACATTTTCCTCTAGCTTAATCCTATTTATTCCCATGTACTACTATCCACACGGTGAGTCAGATACTCATGAGAGAGAACTGTGGTGAATCTTACAAACCTAGGCACTCTACAGAGCTAGAGTACATACAGCACCCTCTTCTCTCCTTTTGATGGGTATAGTAACCCCTGAACCACACAACTGCTTCCTTGTTCAGACCAGCAACTAACAGCCTCCAGCAACACAACACAATCATTTGGGGCAGGAAAGCAGAATGGATGCAATGAAAGCCAGTAGTGTGCATTGTTATTTGTAAGGCAAATGTGAACAGGACCTTAAAAGTCTTAAAGGAAGTCAGAGAAAGGAAGTTTGCAGGCAGGGGGCTTAGGATATTTTTGGCACAGATTTTCTTAGTACCTGCAAGATGTATTTGTGTCTGTTGGTAATGTTTACTGCAACAAGCAAAAGAATAGCGACTAAATTGGGATTGTGATGAATTTTTCAGCTGTTTAGAGCTCTTACAGAAAAATAACATTTGGATCTTTTTGTTGTTATTTTTGTTGTTACCTTTCAAAACACTTGCTGATTTCAGGATAAGGAGGTAATAAACAGCTCCAGGAGATGGAGTCAGCTGGCTCTTCCTTGAGGAGTCCAGGCCGGATAATGAGTTTTGAAATATTTGGGTGTTCAGCCCACTAGAAAGATGACTGTTTGAAGCACTCAGTCCCTTGCCAGCTGTGCCCCCCCCCCCCCGCCCTTTTCTGCTTTCTGCCTACTGGGCAAGTTTTTCCGTATGTTTTTCCTGCCATATTCTGTAAGGAGTGGATGTTGGTTGTGTTTTAAGATGTATATAAAATAGGGATTTTATATTCCTTAAGATACCAAGATAATCTTCAATACAAAGTACTTTTCCTAAACAGCGTATGCCCCTGTAATGGAGTCTGACCTATGCCCACCACCCTGCCTGTTCTTCCCGTCTTTATGAAGCTATTTACCTCCAGAAAGTAGGTGGCTTCTGGAGTTGATAAAGGCCCCCAAGAGTGCCTTACACAGTAGTTCAGGTTAGAAGGACAAGAGGGGGAGAGAGAGAGAGAGAGGGAGAGAGAGAGAGAGGGAGAGAGAGGGAGAGAGGGAGAGAGAGGGAGAGAGAGAGAGGGAGAGAGAGGGAGGGAGGGAGAGAGAGAGGGAGAGAGAGGGAGGGAGAGAGCATTTAGTGTGGGGCAAGTCAAAAGTAATTTAGATGGAATGATCTCTCTATAAAATTGCACTTGTGCAAAAAGAAAATTCCAGAATCTCAGAGGTAGAACAGATTTCAGAGGTCATCCAGTCCAACAGCATCCCTTCCTTCTACAGTATTTGGGATAAATGGTCATCTAGCCTCCAGTCGAAGACTTTTGGTGACATAAATCTCTCTATTTCTTAAGTAAATGTTCCACTTTTAGGTAACTCTAATTTTTAGGCAGTCTTTCCTTCTATCAAACTGAAATCTGCCATTTGCCAAAACCCATCATTCAATCGATGAGTATTTATTAAACACCTACTATGTTTTCTTTGCTATGTTTAAAGCATTGGCCATACAAATGCAAAAGTGAAACAGCCCCTGCCCTCAGAGAACATACATTCTATCAGGGGGATGCAACATAAATGTATATAGAATAGATGGAGATAAGGAGTAGACATGATTTCATTGCCATAGAGAACTCCAAGGTGAGGTAACTGCATCAACAATATGGGTCAACACCTTCCCTTCATCTTAGCCTCAGAGGGTTGTCTAGAACACTGGCAGGTTAAATGTCTTGCCCAGTGTCATATAGTCAGTCTATGTCAAAGGTGACATTTGAACCTAGTTCTTCCTGGCTCCTAGTCCTGTTTTCTCCTCAGTATAAGGTGCTGCTTCTCAGGCCATACATCCTTCTCTTCTCCCCCCGACCAAAACAACAAAACAAACCCCCACCCAAGAGAGCTGCCATATCTCCTCCTCCATCTTCTCATTTCCAGATTAAATATTGTAATTTCCTTCAACCTATCCTTGCATGGTTTAGCCCCTGGTTCCCTCTGGTATCCTGATTGTTGTCCTCCAAACACTCGACAGCTTAGCAGGAACCTATTCCTTGTAAAAAATGATGCAGTGATGCTTAGAAGTAGAACAGGAATTTGGAGTAAATGAGGAATTGTCTTTCCTAAAATGCATCCCCTAGTATTGAATGCATTACTCCAAATATGTCCTGACCAGGGCTCAGTGTAATGAAGGTGGTGATAACTGCCTTTGTTCTCAACTAATAATGCAGCCCAGAGTTAGCTTTTTGGTCTGCTGTGTCATACGATTGACTCATGTTGAGGTTGTAGCCCACTAAAATCCTCAAGTCTTTTTCATGTCTGTCCAGTCATGTCTTCCTATAATTAATGTACAGAATGGTAAGAAGTTCTAATTTTGGGAAGCTGCTTGTAATTGTGGGACCTTTTAATGACTCATGATTTGCTTCTTTTTGAAAAGCATCATGGCACAGTGTGGCCTTGGTATCAGGAATATGTTAAGTTCGAGTCCAAGAACGTCTGAAGCTTACTCTCTGCTCTATGATCATGGATGAGTGATTTAACCTCTAAACACGTCAGGCAATCTCCAAGAGGGATAAGGCAACAAGCATTAATTGAACACCTACTACGTGCCAAGCACAGACAACCTTGGGAGGTAAATACTATTATTATCCCCATTATATAGTTGAGGAAGCTGAGGCAGAGTATGATTAAGTGACTTACCTGAGTTCACACAAATAGTGTCTAAGGCCATATTTGATTTCAGATCTTCATGACTCCGGGCCCAGAGCTCTATCCACTGTGCCACCTAGCTGCGCAAGACTATAAATCTACCAGTCTGCATTGGTACAGGGATTTTTCAGCATCTAGGCTTCCTTGTACTAATGAAATTAGAGGTAAAGAACAAAAAAAAGGAAAATAAAGGAGATTCATTTCAAGAGTACACTTTTCTATTCTTATAGTGCTAAAGACAATTGTGTTAATATTTCCAACTCTTGAAACAAGAGTGAAGACTCTTGTACACAGATAATGCAAGCAAAATTAAGTTATTTCTCTATTTTTTGGCCTACATATAAATGCTGATAGGGAAATTAAATGAAGAGAAAAGTGCTCCAGGAATTTATATATGTAGGAATATTATTTTTAAATTTATTTTTCATTCTTAACAAAATAAGCATTTCCATAACATAGTAGAATAGAAAAAAGATGATTATACATGAAGCTGCAAACCTATTATGTACAACTTGCTATTGCTTTTAAAAATATAATAAATTATTTTGATAATTACTTTGGAATAGTAAAATCAAACAATACAAATATTAGAGTAAAAATGAATATTACTTGCTTCCATTAAAATTATTTTCCTAAAGTAAAAGTTGACTATGCCATCTGCCTTGCTCAATAAATTCCAGTGGCTCCCAATTATCTTTCCTATCAAATCAAAGTACTCTGTTTGGCATTTTCAGATCCTCACAACCTGACCTTTTCCTGGTTATCCACTTTTCTCTCCCTTCACTCCTCTCCATGTACTCTACTATCCATCAATACTAGCCTGTTTTCTATTGCTATTGTGATACTCCAGCCCTTATTTCCATGCCTTTGCACCAGCTGTCTTTTGTACCTTCAATGCTCTTCATCCTCATCTCTACTCCTTCATATCTCTGCTTCTTTCAAGACTCAGTTCATCCTTTCAGTCACTTGACCCTCCTTCTTTCAGCTACCTCTCTTCTACTTAGTATGTATCTTATACGTAACTATATGCTTACATGTTGTTTCTACCATTAGTCTGTAAGCTCACTGAAGGCAGGGATGGTTTTTGTGGTTTTGCTTTTCGTTGTGTCTCCCAGCAGTTATTGTAATGACAGGCACATACTAAGTACTTAATAAATGCTTGGTAATTGACCTCTTCATCTCACTGGACCATGTTCTAGGAACTGTACCCATAAATTGTTTACTCCAGTTTTTATTTTGCTTCTCAAAACAGAAACAAGATATGGCCATTTTTGTTACCCATCATTTATATTAAGGTACTCAGAAGCCAGGTCTTAGCCTGTTAAAATTTTGCTCTTTAGAAGTGTTCTTAGGTTCATTTTTAGGCCATCGTCTAACTGGGACACCAAAGGGCTATCTCTAGGGAGAGAAAAGAACCTCATTTGGAAGTCATAAAAAGCTTTCTACATACGATTCAGTTGACTGTTCCTAATATAAACTCTTCTCAATTATCCACAGTGATGGGGAACAAAAATAGCCTGGGTAATTATAAACTCAACACAGTCCTAAAATCTTGAGTGAAGAGTTTTAGCCTCCTCAATAATACCACTAAAGAATAAGCAAACAAACCAGAATCACCTTTCTATCTGCCCAAGCATTGGTGAAGTTGCTGAGATGCATTGAGGTAGCCAAAGGGCTAGAAGGGGGGAAGCTAAAAACAAAGAGAAGCATAAAGGACGTAGATAATCTGTGTTGTAGAGGTTTAGCTTGAGGAATTAACTGTAGAGATATTCAGCAATACCTTGGTGGACAACCTGCTGCCTTAATAATGAGTACCATGTGGTATCGAAGTAAACCAAATGAAAACAAGTCCATGGAGAAAAGCTAGAGTAGTCTACAGGAAACCACCACAGGAATTAACTGCCAAGTTTACTGCTTAGGCATTTGAAAGGAGGAGGGAAGGGTCTTTCTTATGAAAATAGCTGCTGGAACAGATCTATCTAACTCTATAATTTCTTTGGAAAGAGGGAAGGCACTCCAAAGAGTTTAGCACTGACACTGGATGCAATTGAGAGAAAACGCGTGTGAAAATATCATGATAAAAGGCCTTTATTTAAAGTGTGGTTGAGAGTCTGCTGACTCATTGGATGATTGAAGTTTTTGTGGCTTAGGACATAATTTGAGCCAAGAATCCTGGAATCAGTTAGGCTATTTCTTTCCTGGAAAAAAAGAAATCGGAAGGGTCAAAGTAAATTCTATTCTATGATTGCACAAATCTGATCCCGTTCAACCCCTAAATTTTTAAGTGGAAGATGGGCTTTTGTAACCTTGGAGATCTGTGTTTTGATACCCATATGGTGGCAGAGAGTAGAAATGGGAATAAACCCTTTGTTCCTGGCCAGATGAAGGAAGAGTAGCGGATGTGGTCAGTACCACATCTGAGCTCATCTTTGGAAAAGGCATTCTTCAGTCAGTTGGTTGAACAGTCTCTGATGACTTGTCAGTAATGTACTCAAATGGGAATGGATCTGAAGGGAGTAGATGGGAGATTTGGCTCATCCAAGCGTCTGAAAGGAGTCTATCTTAAATGATCCTTGTAAATGTGGACAGCTCTTTTTTGCTGTTCATCTATTATCAGGATGCTGTGTTTGTGTGTGAAGGTTTTATGGCAAGGATAGAAGATTATTTACAAACCAGTACTCCAATCCTATGGCATTGGAGTTAAATCTGTAACTGCTAAACTTGCTGTGACTCAGTCATTTATTCCCTCAAAGGAACACAAAATATATTAAGACATTTGAAAACAGAAGCTATACTTGAAGTCTTTTACCTTGGGTTTTTTTGGTGAGTGAGGTCGCCTAGGACATTTTCCCTATTGCTGCAGGGAAGTCTCTTAGAAATTATGACATTGGCTGGTTTCAGGAATCAGAAGGAGACAAAATGCTGCCACTATCATCTTCAGTGGGTGGTGTGATACAGTATTCTAAAAACTACGCACCTTCCACATTGCTCATGCTGATAAAATGACTGACTATACTGCTGAGGTGATGTAGCAACAGAGCTATTTATAAAGAGACAACCATCAACTTTAATAAATCTTTGCTCCTGAGCTACCAAGCCTCGAGAATTGAGGCCTCCCTCCAGGGAAAGCACATGGCTGAGAAAAACAGGAAGGATTCCTTTACGTCTTCAGCAGCCATGAATGCTATTCCTATTGTCCGCCCTGGTCTCATCTGCCTGGATCTGGGGTTCTTATCAGTCTTATGACAGATTTCAAGGGGTTCGTGACCCGGGATGAAAAAAAAAATCATCCTTATTTTCATTAACTTCTAGTTAACATTTAGTGTTACCTTTAACTATTTGAAAATATTATTCTGAGAAAAGGTCCTTAGGTTTCACCAGACTGCCACGGGGGTTCATGACACACAAAAAGGTTAACAACCCTTGGCATGAACTCTGTGTACAGATGGGAGGTTCTATAAGGTGCAAGGAGGACTAGTTAGGGGGAAGTGGGTGGTCTGGTACTATCTTTTTGACTTTCTTAACTGTCACACTTTATTCCAGAAGGTCTCTTAGTCCTTCCAGTCTGCTCTCCTCGCTTGTAGGTCAGTTCTGGAAATTATTAGTGAGAAATGAGCATTATGTGATACAAATTAAGGCCAATTCTGAGAAGTGGCAGTCCTAGTTAGTTGCCTGATGGGAAAAAAGAGAAAATAGGTATAGACAGAAGAGATTGCTACAGGCACCAAGCCTTGTGTTGCCTGTGCTCCATACTACCCCCAATGGGTTACTAACGGGCAAGTGAATGAACAGTTTAATATGCAGAATAATCCAGAAATGTCTTGATTAACTCTAACCTTCAATTAATAGTTTTAAGGTAAGTAGAGCTTTCTGGCATTTGACTTTTAAGTGAATGAGTCAAGTGACAAGAGAACAGTAATTGTATAGCAGGGTTTTTTTTTAAGGACAGTAATTTCTTTGATACAAATTCATCCTAACATCCTATACCAGGGGTGGAAAACCTGCAGCCTTGAGACCACATGTGACCCTCTAAGTCCTCAAATGTGGCCCTTCGACTGAAAGGGGTTTGTTCTGTGAAGTTTGGATTCAGTGAAAAGGCCACACTTGAGGACCTAGAGGGCTACATGTGGCCTCAAGGCCACAGGTTCCCTACCCTTGTCCTATACCATCTATATGTAACCATCATACAAAGACCAAACTATATTTAGTGTTTTCATTTTAATAGAAAATTATACTTTCTTTTTTCTTCTCTTTAAATGTTTTATTGACAATCTCTTCTCTTTTCTTGTATCACTGTCACCTCCTATGACTTTCACTGATCCTCCCAATAGGACCCTCTCTTGTATCAAGTAACTATGGTTAAAGAAAATAAATTAATGCACTGGCTATGTCTGCAAATGTATGTCTCATTACACACCTCTAATCCACCTCCTCTCTGCCATGGTCCTGGAGATATGCTTTGCCATCAGTTCTTTGACGTCATGATTACATGACAGTGGTCTTTACAATTTAGAGAGGTTTTCAGAAGCATGGCTTGCAACTGAAAGGTCTTTCTGCTTACTCCTGAGTGAAGCAGGACACACTAAACATTTCAGTTAAAAGAGGGTTTTACTGCAACAAGAAGATAATCTTGCTAAACTGAAACTGGAGGACAAATCTGATAGTATTTATTTTACGTTGACCTACTTACTACAGATCTGGATTTAGTGCTGGGGTTTATTGTTCGTTTTTTTTAATGCTCTCAGTCAGACTCTAATGTACAGCGACACCATTAACAGTTGTAATTGACCAAATATTAAATCACCATTAAGCAGTTCTTTTACTTAAGCCTCAAATATAGATTGTATTTGCTAAAATGAAAAGAAGAGATGAGTTAAAACCACTTTATGTGATAGGAGGGGTGTTTAAAAATATTTTAAAAAATCAAATGTACAAATTAATACAATTCAACATTTACTAAGTACCTTTGGATAAGGCACCGTGTAAGATGCTGAGAATAAACAGCAATAATATTCATTCATATTTGTTTAGAGCTTTAAGGATTACCAAGCAATTTTCTCATAACAACTTTGGGAGAAAGGTAGAGCAAATATCATAATTTCCACTTCATAGGTGAGGAAAGTGAAGTACAAAGAGAATAAATAACTTTGTTAAAGTGAAATAAGTCAAATCAGGTCAACAAGCATTTATTAAGCACTTGTGTGCTAGACGTTGTGCTGAGTGCTGGGAATACAAAGAAAAGCAAAAATAGTTTCCTATCTGAAGGAGCAACCAGTTTAATGAGGGAGACAACTTACAAACAGAATATAAACAGGATAAATTGGAGATAATCTCCTGAAGGAAGATACTAGAATTAAGGGGTCTGGGGAAGCCTTCTTATTAGGTGAGCTTTCAGGTGGAACTTGCAGGAAGCCAGGAGCTGGAGATGAAGATGGAGAGAGTTCCAGGCATGGGGGGCCAGCCAGTGAAATGCCCAGTTAGTAAGTATCCAAGGCAGAATTCAAACTCAGCTCTTCTGGACTCCCAGCCTAGCGCATTATCCATTCACCTAGCTGCCTCTGACACATATCAACTATGTGACTATCTACGGTCAAGTCATTTGACCTATATGAGCCTCACTTGTTAAATGAGGATAATAAAAATGACTTTACTTAATTCAAAGAGTTTCTATGAGAAAATTGTTTTGTTACCCTCAAAGCTCTAAACAAATGTCAGTTCTTATTGCTGCTATATATTCATAGCGTCTAACTTAGGTACCTCCTACATAGGCATTTACCTATCCATAAGGTTGTCGTGAGGATCAAACAAGATACTGTATGTAAAATGCTTTGTAAATCTTAAAGCGCTATTTAAATTTATCGACATTGTCGTTGTTGTTTCTATTATTTCACTTCAAGACTTTTAAAGATACTTGATTTCTTCAGTAGGGACACTCTCCATTGACACAAATCAAAAACCCTTCATGAATTCATCCCATGTGGTTTTTGTTCTTGTTTTCCCGTGGGTGTGCCATACAGGATCTCTCCAATGTGCTAGAGGCTTTCTTCTGTTTGGTTGTTTTGTTTTATTTTATTGTATCTCAGAGGTAACGACAACTAGCCTTTATATAGCGCTTTAAGGTTTACAAAAGCGCTTCGCAAATATTGTCTCATTTGAACCTCACAAAAACCCTGGAAGATAGGTACCATTTTACAGAAGAGAGAACTGAGGCAGACGGAGATTAAGCGATTTGCCTGGAGTCACACAGCTAGTCAAGGTCTGAGGCCAGATTTGACCTCAGCTCTTCCCAACTCCAGGTCCAATGCTCTATTCACTACACTACCTAGCTGCTCAGAATGTGCCTCAGGTTACCGATCTGTTTGTTGTCATTCTCCCAATATAACCTTCTCTAATCATACGTATCCTTGATTATGTCTCTCATGTCTCTTTTTGTACAAAAGTCAATCGTGTTACAGCAGAACAAACTTATCACATATCTTTTCATTGTTCCGGGGTGTTATTATTTTAATTCTTTTAAGATCATGAAATTCAACCATGCTCAGCCACATAGGATACAGCCATAGAGCTAGAAGGGACCCTGGAGGCCATCTAATTCAATCCCTTTGTCGTTTACAGCTGATGGAGCTGAGTCCCAAGGATATAAGTGACTAGCACACAGTGAGTATCAAAGGATAGATTTGAACCCACGTCATCTGTCTCCAGAGACTAACCTTTCTCTTCTGTTCCACAGGAGAATAATGATGTTAAATCAATGGGCTTTGGGAATCAGTGAAAACGTTACAATTCCCAATCTGATCCAGCCTGGCCTCCTCTGACTCAGTTCCCAGTTCATCTGATTATCCATCTGTAGAGCTTGTCCAAGGCATACACATTAATTTTATGGACTGCCTATCATGAAAATAATAACACCTCATATTTGGAGGGCATCTTGGAGTTTACAAAGTATCTTCACATTAGTTAGGGAACAATCTTTGCCTCTGGACTACACTTCTTGCTTAGTTTTATTCAGCTCTTTTAATGTACTTAATATGTAATATTGCATTTTACACTGATCAATACTGGTATCTTATTCCCCTATTGGACCATAATCTCAGCAAAGGCAGTGGCCATGTTTTATTTAAACTTTATGCCTTTCCCAGGATCTCCTTTTACAGTGGTATTAATAACTATTTATTTAATGAATTTGATCTTACGACAACTCTGTCAGACACTTGAGGCAGGTATTTTTATCCTTGTTTTGCAACTAAGAAAAATGAAGCAAAACTGAGGCAAAGTTCAGCTGGGGTGAAGTTGCCAGCATCACATATCAACTAAGTGGCTTTGCCAGCATTCAAACCTGGGTCTTACGGGTTCAAGTCTCTTGTTCTTTCTGTAATACCAAATACCTGATTTTTTTCTTCCCAAGTGAAAACATATGTTATGGTTTGGTTGAAGTTTAACAAAAAGATCAACATGAAATCAGAACACCAAGATTGATGTTTTGCCCTTGGTCAGCGACCTTAAATTACCCCAGGGCCCTAGTGTATGATGCTTCAAACTCTGAGTGAGTTTTCCTTCCACTCTCCTCTTTCCTCAAATTCATTTACATCTTTTGTCTCCAGTGACATTAGATCTATTGAGGGTTTTCCTTTTTAATGCCTACACAATTTCTAAATATCCACAAAGAGAGAATTGATTTTTTTTTTCTTCAAGGATATGCCAGCAGGAAACAGGGTGCAGACAGAATTGTTTTCAGTTTGGAGAACTGACAACAAAGAGAATATTGTCTTTTCTTTAAAGCATTTTTCTTTCAGCCCTCAGGACAGACTATATATTACTTTTAACGGCAAAAACGGTCAATTGCTTAAGCTACATTGGTGGTTTTATGTGCTTGTAATGTGATAATCCCAGAGGATCTTCTACGGTCACTTTTTATTTTTAGCCTAATTATGTCTCTTTTACCCAGACACAAATGGAAGCATTCCATAGCACAGAAATATTAATGAAAAAAAAGTTCTGCCTTTCTTTATTACCCACTTGAAATATATAGGAATATAGGCATTTGCTGAAATTTTTTTTCTTAACAGAGATGTCTGAAGTGAGGTCTTTTAAGAATGTGTCATGCCACATGCATGATAGAAATGACCTGCTACTTATAATAATCTCCCCTTGTTACACCTGTGGCATGAACAAAAGGCGTCTCTAAACAATGTAAATGTGTATTGAGTTGGAAAGCATCTGGACCAGCTTTCTATTTTTAAGATCACAGGGGCAGAGGACTTATTTAATCTTCACTGCAAAGAGATCTCTTTCAAATAGTAGGGGGCTTGGAAATGTTCTTTCCTAGTCGGATGGTCGACTTGAATCTACCCCAAATTGACAACATTCTGACATGAGCTCTTAACTTCTGAGGACTGTTAAATGAAATAGAAGAATGTATAAAGAGTCCTGGTTTTCATCAAGAGACTTGGCTTCAAATCCTGATAAATTTTCAGCTGTGTGACCTTGGGCAAGTGACTTGTGTTGTTCAGTTACTTCAGTCGTGTCTGACTCTTCATGACCCCATATGGAGTTTTCTGGGCAAAGATACCAGAATGGTTTACCATTTCCTTCTCCAGCTCATTTTAGAGATGAGGAAACTGAGGTAAACAGGGTTATTTGACTTGCCCAGGGTCACATAGCTAGTAAGTCTCTGAGATCAGATTTGAGCTCAGAAGATGAGTCTTCCTGACTATCCATTGCTCCCCAACCTTTAGTCATTTATACTGTTCTATAAAAATTAAAGGATTAGATGATTAGACTTCTAAAGTCTGCTTTAGCTTTAAATCCTATGTCTTCTAGTAGAGGTGGAATGGGAATGGGAAAGAGGCAAAGAAATATTAAACTCCATAGGTTTTTGTTTTGTTTTGTTTTTGGTCCAAACATGATTTATTTAATCAGTGTAAGGAACTCTGGGCAAGTAAACTCCCTCTGCCTATGCAGATCAGCAATTATATTTATAGTCTTAAAAGCTGACTGGAGTGTTGAGAAGAGCTATATGGATCACACCACCAGATTGTGTCAGATGAAAGACTTGAACCTGGCCAGGCCTTCCTGACCCTGAGGGCAGCTCTCTTGTTCCTCACTACACTACCTCTCATCTGGTTCTCACTAAATCATCTTAGGCTTCAACCAAGCCAGGATATTTGGCACTTCTTGCCTCTTTTTGCAAAGTAGGCTGAATTACTATAGTATTTTACTTTTAGAGACAGTCCGATTGAGAATGATGTGTGGGATAGTATGACTGTCCCAAGTTGGAGCTCACATTTCAAATGAGTGCTTCTTTTACATTTCAAGTGAGCAAAAGAAACAAAATATTCCTATCTTTGAGTGTAAACCCCAGACAGTCTCTAATGCAGTAAATATCATCTGACTGATACCAAATCCTGTTTTTTTTAAAAAGGGTTTCCCCAATATTCTTCGGAGAATTTCTAAAATTCAACTATGAAGAAGAAAAGGTTCCAACCCCTATATCCCCCCATATCCCTGCTGGGCTTTTTGTGACATTACAAATGAAACTCACTGACTTTAAGTGACAGAGAGGCTTTCTGAGGAAAATCCAAGACCCCCATAGATAAAGATTTTATAGTTGCTTTGACTTATACTTCTATTTTGGAGTAGATGATAGCTAGCTAGATGTGTGTGATATATACAAATATTCATATATAATTATTATTCAGTGGTTCAGTCAAATCCAACTCTTTGTGACTCATGGACCACAAGTTCTTTGTATCAAGAAATTTTCTTGCTATATTATGATGACTACAAAACTAATGGTGCTGCCAATAATCATCAGAATTGTGGGTGAGAGAAGTTAACTAAGGGCCTGATGGTGATTCAACAATGAAATTAACAGAAGATGAAGCTGCTGACAAGCCTCAGGATTTATGCTTTGGGTGTAAGCAATGGCTTTATCCACAGCATGGCTCAAAGTTCTAGTCATAGGCATAAATACTGTTCAAGGAACAGATCTACATTGAAAAGAAGAGGGGAAAAAAGGAAGAAGAGCTCTTTTCTTGGAGATCTAGTTATTTGCCAGATAGGAAAGAAGGAATTTTCTTAAATACTTTGGTTGGGGGATCAGAATTTAAGAATTGATACCAGCCCTGGTGAGGTATTTGGAAAAAAGTTTAGATGGGATTGGGAGATTGAAAAAAAGCAAGATTAATTCACTTTAATAAATTGATATTTTGAGAGGAAATGTTCTTCCATAAGTAAGCAACACAGTTTACACAGTTTCTGCAATAAATAAAAGGCAATTGGAGATCATCACCCAAAACAGGTTTCTTAACCTGGGGTATGTGAAATTGTATTTAAAATTTTTTTGATAATTTTTCAGTGTAATTGGTTTCCCTGGCAAGCATATGAATTGTATTTTATGCATCTAAAAGCA
Source organism: Phalanger gymnotis (assembly GCA_028646595.1). Taxonomy (NCBI): domain Eukaryota; kingdom Metazoa; phylum Chordata; class Mammalia; order Diprotodontia; family Phalangeridae; genus Phalanger; species Phalanger gymnotis. The sequence goes on along the minus strand of CM053622.1, from coordinate 274,208,419 downwards.
TTATTCTGAGAAGAGTTTTTACCAGACTGACCAAAGGCATCTATGTATGATATATTATATTTTCTAAGACAATTATCAGATAAGATGAAATGGAGAGGCTGAGATTTTTCAAGAACAAGAACTGCCATGAGGAAAATTTTTCCATACGCATAAAAAAAAAAATTGCAAGCGTTTGTTTGCTAGCCCTTGTTGGCCTGAAGTTAGGAAGGTCTTTATTTGAATTTCAGTTCTCTTGGCTCTGACTTAATTTGTTTGCCTATTGCAGGCTGTGAGCTCAGCCTCAATGGTGGGAACTTGGGTGATACTGGGAAAATCATTTAACTTTTATTCCTACATTGGTTAAATGGGGATAATGATTTTTGCTACCTGACTCCCAGGAGTGCCGTCAAACTCAATAAGATGATGATTTAATTCTATGATCTAAGAGATGTCCAGGAACATTGAGAACCCTCTGGAGACTAACAGCTGGTTTACTTGTTACCATGAAGCTGTCAGAGAGATATAGGCCAAGAAGGCAACCTATTGTCTGTTAAGTTCAGCCTTTTCCCAGACAGGCAATTTCCATTTTCAATTCCATAATTTACTGCCTGACAACACAGACTTGTCTCATGTTTAATTACATAAGTGAGGCTATTAAAAACATATTAATTGCACATCAGTAGGGTCTAATATATAGATCTACAATTTGTCTTTAGCTACTGAATTAAATGATTATTTCAATTTCGTATCCTAGATTGAAAAAAGCTTATTTAGGGGTGACCAGATATATTAGCAGTTTTAGGATCAGCTTCTAACTGACCTGATGCTTTAAATAAGTTGAGTGAATGGATGTGGGATTGAAAAGGACGAAAATCTTATTCTCTTTCTTTGCAACCACTCATAATTCCTCACTCTCTTTTGTTTGCCGTCTTGCTAGGACTCTCACAGTCAACTCCCTTCCTCCTGCCTCCTTCCAAATCAAATTTACCTTTCTCAGCCACTGAGCTCTGATGTTGTCTCTTTTTCATCTCTCAAATCCTAGGCCACTCTTGTATAACTGGTGTGAGATGGCAGTGGCTAAGGCAACATCTTCTGCCCCTTCCCGGGCCTTGGTATGGTCTGGGAGTGAGAAAGGGTGAAGACCCCTAGGGAAGCACCAAACTACTGGATTCAGGGCCAGAATGAAGTTTGTAAAAGTTCACCAATCTAACATAAACTCCTTAGAAAACCAACATTGGTTCTAGAGCTGAAATGTGATCACAGGATTGGCATGACAATAATAATAATTTCCAACATTTATATATCACTTTAAGACTGTCAACGCACTTTCCATTTGTAATCTTGTTTGATCCTCACAACTTCATTGAGTAGGTGCTATTATTTTCCCCATTTTAATGGTGAGGACCCTGAGAGAGATGAACTGACTTGTTCAAAGTAACCTGGCTAGTGTTTGAGGTAGGATTCAAAGTCGGGTCTTCCTGACTCTAAATCTAGTATTCTATCCAATAAGCCAGCAAGCTGCCCCACGTAGATATTTTTAGCTCTATTGTGTTTCCTAATCTGTAAAATGAAAAGGTTGTATTAGATATCCTTCAGGTTCAAAGTCCCATGTTCCTCTATGCCCAAAGTGCAATCAAACTGTGCATACCCTTTGATCCAGCAATACCACTAGTAAGTCTGTGTGCCAAAGAGATCATTAAAAAGGGAAAAGGACCCACATGTGCAAAAATATTTATAGCAACTCTTTTTGTGGTTGCAGAGAATTGAAAATTAAGGAGACACCCATCAATTGGGGAATGGCTGAACAAGTTGTGGTATATGATTGTAACGGAATATTACTTCCTATAAGAAATGATGAGCAGGAAGATTTCGGAAGAACCTGGGAAGGCTTACATGAACTGATGCAGAGTGAAGTGAGCAGAACCAGGAGAACATCATACACAATAACAGCAACATTGTGCAACGATTGGCTATGAATAACAGCTTTTCTAAGCAGTACAAGGATCTAAGACAATTCTAAAGGACTCATTATGGAAATGCTGTCCCCATCCAGAGAAAGAACTGATGGAATCTGAGTGCAGATTAGAGCATACTGTTTTCACTCTTTATCTTTTTTGTGGTTTTATCTTTTTGGTCTGTTTCTGCTTTCACAACATGACTAATATGGAAATATGTGTTACATGATTGCACATATATGACCCATTTAAAACTCCTACCTTTTGAAGCATGTCTCTCACCAGAGAGACTTCTCAGCAGAGAAGTGGTAGACTGGAGGGGCAGAATAAGGCATACGTTTTCAGATATGATCAACATTTAAATTTGTTTTGCTTGACTTTACTTATTTGTTACAAGACAGTATTCTTTGGAAGTGGTATAAAGTTAGTGGAAAGTGTTAGTAATGTTTCAAAAAAGAAAAATAACATTAATAAAACATTCAACAAATGAAAAAATCTTACCTTTTAGGGAATGGGAAGGAGAGGGAAGGAGGAGAAAATTTGGAATTCAAAATTTTTTTTAAAATGAAAGTTAAAAAATTGTCTTTACATGTAATTGGAAAAAAATACTATTTTTAAAAAGATCCTATAGATAAGTTAAAAAACAACAACAAGAACAAAATCCTATGCTCCTGTGATTTTCTTTATTTTGGTAGGGGTGGGGAGTCAACTGGAAAGAGCTCCCTCCTCCAAAATATCTACACTAGACACTACAGATAACACATGAAATTCTACCACTATCAATTAATTCTTAGAGGATAATCATTGCTTTCTTCAGGCATCTTCCTTAAAAGCCAATTTATATAAATTTACACTTGGGACAGATAGTGCTTTATTCTAATACCTATCCCACATATCTTAGTATGAATTGGTTTATCAGCTCTAGTGAGAGAATAGACTAGACCAGGGGTGGGGAACCTGTGGCCTCAAGGTCACCTATGGCCCTCTAGGTCCTCAAGTGCAGCCCTTTGATTGAATCCAAACTTCACAGAACAAATCTCCTTAATAAAAGGATTTGTTCTGTAAAACTTGGACTCAGTCAAAAGTCTGCCCCCATTTATGTGATTTAATGATATTTTATTTATTGAAAATAAATAGGTTCCCCATGCCTGGACTAGACTCTAGTAATCCTGGGGTTAGGACTGTGGTGAGGTGTTGGGTGCTAAAAGAGGAGAAAGAGCATAGAAAGGGGAGATGGAATACACTGAAGACAAGCATCACCTACTTCATCATGGAGATGATGACTGCACTAGGTGCATAGGACCAACCATATGGCTGGCTCGATTGATGATAGATAGCTTCACAGTAAAAATCTGCTGAGGAAATGTAGGTTCCAAAGAAGTTATGGTCAAAGTTTGCTCCTGGCTCTCCCAGAAAAGCTCAGATTTAGATAACAAGTCACTTTTCCTCACTCACCTATACATTGATTCCTTTAAGTCCTCCCTGTGAAAAACTTTAGGCCAATACAATTTAAGCAGAGACATTCAATAGCAATTTCACTGCCAGGTGAGGATAAATTCAGAAGAATTTTTTAGAGACTTAGTTGTTTGGCTCAGGGTGTAAAATCTCATCCATGAAGTGATACTTGCAGAATTAAAATCACCCCAGGAATAATTTAAGAATTGGGAATTAGAGGGAGAGAAGAGAATAGAGGAGATTGTAGATCTGTTGTACTTCCCTTGGCTAGCCAGCTTTATGCTATAAAATGGGAGTGTGATAAAAATTCTAGGCTACTAAGTGGTTTCCTGGCTATGGAAATGCAAGCTGCTTGAGCTTTTGGAATTCAGTAACTGACAGAGGGTTTTAGGCCGGTGAAGACTTAGGGCAGCTGCTCACAAACCACACCACCAGAGGAAGAATTAATGGCAAATTCCTCTAACTTTCAGGCTGGTCTACACAAAACTAGGGTGAGATAGTTAGCACTTTGCCTCAGTGCACCAAACTGAGAATGTGACTGACTCCTTTAATAGAAACAACTGAACTTATCAAGTATTTATTTACCGAATGTTTTCATTAAAAATTTAACATCGGACATCAACCCATTTACAGTAGCTTAATGACCATTCACACTTAATAATTTTCAATAAATAAAATATCATTAAATCACATAAATGAAATCATTTAGACCTTAATGTGGACCTCTGCTGATATTATTTAATTACTCTCCATAAATGGGATTAAGCAGTTAATTGGCAAATATCCACCTTTCTTTGTTCTGTGAAAGTACTAAGGCCATATAGTGGAGTGGAGTGGAGTGGGAGGTAGAGAAAGTGTTAAATAGAAAGAGAAATTCTGGGCAACTGGATCCAGCATTATCCTGTGTCCCTCTAACATTTTAAAGAAATAAAATGCAGTTAAAGTGAAAATTAAGGGCAGCCTTGGAGGGAACAAAAAATTCCAAAAAGGTCACACATACTCCTGGGCTCATGACAAGAGGGAAGCGCAAGCCCCATTGGTTGTCTTGAGAGTTGGAGGGGTGCTGCATTCTAATTTTGTGTATTATATGGGCCTCAAGTCTTCTACAGCACTAGTGGGTGCTGGTCCTCCCAACCCAACACTGCTCCACTGCAAGCATCCTAATTTAAACTCATGCTGGTCTGCTCTGGAAATGGAAACTCAACTTCAGCGATTGCAAAGACTGAATCAACCTAAATTAGATCAAGTTCTGTCCTAACCCCTAGATAAGGTGATCATTTATTTATTTCGGCGTGACAAACTGCACCCCAGCAGAGGAAGATTCCTACCAGGCAGGAAACTTATGGGCCATAACATCCTAGGATCACCCTCCAAGCCAGGTCAGCTCCTCCCATGAAGCTTCCAAATCCAAGCCTTCTTCCCTTACCCTTTACAGAGGAAACCATAATGTAATTCCTCCAAGTCTATTTTTAATGCCCTCAGACTGTTTTGTTAAGAGAACAACATAAAAACTGGACTCAAATTTGATGTGTGGACATAGAGTTAATTTTTTTGTGTGTGTTTTGCCTTCACTTTCTTGGTTTCAAATGATACTTTAAAAATATTTTTTTGATATCTTGTGTTTTTATTTCATCTTCATTTCCAAATATCTCCCTACCCCTCCACTTCCTGTCAAGCCATTCTTTTTAATATATTTTTTTTAAAGACAGAAAAAAAGAAGCTCAGCAAAAGCAACAAACATATTAACAAAACCTGGGGTAATGATTAGAAGACTGGTCTTGAAATCAGGAAGATCTGGGTTCAAATCCACTCTCCTGTGCTTACTAGATGTATAACCCTGGGCAAGTCACTTAACTCCAGTTTCCTCATCTATAAAATGAAGCTAATAGTGCACCTACTCACAGAGTTATTGTCATGATTAAATGAGATAATTATATGTAAAGTGCTTTATAAATCTCGAGAGTGAAATATAAATGTCAGCTATTATTATTAATATTCCACACCCATAGGCCTTTAGCTGTTCAAAGAAGAGAGGAAGGTTTATTTACTCAATTCTTCTCCAAGGTCAGATTTTGACATTATAATTCCACAGTGTTCATTTTCGGGTTTTTTTTTTATTTTGGGCTACCATGAGCTAAAATGTTCATTATCCCAGCTCCCATTCCCATTAATCACTCAGGTACTAGAGCTTAAATACTTCCACTCTTGAAAGTTCTAGGGGTACCCCTGAGGGGTTAGGGCTGATTTTTTAATTTCATTGGCTAACTCTCCCCCTTGCCTCCCACCCCAACTATGGTGTGCTTCTCTTAAGTTTTGTTACCTAAGAATCATTTAGTCAGTCAGCTTTAAGTAGATTTTAGAAAAGAGTATTTACTAAGGTTGTACAACAAGAATATTTGGTATAAAAATCTGCCAAAATTCTGTGTCACATTTTCTCCCATCTATCTATTTATCTATCTATCTATCTATCTATCTATCTATCTATCTATCTATCTAATCTCTCTATATATGTGCATATATGTATGTATGTATATATATATACACATATATATACACACACATATTGTCTGAGAATAGAAGTGAAATATTCTACACATCAGCAGAAAGGTGAGTGCTGGGTCCAAACAAATCTGAGTTCCAATGCAGCCTCTGACGCTAGCTGTGGGACAAGGGCAGGGCACTGAAACTCTCTAACCCTCAGCTCTTACATCTGTAAAATGAAATTAGTAATGGCTGCAGTGTCTCACTCAATGGGTTGGTATGTGTTTCAAATAAGATGATGTAGAGAAAGTACTTTGTAGAGAGTGAAGTCCTATGTAAGTCATTATTATAGTCCCTTATTTGAGGTCAGGAACATTTTAGGCTTGAGGCATAGCTCTCCCTAAACTTTAGACCCCACCCCCTCCCAGTCCCATATTCTTGAACCCTGCCCTTTTACTTTCCACTAAGACATGCAGAAAAGCAGTTGATTGGAGAACAAAGGGCTCTATCTGAGGTCTATATCACCAACTTAAAATCCTTCCCTGGGGCCTTTGAGTCCCTGAAACAATGCTAGAATTCCTCTTCAGTTCATTCCATTTTAACTCCAGTTTACAAAATCATAGATTTAGAGCTGAAAGATCCAAGCTTTTCATTTTATAGATTAGGAAACTGAGGCATAGAGAAGTAAATCTACGTGCCTGGGGTCACACAAGTAGTGACAAAGGTATGAAGGAGGTCCTTTGACTCCAAAGAGCTACTCGATTATCAATATCTCTCATTTAAATAAAGCTTTGCCCTCAACAATCCTGTGAGGGAGATAGTGTATTATTACCCTCATTTTACAAATGAGGACGCTGAGGTTCAGAGAGATTAAATAATAATAATAGCTAACATTTATATAGTGCCTACAATGCAGCAGGCCCTGTGCTAAGCACTTCACAAATATTGTCTCTTTTAATCCTTACGACAACCCCGAGTTGCTATTATTATGCCTATTTTCCAGATGAGGAAACTGAGACTGTGATTCCCAGGTTAAATATCCAAAGCTCCGTTTTCACTCAGGTTTTTCTGACTCCAGGCCCTGAGCTATCCACTGTACAACTTAAATGACTTACTCAGAGATTACCCAGCCAGTAAAAGTCAGAGCTGAGATTTGAACTCAGTTTTCCTTACTTCAAGTCTTGTCCTCTTTCTCCACTATACCACAGATGTTCAAAAAGCACTTATTTACTGGAGTCTGTGGTGCAATTACCCACCCCCAAACACACATACACATCCAGTCACCCTTCTGTGACTTCTCTCGTCCCTTGTTGTTTGGCTTAATCTGATTTTCCCAGGAAAAAACGTTGAGGATGCACAGGGGACCACACAGCGTGAACTGTCCCTGGCCTAAATCCACTAGAAAAGAGGCAGCTCTGGCTCAAGGCAGGCAGGAATGCGCCCTAAAATTGGCCTTGGCACAAATTTTCCGTCTAAGCTTATCCCTCCCTGCTGACCATTAAACTGTGCATCTTATCAGAGAAGCTGACATACCCAATTCCAGGAGCCTAGGAAAGACCTTAGGAGTTGCAAATCTGAGAAAAGCACCTCTCTAAGCTGCCAGTTTATAGCAAAGTGTGGTGGTGGGGAGGGGGGTTGTACACGGCTTGTCAGAACTTGTAGATGTTTTCATTTGTCATTAAGAGAAGAATCTGTCTGAGCAGGGGAAGCTTTAACCTTTTCCTCCACTGATGGATACTCTAACAGTTGATACAAAGACTCCTGGAAGATTTTGGGTACACTAGAGCCTCAGGCATTTCTTCCTCTGAGCAGCTTGGTGATGGCCTGTCTTGGGTAGCCAAAAAGGAAAGTAATTTTTTTAGGGCATGAGATGGAAGATTTGGAATTAGCTGGCTATAGGCCTGGGGAAATGCAAATTCCCAGAACCAATATTGTTATTGGCTGTGTGTAAACAGCAGATCTCCAGTAGGATGTCTGGCTTTGGAACCATGAGAATGACTGAAGGAGGAAAGTTTAAGCGGGTGAATAGCCTTGTGGGGATTCGAGGGACTGTGTCTGGCCTGGTGGGCAGTTGTAAAAAGTCATAAATGAAAAATAAGTGCCAGATAAAATGGGTACATTTATGGGGAAATATCCATTTTTGTCATATAGGAAAATATCTCTTTGTGGAAAGTAAAAATAATTCTCACTTGCATACTTTTTAAAAAGCACTTTCCCAGGTACTGCTACCTTGGTTGTACTCCACCATTACCACAATACTAGTAATTAGCATTTATATAGTGCTTTAAAGTTTACAAAGCACTTTACAAGTATTATCTCATTCGATCCTCATAATGGCCCTGGGAGGAAAGAGTTTTAATTATCGTCATTTTATAGATGTAGAAACTGAGGCCCACAGCAGTTAAGTGACTTGCTCAGGGTCATACAGCTAGGAATGTCTGACACCAGGTTCTGTCTATCTACAGCAGCTCTACAAGTAGGTAAGTAATGTTTCTACAGAGGAGAAAGGATAGTGGATAGAGATTGGAACCATGATTTATTTCATTCAAAAAGGGTGTTCCTGCATGTGGAAACTTCCTCTACCAGCGTGGATCAGTACCTTCTTTACCTAGGGACCTGAGAGCTTAAGTAGGTTGCCCAGATGAGAAAATAAGGTTACATAAAAGCTGACAAATTCATACAACTAATGAGTAGTGAGGTGGGAGGGACCTGGGGCCAGCTCTTCTGACTCTAACCTACAGCTTTTTCCACTAAAGTGCACTGGAAGGGAAGAGCAAAGAACCTTGGAAGGCAAGGTTTAAGTTACCGTTAGGAAAATGTAGCGCAAAGGGTGGTTTTGTTTGTTAGTTTTTACATTTATTGGTGTTAAATCTGTGTGGATTTAAAAGCCAAATTAGAGGGGTAGCCAGCCATAGTGGATAGAAAGTTAGCCTTGGAGTTGGGAAGAATTGGTGGGTTGCAAATCCTGATTGAGCCACATGCAGACCATATGAGTCTGGGCAGGACACTTAACTTCTCAGGGTACCAGGCAACTCTCTAAGATTGTAATTTGCAGGGAAGGTGTCAGACTGCACTAATTGGTTAAATGGACCTGGAGTGCTAATCACCAGCAGTTAATGGTGGGGAAAACACACTGGAATGGGGGCTGGAGCTGATGTATATATATGCTCATGGTGGGGGACTTCAATACTCCTGGTTCCTTAGTGCTACTTCCAGACTCTGGAATGCTTTCCACCATTATTCAGTAACCACTCTCTTTTTTGAGGTTCATTCAATCTGTATTTATCATTCAATCAAGATTATATTACTTACCAACCTCCATAACACTCTCATTCCTTCTTCGAAGAGTTTAGTGCATAATCTTTTTCTTTCTTTCTCTTCTCCTCATCTCCTGCCCACGTATTAGAGGACTTTGTTGTTCAGTCACATACAATTCCTCATAACCTATAAGGCAAACAGAGGTTAAATGACTTGCCTAGGGTCACATAGCTAGTAATTGTCTGAGGTCAGATTTAAACTCAGGTCTTCCTGATTCCAGGCACAGCACTCTATCCACTGAGTCATCTAGGTGACTCCTGTTAGGAAACTACAACGCACATATTAATCCTCCCTCAAATATCCTAACTTTAAAGTTAAATAAATAAATCTAAATAAATAAATAAATGAAATACTAAATAAACAAATAAAATTAAATAAATTAAAATTAAATAAATCTACTCAGTTCCCATGACCTCTCCTCTGCCTCAGCTGTACACAGAAATGGTCATATCCCTGATGACGCCATTACCCATAAGTGTTCCACTTCCTTGTTCACGAACTCCTAAATTCCTTTATCTGATAAGAGTATTTTTTAATTCAATCTTTCTCTCTGCCTTATAACCCCCAGCCCTATTCTTCATCCTCACTATGACCCCATTCCTCAGTTCATTCTTAGGCCATCAAACCTGGATCAGCTGCATACATCCTCCTCCCCTCTCTATCTTGACTCCTTGGTGAAACAATTCAGCTTTGCTTTATCCTCTGCTGTGAATCTTACACTCTTGGCATATTTCTGTTCATGTCTTGTCAAGCCCTATCCCTGTATTATGTCCACAATCTGCTTCCTTTACTCCTATTCACATGCTGCTAAATGGAGCTATGGAAAAATCACAAAATCATGCTGATTGATTCCAATACAAATTTGTGTTATTTAATCATAACTGGGCCATCAAGGCAAATATTTTATCCATCTCTAATTGATTTCCTATATTAGTTCCCAAAACAGTGATTCTAAACTTTTTTGTTCTTCTCAAGCCCTCCATCACACTCCCTCCTTTGACTCTTAGTTAAGGGCCTTGATTCATATTTCATTAAAAAAAAATTTGAGGCCATTTATTAAGAACTCTTTTCTACCTTTACTTCCTCCTCAACTCACATCATTCAGACATCTTTCTCTACTGCTTTCTCCTTAACTCTGTTCTTGTATGAAAAAGTGGCCATTCTTTTTGATGAAGCCAACCTCTGCACATCCCTTTCCAACTTCACCAGCAGATTGCACCTACTATCATCCCCATTCTCTCGTTTATCTTTAATCTTTCTCTATTGACTGGTTTCTGGCCTACTTCTTACAAACACTCTTCTCTCCCTCCATCCTTAAAAAACTGTCACTTGATCCTACTATCTCTGATAATTACTGTCCTGTATCTTTATTCCCTTTGCTCAGCTCAATCTCTTAAGAAAGCTTTTCTCTACTTTGTTTCCTTACAGTAGTTGTTGTGGTTGTTGTTCAGTTGTATCTGACTCTTTGTGACTCCATTTGGGGTTTTCTTGGCAAAGATACTACAGTGGTTTTCTATTTCCTTCTCTAGCTCATTTTATAGATTAGGAAACTGAGGCAAGCAGGGTTAAGTGACTTGCCCAGGGTCACATAGCTAATAAGTGTCTGAGGCCAGATTTGAACTCAGAAAGATGAGTCTTTCTGGCACTCTATCCACTGAGCTACTCTCTTCTAAATAAACCCTCTGCAGTATGACTTCTGACCTCATCATTCAAATGACACACTGTCTTCAATGCTAGTAATCATCACTTAATTGCCAAAGCTAATGGTTTTTTCTCAATCTTCATTGTTATTGACCTCTGTGGAGCCCTTAGTGATGAAGCCTCAATACTCCTTTCTAGGTTTGATTCTTTCTTGGTTCTCCCACCTGTTTGACTGCTCCTTCAGTGTCCTCTGCTGTTCTTCACTCAGGCCACATCCACTACTAGGAGGATCCCCTAAGGATCTGTGCTGTTACCTCTCTCTTATCTTTTCCCTATATGCTATCTCAGTGATCTCATCAGCTCCCTTGGGTTCAATTATTATCTCTATAGAGATGATTCCCAGATCTATATGTCCAGCCCTAATTTTTTTCCAGAGCTCCAGTTACACATTGTCCTCTGCCTTTTGGGACTATCAAACTAGATGGTCAATAAGGA
>CM053622.1:274136124-274196995 GCA_028646595.1 Phalanger gymnotis | reverse complement strand
GGGGGGGGCGGACTCCAATGGCTACCCAGAGTCTCATCTGGTCAAATCACAGGACACTCTTCCAGTGAGTGAGCCCCAAACAAAATGCTAACCTCAGAGTATATATATACTTCTTTAGGGTCAGAGGGCTTCACACCTCTTACGACCTAATTAGCAAAAGGGTGTGGGCCTTCCTACAAACAAAGGCAAGACTCAAAGGCACTTGATTGCCTTAGTGCTGAGAAGCACTCCCAAACAAAAGACAACAAAAAGTCCCACTTTACTTGCCATTACAAAGCCTAACTTGTAACTTATTATCTTTTCTTTCCAAACCCTTTACTCTTCCCAAATTCCTTATTGCTGTTGAGGGCACACCATCCTCCCAGTCCCAGACTTGTCTTTTTCCCACTCTAATCCATCTTCTACTCAGCTGCTCAGGTGATGTATCTAAAACATGGTCTGACCATGTCAGTCCCCTGCTCAGTGAGTTTCAGTGGCTCCCTATTACTTTCAAGATCAAATATTATCTTCTTTGTCTGGCATTTAAAACTCTTCATAACCTGATCCCTTCCTATCTTTCTAGTTTTTTTTCCCCTTACTCTCCTCCACTCCATGTCTGAGGCACCCTGACCTATTTACAATTCTTTCTGTGCCTTCTCTTCCCCTGGCCTGGAATGCACTGCCCTGTCACCTCTGCCTCTAGTTTCTTTAACATTTTGTAAGATTTAATCTCAAATCTGACTTACTCCACTTACTCCAGTAGGCCTTTCCCAGTTTCCCCAGCCACTCATGCCTCCCCTTTTCAATCAATTCTACACATACCTTGTGGTAGCCTAGTTGTTTACATGTTGTCTCTTCCATTAAAACATAAGGTCCCCCAGGATTGTTTTTTTGCCTTTTTGTTGTATCACTAGCAAGTAACAAAATGCCTAACACAGAGCGAGAAGCACATATTACATGCTTATTAATTCGACTGACTTCTTTTGTTTTTTCAATGTGGCTTATTTTGCCTAGAATAGTCTATTCAGGGTAACTAGTAAGCGATTTGTTTGCTTGATAGAATGTAGGGTGAATATTTAGTAGTCTTAGTCCAAAGACTTTTAGTTGGCCATCCCATGTCATTCAGTGGCATGTGTGTGGACTGTCTATCCACAGGAGAGGACACCCACACTGAGCAGTCATGGTGAAAGTCTGTATAAGATGGATGGTAGCAAATACGAAGCATAATTTACACAGAAGCACTGTAGGCTACCACCCTTAAAAACTACCAGAGAAGTAAAATTCCTTATTGTAGCTATCAATAATTCCTTTGTCCACTAATGTGCTTAATGAAATAATTTGAAGAAACCAGTGAACAGAGTCCAACAACAGCTGTCAGGGACATCCAATGTGCTAATTCAGGCTTCCTTATCAGATTTTCAAGATGCATAATTTTTATGTGTCCTAGGGCAATTTGAAATCAAAAGAATGTTTGAGCCTTGTTTTTTTTTTTTTAAACATATTTTTGCACCAAGCAGTAGCTTGGGACCACTGAATCCACTGTGCAACTTCCTAAATACAACATAATCCATTCTTTTCCTTTTTTAAAAAAAAAATTGGGACCCACTTTAGCCATTTCTAGTTGCTGATTCTGATATCTACTAATTTAAGTCACTATTCATCTAATAGCATGTCATTGTTTAGAAATGGGAAAGCTATCTTTCATATGCTTAGGTTTCCTACATAAATTGTTGGGCTAATCTGTTTAGAGTAATTATGGGTATCATTAATGAGCCACTTTAGCTTCTTGAAGCTAGCATCAAGTATATAATCTGTTGAGTTAATGCCTTGGAGAGGTACGGTGGTAGGAATCTTTTCCTGAAGATGATGCTTCTGTAAAACTAGAGCTGAGAGAGAACTTGGCAGCATCTAGTCCAGGGGTGGGGAACCTGTGGCCCTTACCACACAGGTTCCCCACCCCTGAATTGTATTCCAATATCTTTATTATAAAGAAACTAAGACACAGAAAAGAGGTGAAATTAGTTTCAGTAACAGCTGTAACTAGTCTGGGGTGATTAGGGCTTTGCCCCACAGCACTGAAGTTCAAAGCCTGCCAAACTTTAAAATAATGATTTTAAAATATTGCACCTTTTAAAAGATTAGTTACACTTTTGTTTATTTTTTTTTGAGGGGGGCAATAGTAGTTAAGTGACTTGCCCAGGGGCACACAGCTAATAAGTGTCTGAGGCCATATTTGAATTCAGGTCCTCCTGTCTCCAGAGCCTCTGTGCCTTCTAGCTGCCCTAGATTAGTTACCTTTTGATAAAATTCTCACTCCTGTATTTCGTTAAGTCAGTAATCTCCCAGATTCCTGGTTTCTTCTCCCTTAGTGACTGTATACTGGGGATACTTCCCTTATCTGGTTCCTCTCTGTTCCTCTCTAGGCAGCAGCCTTGTGTCATATTATAGGATGCCCACCACGTCTAGTGTTCAGATCTTCTCCCACTATCCCAGCTGTAGTGAATTTGAGAACCTGTTTCATTACCTCGATGCCATAGTGGCTAATTATGGCTCTGTATTTGTCTAGTGACTCACAGTTAGTGTAGAATCTTGACTAGAATTCAAGTCTTTGGATAGAGAAGCCATTGCTCCTTACATTACATCACATCTATCTCTTCATTTTAAATGCATTTCAGTTCACCAAAAGCTTTTTTTCCAGGCTCAAGGCTTGAAATGTCATTTTTTGTATTTCTGGAAGTCTTAGACTGAGCACCTCCACTCAAGTGTGTTTAAAGGCTGAGATGCGACAGCATCAGCATGAGACACATAGCAAACCTGGTATCATGACCCCACATCAACCAGTACACTCATTTCCCTTTTGAGAAGAAGTAAAATCCTCCCTGGACAAGGGAGGATAAATCAAGAACCTAAAGTTTCACCCCTTCCATTAAGTAAACCCTAGGACCACTTGCCCTATGCCATGAAGCAAGGCACTGATGGAGCTGGAGAGAAAATGTTGTTCCCCTGAGTCCTGTACTAATTATCTATTCACTAGGATTACACCATCTCACTAATTTTATAATGTACCTTATTTTATAATGTACCCTCTGATTTTTCATTACACAAAACATGGAAGAATTAGGGACTCTTTTTGCCCCCTGAAATCTGGCTCTCGCAAGATAAAGATGGACATGGGGTCTGCCTGTTTACAAAATTAACAGAAATGCCGTCATAATAACTTTGCTGCTGACCTGCTAGCTATCTCTGTATTTGAGAGTTCTTCAAGGAGGGGTGGGGGAAGGGAGGGTATGTATATACACTTTAAAAACTTGTCAGAAGCATTATTTGACAACAAATATACTTCTCTGGGGAGCATATGAAAAGTAAATGGAAGGCAGGCATGAACTTAGTTTGGAATCCTTTTTAAATAAAAAAAAAAAATAACTCAAGGAAATACCGTGTGGAGAAGCTGCTAACAATGAAGTCGGAAAACATGCAAACAGCTTTGTGAATCAGAATAAGATTTGACCAGGATTCCTTTTTCTGCATTAGGAGATTTGATTTACAAAAACAATACCCTTCACATCCTGCTTAGGTCAGTGTTAAAAAATAGATGTTTTGTTTGCATCTCCCCTTGGCATTGCCAGCCACCATATTGCCTATGGCTAGGCCCTTCAGAAAGGGATCTGCACTGGGAATTCCAGGGTGTTGATCTTTCTGAATGCCATATATGAATCAAGTTATGATTTGCATAAACACATACATGTGTTTTAAACTGGAGACTTTTTTTCATGTAATATGCAAAAATAAAACCCTAATTTGGATCTGATCTCTCCATTAGATGCCCCTAACAACTGGCTATTGGATCTCAATCAAACTTCATAATTAGTACATTTTTGAGATGTAAAATAAAAATGATAATTTCAACCAAAAAGGATATGAAGGACTAAGTATAGCTTTGAATTTTTAAAAATTAAGCTATCCTAAAAGTTAATGTTAATGTTACTAATCTTTTTTACATTTAATTCTGATTGAGGCAGCCAGGTAGCACAATGGACAGAGTCCTGAACCTGGAGTCAGGAAGACCTGAGATCAAATCCAGCCTTCGACACTTAGCAGCTATGTGACCTCTGCCAGTCTCAGTTTCTGCAGTCGTGAAATGGACATAAAAATAGCACCTACCTCCCAGGATTAGAGAAAGGATCAAATGAAGTAATATTTGTAAAGCATATTACAAACCTTGCAGCACTTTATAAATGCTAGTAATTATTACATTTGATTCCAACTAACTCGTAGAGTCTTGGTTTCTATAGCTATCTGTTTAAAAAAAAATCAGTTATGATAATTATTATGGACCTGACCTACACAAAAGCTATGCAAAGCAAACACAGATGCTCTCCTGAGAACTAAGATTCTTTCTAGTTTCAACTATATGTCAATGTTAAATAAACAAATATTGTCATTAACTGTTCACCAACAGAAGAAATTTTACTCTCTCAAAAGCATTTTAGAAAATTAAGGTGTGAGCCAGAACTGTTCCAGTATTTCATATTTTGCAGCCAGAGCCATTCTAATGACACCTTGTGATACTTATATTCTTGGAAAAAAAATCATCGTGGCAAATTATCCCCATTTGTTTGGAGCTTTGGGAATGACTGGGTCACTTAGTATATCGGATGCTCAATCAGAACAGCCCTCTGACTGGCTAGCTTTGCAAAGAGCTTTTCAATAGCGGTAGAAAAATATGTTTCATTCCACAAAGGCCAAACATTGGAGAAGAAGGGGGGAAAAAGGTCCAATCTCAAACCTTTTGCAGATTGGCTAGTGTTACATTACTTAGAATATTTCCCTAGTGGGTAGTAAATTTCTCAGTTAGACTGAAAGAATACATTAAGCACAATTCTTGTGGTCTTTGGATAAAGATGAACTCAGCAATATGCAAGAATGTTCATCCTCCAAGGACCAAGTAATCTCTCTGAATTCTAGGGGATATTTGTCAATATGGCCCACTTTAAAGAGGTTTGATATTTGAAGAAGGTAGAACTGGCCTGGGATTTCAGGGAATGCAATGTCTCTAGAGAGGCCCTGCAAACAAAGTTCATCTCAGTGGACATAGCAACTTCTCTGAAATTACTTGTTTCACAATCAAGATACTTTTCTGCTCAACCCTCATTAGAATGATATTGGCTTGTGGCAATCAAATGGACATTTGTAGGATCGAGATTATTAAGGTTGAAAAGGACCTTAGATTTTGAGTGCAACCTTTTCATTTTACAGATGAAGAAGATGAAGATTATAGAGAATTGAAACAATTCACCCAAGTTCAGACAGGTAGTTAGTAGCAGAAACAGGATTTGAACCCAGGTCTGATGACATAAGCTAGTACTCTCTTCATGCTGCTCCATTCTAGGATAAAAGCTTGTTATTATATGGTATCAGAAAATTTCTCTTCAGGCCACTTTTCCCTAGACATGGCAGGAGTGACCTCGTGCTATTGACTTAATTACATGGCAGAATTCTCCACATTGGAAGAGACTCCAGGTAATCATTGTATGTTCATTTCCATTGGAAATCAAGGCCATGGAATTGGTTTGAATTTGTTTGAAGAAGGAAAATACCTTACAATCGATGCGGCTTTTCATCCTAGCTTCCATCCCTGCTTTACCACCTGTGAGTGGTTGGTACAACGTCCTGCCCTCTCCTCCTTGACAGTAGTGGCTCTGACTTCAAAATCAAATTACAAACTTGACTTCAGGAAGCCACTGGTAGTAGCCTGACGTGTTATCCACCCCAACACTGACCAGTTGCAAGCTCAATTATGAATTAATAATGAGGAAATGGTCATTGTTTGGGTTTTGACGGCTCAGAGTGAATGTAAATAGCAATTGTTTCTGTTCTGGCCAGGAACTCCAAGGATCTTCCCCACAAGACTGATTTTTTTTTTTTGAGTTGGTAAAGGAGGTCATTTTTGCCCTTACCTAGCCTTAACCACTGAATGGGACAAACTGAGACTTGGGAAAGACCTTAGCTTACAAAGGCCAAGGTCTCCCATGGCATCCAGGGCCATCTCTAGTCATCCTGATCTATATCTTGTCACTACACCAGATGATCTGGAGGAGAGAATGAGGCTGGTGACTTTGCACAGCCCTCCCTTACTTAAATTCAGTTCACTTCCAAGTCAAGACATCACCTTCCTGATATCCTTGGTCCTTTTTGAGAATAAAGGACACACAACAAACAACAACTCTAGATGTGGTAAAGGTTGTCTCCCTTGAAGATACCTTTCAACTGGTGGGAGTAGAAGCTAGGTTTTAAGACACTGAGGAATGAGTGGATGATGAGAAGTTAGAGAAGTCAGTGTAGCATATCTCTTCTTCAAAGCTTAGCGATGAAAAGGACGGAGGGATCAGAGAAAGATATAGGAGATGATATAGGGTAACAGGGACAGCTAGGTGATGCAGTGGATAGAACACCAAGCCAAGTTCAAACCTACCCTCAGACACTTACCAGTTGTGTGACCCTGGGCCAGCCACTTAACCCTGTTTACCTCAGTTTCCTCATCTGTAAAATGAGCTGGAGAAGAAAATGGTGGACTCAGCCAGTACACCCCAAATGCGGCCATGAAAAGTCAGACGCTACTGAGCAACAGCAACGTAACTAAAAAATATGGCAAAACTGGGTTCTACTTAGGAGCACTGAATGCCAAAGGAAATGAAAAAGGAAGCGGACATCGTTCCTGTTCTTAAAGGCCTTCTAGGCTATTGAGATCCAGAGGAGAGAAATGGGATCAAAGAGTAGCAGTTAGAGAGATGCAGACTTCTGCTTAATGTAAGGAATAATTTTCTAGCAATTTGACTTATCCAAAAATGAAATGGATTTTCATGGGAATTGAAATTATTGGGGGTGGTGAAGCAGAGGCTGGACAGACACCTGCCTGGATGTTCTAGGGGGGATTCATGCTTTGGGCTGGATTAGATAACCTCCAATAAATATAATAGTTATAATAATAAACAACTAACAACAACTCTGAGAAGTACGTGCTATTGCTGTCCCTATTTTACTGTTGAGGAGGTTGAAGCAGACAGAGATCAAGTGACTTGCCCAGGGTCACACAGCTAGGAAGTGCTGAAGTCTAGATTTGAACTCAGGTCTTCCTGACTCCGGGCTTGTGGCTCTATCTACTGTGCCACATTTACTCTTAGCATAGGATGACTAACTAAATAAACAGACCATAATAACTAGAAAGTAATGCATATTGGACATATGAAACATCTGCCAAGAGGCTGAGTGCCCCTTTTATATCCAAGAAGTAGCCCTCTCCCCACCTCCCCCAGGCTTAGGATGGATCTGGACCCAGGAGTTCTAGGACATACATGCTTTGGGTTTGTTTAATGGGGTCTGCTACTCCCCATTCAATGTTTGCCTGGCTAGATGAAGAGGCAGAAAAACTCTGGAGGAGCTATCATTTTGGGATTCCCTGTACAGGGAGTGGATTCGGGATTTAGACAGACTCAGTCTCTTGGCTCAGCCAGGAACATGAAACTTGGGCTTTGATGCTGATTGTTTCTCCTGTTTTAGTAGTGTGGTTATTTGTGAGAACCTCTGTCTACTTGGGGACTTATCTAATTCATCATAGAGCAGGATGAGTAGATTTACCAGTCAGCTCTGGCAAGAAGCCATGCCGACATTGACCTGGCATCCCCTCTTGTCTGACCTTGAGTGCAGGAAATGTGCCCCAGGTGCATCAAGTCACTTCCTCCCTTCCTCATCGCAAAGTCCCCTGCTGCTCCCCGTACTGTGTGCATGTGGAGCAGAAATGGAGCGGCAAGAGGTATTGTATACAGGATTCTTTTTTTAACATGGACTAGTGCCAGAAGGGTCGGCTTCATTTTTGTTTTTGCATCTCCCACATTGAGCAAAGTACCTTGTACTTTTATGTATATAGGTCAGGACCTATAATTTAACTGGTACAGGGAACTTAAAATGAGGAATTTCCTTTCTACCACTTGCAGAGCAGCAACCACTCTGCAATTCACTGTTTTAGAGGTTTCTTGGGCACTGAGAGGTTGAGGGACTTGTCCAGAGTCACATATAGCCATACTGTGTCAGAGAAAGGACTTGAACCCAGGACTTTTGACTCCATGGCCAATTCTCTATACTGTGTCATGCTGTCTCTTTGCTTTGCTTATACTAGACACTTAATAAATACATTGACTTGAATTGAATTATATGGGTGCTTCTTTTTTTTACCTCTAGTTGATTTCATATTTTGGATGCTCTGTTGGGAGTCCATAATAATATGTGAAATCTGGGGCTTTGTCAGAGTGAAAGCATCACCATATATGTATGTGTATACGTATATATATATATACATATATATATACACATATGTGTGTGTACATATATATGGTGATACTTTAATAATGTAGTTTAAATTTTGGAATATTTCTGACAAACCTTCCCCAACATTTGTCCCTGTCTCTTTATAATTAAATTCATTTTCTGAGTACTTAGTTTTTGTCCCATCTGGACATAAAGCAACATTCCTCACCGATATCATGATTCAAAGTCACCTTCTCCAGGAGATACTTCTTTATTCTCCCTCCTTTCAGCCTCACTACAAAATTTGGAAGTAGAGAATTTAAAAAGGCTTTTTTTTTTCAGACCTGTGATTTCAGTTGTGTGGAAGATTTCTCTCCATAGAATAAGAATCGCTAATACTACTGATACCTTAAACCTGTAGAGTCTAGGACACTGAGATATCATTTACTCATGGACATTTAGCTAGTTGGTCTAAGAGGTGGCTCCAGAACTCAGGTCTACTGTGCTATTCTGCCTCACCCAACTACAGACATTGATTGATGCCTCCATTTCATAGCTGATGAAACCCAGAGGTAATATGTGAGTCATGGTTAGCAACTGGTAGGGGAAGGACATGAACTCCAATCTTTTAAATCCAAATTTAGTGTTCTTTGTCTTCTACCACACTGTCTCTTCATCCCAATTAGTATAATTTTTGACTTGTCTAACAAAATGTTCTTGTTAAAATTTTGTTTTGGTAATAAATGCATAGACACACACTCACAGAGGTCTGTTAATCATAATAAAAGTAGAAGTGATGGTATAGAGACAGCTCTGGAAAAGCCTCTCTGGCTCTCAATTTCTTTATTGGTTAAAAAAAGGATATTTGACTGTGGTGTGATCTAATGTGACTGGAAAGACTTCTAGTGGGACAAGTAAAGGGAGCTTGATCTGGCAAAAAGCAGAGAAGAAACACGTCTGTGAAGGAAAGCCAAGATCAACAGCCAGAAAAACAAACAAAGACAGAGACCAGAGAGGAAGAATCTAGGTGAATGAACACTTTGACTCAGCAACAGTTGCGAAAGCTGATTTCTTGTGCTGGGGAGATGTTGAAACCCCACCTTTTCATTCTTATATCTTGAAAGTTAGCAGCTGGTATCTATCATGCTATTACCCTGGAACCAATGACCCAGAAACAACATTTCACCTAACGTAATGCATGGCCACTTACTGGAAATGATGCAAAGGGGAACTAGACAACCTCAGAGGTCCTTTCCAACACTAAAATTTGATGTTTTGTGGGATAAATTAATAGCATTAGGTATGGTATGTCTGTATAGTAGGCTGTATCTTCTGTTTTTAATGTCCACTGACAAGTGATACTGACTGTGTCTATTTTTCAGTATATGGTCAGGTGCCACATAACTTGTTGCTTCTTGGTAATTTCTTAAACTTCTGCATCATGCGGCCACCATCGTTAACGTTTTTGGGGGCTCGATGTGTGATTTAATTGATGTATAGAGCTCTCAGTGAGGAATTTCCTTTACAATGCAGCTTGGCACCTTCTCTGCAACTTAGAGTCACAGATGGTTGCTGGGAGACATTGAGAGCTTAAATGACTTGTCCAGAATCATACGGTCAATAGGTGTCAAAAGCAGGTCTTGAACCTAGGTCTTTTCCAGTCTCTGTGGCTGGTGTTTTATTCGTTATGCCAGGCTCTCTCTCATCACCGGCCTACGACTGGGATTCAGGCATTTGTCTAGACACATATTCTAAAAATACATTGGCAAATAATGTTGTTTTATCTTCGTCTTTGTGCTTATTCTAATCTCAGAAGTGTTTCACAGTTCTGTACATAAAGAACGAGCAAATTTGTTTTTACAACCTGGTGTACTTTCATTCACCATTCAGTAGAGTAGGAGTTGATTACTAGGAGGAATCTTCCAAAAACAAACACAAGTAGATGTACTACTTTAAGTAATACTGAAGTTTTTTTCTTCACTGTTATTTATTAATCAGGAATAGTAAAATTTTCTTTAAAAGTAAATGAGTCTGAACTATATATCAATTGTAACTTTAAACTACATACACAAATAATGAGAAAAAAATAAACGAGAGAAATAATAACGTGAGAGCCTGAAAGCTGACCTTGTGGCTTGGAGAACTAGCAAAAAATTTATCCAATATTTGTTTTTGTTTTTTTTTGTTTTTTTTTTTTTTTGAGGGGGGAAGGCAGGGCAATTGGGGTTAAGTGACTTGCCCAAGGTCATATAGCTAGTAAGTGTGTCAAGGGTCTGAAGCCGAATTTTATCCAATATATAGGGAATTGATTCAAATATACAAGAACAAGAGACATTCTCTAATGGATAAATGGTCAAAAGATATAAAAAGGCAGATATGAAAAAGTACGACAAATTGTTAGTAAGAGAAATAGAATTAAAACAACTCTGCGATTCCACCTCACATCCATCAAATCAGCAAAGATGACCAAAAAGGAAAAATAATGTTGGGAGGACTACAGGAGGATAGGCACACTAAGACATGGTTGGCAGAGTTATGAATTGGTCCAACCATTGTTGAATTTGGAAGTAGACCCCACAAGCCCCTAAATTGTGCATAGCCTTTGACTCAGTAATACCTTCCTTAGACACGTACCCCAAAGTGATCAAAGAAAGAGCGAAAGGGTCCATATACATAAAAAATATTTACAGCAGCACTTTTTATTGAAGCAAAAACCTTGAAACAAAGTGAGTGTCCAATGACTGGGAAGGGAATAAGCATTTATTAAGCATCCACTATGTGCCAGGTACTGTGTTGAGCTTTAAAAACTTTATTTCATTTGATGCCCACAACAAACGGGGCATGGGGTGGGGCATGGGAAGGAAGGGGGAAATAAGTACTATTATTATATTCATTTTACAGTTGAGAAAACAGAGGCAATGAGAGACTAAGTGATTTGGCCAGGGTCATACATAGCTAGTAAATATATGAGCCAAGATTTGAACTCGGGTCTTCCTGGATCCAGTCCTAGCACCCCACCTACCGTGCTACCTAGATTCCTGTTGGATGACACAGCGGATAGGTTCTATCTTGCAGAACCAGCAGGACAATTTATACAATGACTACATCATTGTAAAGGAAAATAGCTGTGAAAGTTTAAGAACTCTGATCTCCTCCATGAACGATCATGATTCTGGAAGAGTGAGGATGACTCATACTTCCCACCTTCTAGAAGAGAGGTGTTGGGCTAGAGGTGCAGAATGATACATAGATTTTTAAATAGGCCCAATGTGTAGATTTGTTTTGTTTGGCTATACAAGGAAGGGCTGTTATTTTTGGGGGGTGGGACAGGAAGGAGAGTAGTGATACTGATAACAAAAAAAGAGTAAAAGAAAGAAAATGGCATTAATGAAACATTTTAAAATACATAGAACAGAACAGAAAGAAGTTTAAAAGGGCACTATTGGAATTACAATTTTAAATTCAATGTATATTAAAAAACAAAAACAAAACCCCAATCTGTATGTATAGAAATTAGCAGTATCCTGTACAATCCTCTTTTATTCTTCTTTGTATGTGGAAGTATTTATTGCTGTTTATCAGGTTCACAATAATAAAAACGATTGGCCTGAATAAAAGGCCTGTGAATAGGTCCTGTGCTGCCAGTGATTACATTTCAGTGGGAATAATAGCCGCTCTATAAATCCTTAAAGATTATTGAGTGACAATTTGTCATAATTCTAAATACTTCAAAATATTTTTTATTTCATACGTGTGGTTACCTGGGAAAGATGAAATCACATGCTCATGGTCATATATCTAGCAATTAACAGAGAACAGATTTGAATCTGGATCTACAAGTCCCAGGATTTTGGACGTTCTCCATTACACTACTCTGCCTACTTATGTAGCAGATGGTTTCATGACTTGCTCTGGATTAAGCTATTCAAAGCCTGTTGGTGATGAGCCTCTTAGAGCTTGGCTAGATGGGCCCTCGGATGACAGAATTTTGCTGAGCCTATGTTCAAAGCTTTTTCTTCCTGGTAGGATCAGAATTTGTACCCTACTGATATTGCCTTCTAGAATCTCTATGGCACAAAGAAGCAGGCGTTAGAGTAGGACTTTAATAAAGAGAAATACTAAATATTTTAATGATTTTCTTTTAGAAATAATTAATAGGTATCAGTAATATGAACACATTCATATGCATCATAGAACAAGAGAATACTATACATGAAACAGCAGATCTGTTTGTTATGCAAAGTTTATTTTTCAAATCAGAAAACATGTAACTTTCAAAGTTGCCCTGCTTATCTGTGATTTCTCCTTTAATTATTTTCCCACAGCAACTCATTACATTACCTATTTTTTGAATATGCAGATAGGATTTTGTTACAAAGCCAAAGAAAAGTCTATATACTCTTTAATTAACATCTTGTTTTAATCTGCTTACAATACGTTTAAATGTTGGTATTCCTGTCTTTGGAACAATATCATCTTTCATTTTGTAACATTTCTCAGTAGATAAATGGTTAGAAGATACAAATGGGCAATTTTCACAGGAAGAAATTCTAACTGCAACATCACATGAAAAAATGTTCTACATGACTAAACATTAGAGATGTAAATTAAAGCAGCTCTGGGTTCCTACCTTACAGCTATTAGACTGGCAAAGATGATGAAGAAAATGACAAATGTTGTAGGGGCTAAGGTAAACACTTCTTCATTAATGCACTGTTGTGAAGCTGTGAATCGGTCTAGCCATTCTGGAAAGCAATTTTGAACTATTCCCAAAAGTTACCAAACTGTGTATGACTTTTTACCTACTTATACCACTACTAGGCTAATGCCCCAAAGATATCAATGAGAAAAGAAAGGATCTGTATGCACAAAAGTATTTCTAGCAGCTCTTTTCATGGTAGCCAAAAACGGAAACTAAGAGTATCCTATTAGGGAATGGCTAAACAAATTGTGGTAAATGAATGTAATGGAATATTATTTGTGCCATAAGAAATAATGACATGGACTATTTCAGGAGAAACTGGGAAGATCTTTATGAACTGATGCGGTGCAGAGTGAGTAGAGCTAGTAGAATAATTTATACAATAAAAACATTATTGAAAAAAGACAATTTTGAAAGACTTTAAAACTCTAGTCAACACATTGATGACCCGTGAGTCCAAAAGAATGAAGATGAAACATGGCACTCACCTTATGATAGAGAGGTTAGCTTAAATGCAGGAAAAGACATACATTTTTTGATAACTAATGTAGAAATCTGTTTTCCCAGACTGTGCAACACTATATTGAAGGTTTTTTTTTTTTTAATTAATTAGCTCAGTGTGCAGGAGGCTATGTAGTAGATGGGGCAGACTGATTCTGAGAATAATTGTTAATTTAAAAAATCAAAACAATAAATGATAAAAAGAAAAAACAAAATAAGGAATCTACATTAACCAAGCATTGCCTTGTGTCCTTATTCCAGGAGGTTTAGTATTTGGAAGTACTAGAAGACCTTATTATGAGTATTTCACCTACTGTATAATATAGTCCTATAGAACTACTGAGAAGAATGAGTGATACTTCAGTGCAGCAAATTCTATACAGCAAAAAATAGATCACTGGGATTCAACAAACATGATATCTTCTATTTTAACACTCTTTAGTTTCGTTAATTATTACTAATTAAGTATTAGTATGATCAGTTAAATTAATTTCTTATATTCTCACACAAATTTTGATGAAAGCTAAAGTGGTATTAATCTTGTTTTACAGATAACAAAGATCAAGGCTGAGATCTTCTTCAAATGCCAGACTGAATTTGAATTGAAAAAGACTGAACTACTCCACTAATCTGGCCATTTCAACCTTCTATCTACATGACCCATGCTATATTATGGTTTTCAGTTGGTCCATTGGTTCTGACTTGCTAGTTAGTGATCCCTGTTTAATCCACTCTGCTGTCTGAGTGGATATGGGGGTGGGGGTGGGGGAGAGGAATGCTGGATTTAGAGTCACAAGACCTGCTTCCTCATCTGTAAAATGAGAGGGTCCCTTTTAGCTTTACAGCCATGATTCCGTAACTCTCTTATCTTAAAGTCTCCGCCTCATGCCACTCACTAGTCATGTGATCTTGGCCAAGTGATTTCATGTCTTTGTGTCTCAGTTTTTGTAATCTATGAAATGGAGATAATATTTGCACTATTCCCCTCACCAAGTTCTTGTGAGGATTAAAGAAGTATGTATATATGTGTTTAAATGGCATTGTAACTGTAAAGTCCTATAAAAATCTATGTAAGCCATTATTATAAAGGTAGAATTCAATTCAATAAACATTAATTAAAAGTCTACTATGTGCAGAGCTCTCCCATAAAATCCTACTCTGATGCACCATCATGGATTGGAGGTGACCCTGGACTATTGAAAGGTGTGCCAGTAGATTGCCAACTTTGGCATGTTCTATCAGGTTAGAAAGGCTTTAAATAAAGTTTGGGCAATGGACTGTGAAGATTTCAGAACCAGCCCAGTTAAGTGAAGAGAGACTCCTCACCAGAAAATTAGCCACCAGATGATAATTGTACATGGCAACTCGTGAAATCATCTCCTGAGATATGGAGGGGCTGCAATCAGCATGGGTGGAAGGAGTACCCATTTTTGAAATACATGCAATTCACTATGCTAGGCACTGGGGAGGTTCAAGATAAAAAAGACATTGTTCCTGACCTTATCTAGCTTCTGATGTAGTAGAAAGTGGGATGGGGAGGAATGCTATAAAATAATAGACAAGTAACTATACAATACAATACAAAAGAGAACATGAGAAATGCCTACAGGAGGAATGAACAAGCAAAAAGAGTGTCATGCTAGGTCTGAGTAAAGAAACATTTGGAGTCAGGAGTAGAGAGGCTGAAGTGAAGGTGTGGGGTAACTACGGGAGCTCCTTGCCCTCAGGAAGCCTGAATAGATCCCCTCCTGCTCTGAGTCCTATGACCCTAGACAGAGAAGTGAACACTGGTATAGAGATGGAGTAAGACAGACACAGTGCTCACCTGGTTAGGACAAGTCACAAAGCCAGAGTCAGATCCAGGACCAGACATAGAAACAGAAAGAGTGAGTCAGTGTGGTAAGAAGATAAGGGTGGTGGGGTGGTGAGGGCTGGTGAAAGGGAAAAGAGCATGGTATGTTTAGCCCAAAATCCTGAGTTCCCCTTCCAGCTTTGCCATTTACTACCTGCATGCATTTGAAAGAAAGTAGCTTAATCCTCTCTGAGATTCAGTTTCCACATCTGCAAAATCCCTACCAGAAGTGGTTCATTTTAGATCCTTCTAGATGTGGCTGTTTATTTAAAACAACAAATGAACAAGCGGATGTTAAACAGGAAAAAATGGAATTCACTGCTTGTTGAGTCATCTTTTTCGTGGTCCTGGGGCAGGGGTGCTTATTTATTTCTTAGGCCACAAATCCATGTCGGTGCTACATCGACAGTAGCTATTAAGTATTTTAAGCAAGCATTTATTTTCTTTTCTTGAATTCTTGGGCATTTAAATGATTGCTTTTAAAAATGTATTTTCTTATATAAACAGTCCATTTGGTATGCTATTGTTGACAGTGAAGAACAATACTAGAGACAAATTCCTGAGCAGTGAAGTCAATGTGGTCAACAATAGTATGAGTTTACATCAGCAGACCTAGATTACCAACGTGCTCACGGAGTTGTGTTTAAAGGCCTTTTCATTCATGCAGTAACCTGCACAACAATACTACTGGAAACGGACTGGGTCTTGAGAGTGTGGGAAAATCTAATGCTATCTGACAGCCTTTTCCTCCACAAAGGTAGAGAATGCTTTATGTTCAATTGCCTATTGGTAGGTGCCAGGAGTGAGCGTTTAACAATCAGCTCTCTGGAGAGGGGGGGATATAATCAAGACACACTTTTAAATTTAATTTTGCATTATTAACATTTTCTCCATCACTTTCTTAAGTCAATCAACAAAACAATAAATAAAACTGATTTGTAGAGTTTGTTGACTTCTGAAGTGTGAATGTTCACACTGAAAATTTAACAATAGGCTCTCATGATAAAGCTAGAGTGGGTTCCAACATACACCTAGTAAGAACTTTGGCCTTAACATATTTGTGGAAGAAGGAATTGTCTTTTCAAGAAGCATTTAAGATGGAAATATTAAGAAAATCTTTACAGAATGACAATGCATTGTCATCTTTTCAAATTTGATGACATGGCTGATGTCACTAAACATGTACAGCTGCAACTGTTTTTGTAATAAATATTGATGCAGGTGAGTTTTTGGTTACAAAATTAAGTTACGATGAAGACATTCTTTGTGGTTTGGTATCTAGCTTTAGATCTGTGGTGTTTTCATTTTTATGTTTTGAGAGTAATGTTAGTGGTAATTAGCCAATGTCGATAGCAACATTTATTGCAGGTCTGCAGTCTTCTTTTTCCTCAAGCTGTATTGTAAAGTTAATTGAGCTGAAGTAAATTCCATTTTGAAGTTCAGTTTACCCTGAATTTAAAATGAAAATCCCTATAATTCCTGTCAATTTAAGAATACTTGGTCATGATATCTGGGGCATAGTAGGCACTTAATAAATGCTTATTGATGGAATGACAGATAGGCTATGTAAGGAATTTAGGCTCAGAAGGTCCTTTACACAAATGGTAATGTTCTTTTGGAGTAGCTAGTTGAATCTAGATAACCCAGAGAGAGGGAAAAGAACATTCAACTTTCACCCAGATTTAGAAGGAAATTCTAAAGAAAATCCCATAGCTCTAAAAACAAAATGCAAATTCTATGTAGTGCCAACCCCCCCCTTGACTGAAAGTGGTTTTGTATCATAGAGTGCTCTGTTTATTTATTATCTTGTATTTCTTATAATAGGTCCAAAAGCCAAAACTTACAGAGCGGTTCATTGCCAGTTTTTTTGCTTGTCCTTAAGAAATATTTAGCTGCACCAGCCAAGCAACACAGTATCAAAGTAAAAGCCCTAACACAGTCCGGGAGCAATGAGACCTTGAATAAGTCCCCCCACTCAGAATCAGAAGACAAACTTGTGATTGAAGAGCAGGCATATTTCTCTGATTTACAAAACAGAAGCGATGTGTGGTCAGCCCATCTCCTTGAGATAACAGAGACACAGTAGCTGTTACTTGAACAATGTGTATTTTTATTGGGCACCCTGTGACAAAAACAGGAAAGTCTTAAGACTTGCAATCTAAATTTTTACTTTATTAGGAATGTTAGTTTGGTGTTTCATCCTAGTTTGCTTAACAATGGCATCGAGATGCATTTCCTTTGATTCATTCTTCTCAATAAAATTTTTATTTTTAAATATCAGGTACAGATAGGGCAGGTTTAGGATTATTCTATAATGCTTTGGAAGGTGAAATGTTGGTTAGATAAATACTCTGAAACTTCACCTATGTTTGCATATTCTTACACCAGATTAGCCTTCTGACTGGCTTCAGATATTTATATGAAATGATTTCTCTAGTTTTTACAGGTGTCAGCTCTCTTTCCTGTTGATTCCTGCTTTTTCTCCTAATACCCATTGAGGTTTGCAAAGAACTTTACAATATAGGATATTATCTTGAGTCCTACAAACCTATGAGGTAGGTATGAGATTATTATCTCCATTTTTCAGATAAGAAAATAATAATAATAGCATTTATTTGGCACTTCACATATGTCATCTCAGGTGATCCTCATAACTACCCTGTGAGGCAGGTGCTGTCATTATCTCCATTTTTTCAGATAAGGAAATAATAATTAATAATAGCATTTATATAGCAATTTACATGCTATCTCAAGTGATCTTCATAAATATCATGTGAGGCAGGTGCTATTCTTATCCTATTTTAAGGATGAGGAAACTGAGGCTGAGAGAGGTTAGATGCCTTTCTAGGTATGACATAGATGTACTCTCTAAGGCATGTTTTTCCTAACTTCAAGCCCAATGCTCTGCCTCTTGTGTCACCTCCCCCTCTCCAGGCCAAGTCCTTGGAAAGCATACTCGGTCCTTTGGATGCCAATAATTAATGGATACATGGAACCTGGAAATGCCCCTTTGGTCAGACACACCTTTGGACTCTAAAGTTTAGAGGAAATGGAGGTCAAATGGGAAAATATTGCCTCCCAGCTTGGTAGGGATCTCAGTTCTAAAGGACCCTTGAAATGAGGCTCTCCATTTTAGAAAAAGTTTCTCATAGAGATGGCCTTAGAGGTCAGCCAACTCAACCCTCTTCTTTTACAGATGAGAAAACAAAGGTCCAGATAGAGCAAAGGTTGAGGCTAGAAGGGTTAATTGACTTATCCAAGGTCACGTAAGTAAAAAATTGCAGAGCTGGGCTTTGGACTGTTGTCCTGTTGATCTAAAGCCAGCACCCTTTACATCATACCCTGATGCCAAAGGGACTCAGAAAGACCTCTTCTAGCTCTAGGAGAGGAGATCTTTCTTGTACTTCACTTTGCTTCTCTGGCATCATAAGGCTGGTCCTGGAATAACAATCCTGGTCACTTCTCACCTCATTCTGTGGGAATTTGACACTCTTAATCTACCCTTTTCGGGTCAATATGGTATAAGATGACTAGCAGTCAAGTTCTCTTCAGCTGACCCACTTAGATTCTCAGTTCCTACTCTACCATCAAGATCAAGAGGCTAGTCGTCTTCATCAGAAGACCTTATACATCCTGGACGAATTTTCACAGTTAAAAAATATTGATAAATAGCTAAAAAATAGAATGAAGGGAAAGAATTGCTGTTACAATTAATTATCAAAATGATAGATTTAAAATCATTTTAATTCAACCACAGTGCCTACGAAAGACACCATACTAGTGTTTTTGTTGTTGTTTAGTTGTGCCAGCCATGTCCAACTCTTCGTGACCCCATTTGAATTTTCTTGGAAAAGATACTGGAATGGTTTGCAATTTCCTTCTCTAGCTCATTTTACAAATGAGGAAACTGAGGTAAACAGTGTTTTGTGACTTGCCCAGGGTCACACAACTAGTAAGTGTCTGAGGCCAGATTTGAATTCAGGTCTTCCTGACTCCTGGACCAGTGCTTAGTCCACTGTGCCACCTAGCTGCCCCCCCATACTAATACTATACTAACAATTTATTTATTTATTTATTATTACTAATAATTTATTATTATATAGTACTTTAAGGTTTGCAAAGTGCTTTATAAATATTGATTCATTTTATCCCCGCATCAACGGTAAGAGGTAGGTGCTATTATTCCTTTTTTTACATATGAGGAAACTGAGGAAAAGTCTGAGGCAGGATTTGAACTCTGATCTTTCTGACTCCAGCTCTAGAATTCTATCCATGGTGCTACTTATCTACCTTAAAGACTGTCTTCCAGTAAAATAGAACAGCACCAATAGAAAAGGAAAGTTTCTCCTTACTGCCTATGTAATTTCATGTATGTAACTGCCTTTGTCTGGACCTGTGATGTCACTGATACAGGGGAGGAAAGCCCCTCTAACAATGGGAGTTGCCTGGGGCTTTGAGATGTCATGTGACCTGTCCACTATTACAAGACCATTAAGTATCAGAAGTGTGACTATGAAGTCAGATCTTTCTGAGGCTATGGATTGATTTGGGTACACCATGCCGTACTGTTTTTCCAGTCCCGAAAAACTGATAAAAATTAAGCAGCAAAAGCATGACCAATTTCTTTTCCTTGTCATTAAGACAAGCCTTTTGAATGATGTTTAGTCAGCTGTGATGACAGTGGAGGGGAGAACAATGGCAAACTTTGTGGGAGAAGCAACCCAAACTATGGGGCTTTTCTGTTAACCAAAACCTTGATTAAGTCTCCTTGAAACACATTTTCTCTTCTCTCATTGGGTGAGTCTGCCATTGAAAGAAGTATGTGGTGATAAGAAGTAGCTGCATTAAATGTTATCTGAATAGTAACAGATATTTTAAAGGGTTTGTAGTTTATACAGCCTACTGTGCCAATCTCTAGCTAATCTCGCCTTTTAATCTGAGACTGTGTTGAGGCTGGGTTTATGCTGATCATTTGTAACCAACAGCCCAACTAAAGTAATAAGATTAAAGGTTCCTTGATAAAGAAGATATGTCAACATCAATGGGTGCAACTGGGGTGTGCCAGGAGCCCTCTCAGATAAAAATGGCTAAGTAGGATCCTTGCATCATTTTGATGTGAAAGAGGGCAGTCAGATGGAGGAAAAAAAAAAGATGTGAAAGATAAAGTGGAGAAAACAGATGGTTATGACTCTTCTGTTTTAATTTGAAGGAAAAGTATCTACCTTCATGGCAGAAAAATAAATCTAAGCCTGTGCATTACAATCTCGGAAATCTTTTTGGGGAAAAAGCAGATGGGGTGTAGTTGATGTTGCAGAAAAGATTAGATTGCTCAATTCAGACCCCAAAGAACATTTATGTGGTCACATGTGGAGCTGAGACCGTATAATACCAGGAACTTCTTAAAATACATTGGTAGCAGCTCTTCTACAGGAGACATCACACTCTGAGTCAGGATTCCCAAGCAGCCAGAATAAAATTACACACACACACACACCCTTTTTCTGAAGCAAAGAAAATCCTAGAGAATCCTATTCCTATGATTCAAGCCATATGGCAGGAATTTATAGCTCTGAAAGAAGCAGAAGGAATAGTGATCTCCTCCCTCCTTGCTACCCCCTTTTTTTTCTTTCTAAAGTTCAAGTATGGACTTATCTAAAAGTCATTACAAATAAAATATAGTGACCTGAATTTAGAATGGTAGATATGAGTTCATTCTTACTATTGTGTTCACAAAATATAGAAAACATAAGGCTTTTTCAGGGATGTTCGTATCAGAGGGGAAGAGGCAAGAGTGAAATCCCTGTCTGGCTCTATTCCCAGCTCCTACAGTTCTCTAGGAATTCCCCTATCTTGGGTAGGATGACACTCTGGCCAAATATGGCCTGCACTTAGTCCTAGGCTGTTTACTTAATTCTCATTAAACATACTAAGAATGAATTGGGGGATATATAGGTAGCTATGAGCTCTATTGTCTAATAAACTACTACGTGTAAAGTTCCCTTCATTGTTTTTTAGGTTTCTTTTCTCTGGGGAGTTTGTAAAGCTTTTAAGATATTTTTGCTCTGCTTATTAATCCTCAGAACAAGCCTATGTTATTACGGCCACTTCACAGGAAGCTTAGGTACCATGTGCCATGGTCTTAGAAGAGCACGTGCTGAGAATAGAAATGGGCCCTCTTAAAGGATAGAAATAGTTCTGGACTCGGAGTTAAGAAGACGTGGTTCTGCCTGACATACTCTCTCCCGGTGTGACCATTGGCAAGTTACTCAACCTCTCTTTCCCTCAGTCTCCTCCCCTGTAAATGAATATAATAATAGTGTTGGGAGAACCAACATCTATTTCCCCAGTGCCCAGGTTTACAACCTCTGGGGCATCTTTGACTCATCACTTTCACCAAGGCCGAATTGAAATTTTCTAAATCCTGTCATTTCTTTCTCCGCGATGACTCTATTATAGGTCCTTTTCTCTCTACTCACATAGTGACTACCCTGCTTCAAAGTTCTCATTGCCTCTTGGCTGGAATATATTTTTTTAGCTAATAGATTTCCTCGCCTTGCTTCTCTCCCTTCTTCAATTCATCTTCCATGCAGCTGCCAAAACGATCTTCCTAAAGCATAAGGTCTGACCATGGCACCCCTCTGTTTAATAAGCTCCAGTGACTCTCTATTACCTCGAGAATCAAATAGAAACTGCTCTGTTTGACATTTAAAGCTCTTCACAACTTGGCCCCTTCCTTCCTCTTCAGACACATTACTTCCTTCCACATTCTCTATAGTCTAAGTACGCAGGCCCACTTGCCGCTTCTGGCACGAGATGTTCCATCTTCCAAATCTCTCAGATCTCTGCCTTTTCAATCACTGTCCCCGATGGCTAGAATGCTTTCCTACTTCACCTCTGCGTCTTAGCTCTCCTGGCTTCCTGCAAGACTCAGCTCAAGTAGATTTGCCTTTCCTAGGCCCCCCAGCTCTAAGTGCCTCTTCCATAAGGTGGCCTTGTCTACCTCGTCTGCATCTTGCATCGATCTATTTTTGTACATCTCTTCTTCCCCAGTAGGCTGTAAACTCCTGGCTTTTGTGGCTTTTGTCTTTGTATCTCCTACACTTAAGCAGTTTGGCACCTAGTAAACATATAATAAATGCTTGTTGATTGATAATTACCTTCCAGATTTTTTTGAAGCTCAAATGAAATACTGTAGGGCAAACTTTAAAGTGCTATGTGTGTTTTATTAATATTATAATTATTACTATTATCCCTTATTTTCTAGTTCAGTGCAATAAATTGTTTTGCTTACACCAAGTACCAGATATATTTTTACAAATATAAATAAAAGTAACACCAAAACTTAATTTAACAGCTTTCTTGAAATTATCCTCCCAAGTCTTGGGAATAAATAGATTTTCTTTTTTTAATCCTAATCTCTAAATAATATTGATCTAACTTGCCAATTGAAATTTCTCTTTTGGCATTATGCAATTCTTAGATGACTTCCTGCCTGCCATCCTCCTTTCCTAACATACCTACTCTGGTATTGCTCCTATCCTTTGGAAGGGTTAGGTGAAATGAACTCTAGAGGTTACAATCTCATCAACCGACCTAATTCATCAGCTGCAAAAAAAAAAAAAAAGCTAGTTGTGGGCAGTCTTTAAGCTAACTTTAATTGTTTTCTACTATGGAGTTATTAAAACAATGAAAAATGTACCCGTGGACTTTGTTGAACAAGAAGATAAACGTGAGTTAGTCATAACTGAGAGGGATAATGTCCTGTTTAAATCCTGCTAAACAATTTATGTTGTTTTGTCTACCTAGTTTGTCTTCTTTGATGTGGTCTTAGATTTTTTTTAATGTGGAAGGAAGGACATAGATTAAAAGGTTTTGTTCCATTCCTACTAAAGTTTATAACCAATGTGTAAAAATCCTGATTTGTGAAGAGTGGGAACTTGAATCTATCTGAAAGGCACAGATGTGTAGACCTGGGAAGCTGGTGCTGCATTTAGAGCTGACTAAGCAAAGTATTTAAAATCTGCCTGGTGTCCTCAAAGGCAAGATGGATTACTTCTGTCAGAGACAAACAGTTTTCTTCCAGTACATTGTCTCTACTTACTGTCAGGGCATATGGGGAAGCATACAAAACACTAAGTTTACTATTAGTAGAAGTTAATTTTAGGTCTCTCCAATAAGGTGCCAAGAACGTTCACTTGTGAGGTTGACGAGTAGGTAGATTGATGCTTCTTACAGTGTTTGTCTATGGTTGCTCTCTTCACTCTCTACTTCCCTTTTTCGTGTGTGTTGGATAGATTTTCTCCATCTTAAAAGAAGAATTCATTAAATAAAAACACTGGTATGTGACATTTGTGACCCCTCTCTCCCCATCTAAGTCCTTAAGTTTGGGTAACTTGAATGCTACCTTCCTTTAGTTCACAAATTATTGTACAGGATGCCCCCAAAATCTTAATGCAATTTTAAGTTTATAAGCTTTATTGGGGACATCCTGCATAATTAATTATCCAGCAAGAGAAAATTATATCCGAGCTACCCACCAATTGGGAGCTACTCAAACCATTTATCTAGTGATCTTGTCAATTTCTCTCTGGTTCGTGCAAGAGACAGCCTTCCTAAGAGATTGCTATATTTCTTATAGTCACCAAAAGAAATCAAGGCTATAAATGTCTAGCCTCTTCCTCTTTCCCCACCCCACCCCCAATCCAGATTTTGCTGGTAACTGTTAGCAGTTTGGATTAAACTGTACTGACTGGGTTCAACATTAATCTAGTGGATGAAGTGTAACATTGTAGGGCAATATGGATCTGGATCCCCATATATAGAGAGGAGCCCATGTACGATGAAGGTCTGTCCCTGTGTGTGGCTCAAAGGGAGGCAGAGCAGACATCTCTAGTCTCTTCTCTCTCCCCTCCCATCCCCCCACCCCCTGCCTTCTTCTCCAAGGATAACTTTCATTCCTGCCAAGAGAGGAAGCAGGAGATTAAGACCAAAGGCTACCATTTTGCTCTCCTCAGAGAGATGGCATACCAGACTAGAAGCATGTGCATCTGCTGCCTTATATATTGCTAATATACAGGATATAATTGGATTCTATCTAGCTTCTGATGACTTTTTCATTTTTAGGAGAAGAAGGACCCTAAGTTCTCTATTCAAGGCTTGACTCCTCTATCAAATACTACTTCCATAATGAACATATATAGAGAATAGCAAAGATGCTCATTTATCCAAATCATAGTAAAACAGAAATCAGAGAAAGTATACATAGAATATATACCAAACAATGAAGAATATAGGAGTTCTCTGATTGGAAGCAATGTAACTCAGTTCAGCTAAAAGGGAATGTTCTAGATCTCACCCAAGGGGAAATTTCCCAAAGTCTCTAGAGTAGAGAGTTGGGCATAGGGACATGATGGAGATTGCTGGAGTCTCTCATATCTTCCCAGAGTCTTTTCCTTTAGCAATCTGAAGTGGGGTTTGCCTTGTCCATCTTCGCTCTCAAAGTTGGAATCCAACTCTTTGCTGCACTCAATGAAGATCTTTGCTTGGGGAATCCCAAAGGGGAACTCCTTCTTGAAGGGTCCCCAAAGGGAAGACTGGTCTTTGGAAAGTTCCAAAGGGAACTGGAGAAGACTAGAGCTGGGCCTTTCATCAACTTTGCCCTGTCCCTCACATAGGGCAAGTCATTCATCTACACCAATGAGGAGAGACTCTCATACCAATGGGATTTGGGACAAGGGCTGTGATTGTTCAAAATATTAATATATAAAATTTTATGTCTGCTTGTAGATCATGAATATCTGTCTCACCTGGGCTCTTCTCTATCAGTTCGCTGCATTCACAGGATTTATACAGAACAAACTGAAAAGGAAATAGATTAAGAACTCCTTTATAAGGAGATCCACCTTCAGGTATCTGCTAAACCTTCACATGATTGATCTCCCAAATCTCATGATCATGGGAAAGAAGTAGAAGAAAGGATATATCTGTGCTCCAATTCGGCGTTGTGTAAAAAGGGGAAATCAAGGAAGAGAGTGAAGGAAATCAGTTTTCACCTCTGCTCACCCATCCAATAGGACTGAAAATAGTTGGCAATTTAGGCAACTCTTGTTCTTTACTCCTTGTTCCTCCTGGATCCCATACATGCTGCAGGATCAGAATCACTCCTACCTAATGATTTCTTTTTTTTTGTTTTTTTTCCCCCTCATGTTACCATGCCTTCAGTGCAGCACTGGTAATGGTTTCTGCACCTCCCTATGTGGTCCTGGTCCCTTTCATTAGCGTCCCTGGCAGCGGCCGTGGCCCCGACCAATCTGACTCCTTCATGAAAGGAGAACAGCAGGAAAACAGGACACCAACAGTGGACACCTCAGCACACAGTTTTCATCCACATCTCCTACTGTGCATCTTCCTACTCGGCAGCATATTCATGCCATGAAAGCTTTGATTGTCCCCTCTGTCATACAGAAGATTAGAGCAGTCCCACTTCCAGTGGTGTGGCTTCTCTGTTTCCCTTGTAGAAAAGTACCTGAACTTTAGGATCTCCACAGAGATTAAGAAAGATGATCAGAGGTACCAATCACATTCTAAATGAATACCAGGCACCCCTTGCAGATCTCTGTGTTTGAGTCATTAATCTTACTTCCCTTAGCGCACTCTACTTAGGACCACAGGCCAGATTGAGAACGGGCTGGAGTGGTGGATGAAAGTGCATTACTCCCAGCCTTTGAAAGCCTAGGGATTCTCTACCTTGCAGATTCTTTAGCTAGGCCATTGATAAAAGGATCTATACATTTAAAGTAATATTGAGTTTCAGCCTCCATTTAATGCATTAATGCATGGCTTATTTTAGATAAATAGGCCAGAATCCCCTGCTCCTCCCTCTCTCTGTCTCTCTGTCTATCTTTGTCTCTATCTTGTTCTTTCTCCCCTCCTCCTTTCAACTCATGATAACCCATGATTCTATCAATAATTTACAATAGATGCATATTAAGAGTAAATATAAGTTATTTTTAGCAGTAACAACTCTTGATTGACTTGTGACAATATTTTGACAATTGGTCTCCCTTCTCTCATAGATCAGAACCCGCTTAGTTTAACCCTCTCATTTTACAGATGAAGAAACTGAGGCCTATGTAGGTTAAGTGGCTTGCCTAAGATCACATAGACAGTAAACATCAGAGGTGGGATTTGAAACCCATGCCCTTTAATTCAGAGCCAGAACTCATTCTGCTATATCATGGTGCCTATTCAATAAGAAGGAAATACCATCTGAGGCATAAATAGGAAATCTTGCCTACGGGTCAAGCATCACAAACAACGCCCAGGACAAGTTCATGAAAGGCACTCGTAGTTGGGAATATGTAATAAAAATAATAATAACGATGATGATGATGATGATGATAGCTAACATTTATGGCGTGGTTAAAGGAATTTTTGTGTTTGTCTTTCCTTCTGGAAGAGGACCATGACATCAGGGAAATGATGACACGACTTGTAGTTGACTTTGATTTGAGTGAGGGAGGGCTGTGCAAGGTCACCAGCCTTACTTTCTCCTCCAGCACCATCTGGGTCCAGTGGATGACGAGATGGCCCAGGATACGTTTTGAGACTCTGGACCTTTCAGACTAAAGCTGCCAGGTGGTGTGGTGGATAGAGCACTGGGCTGGGAATCAGGAAGACTTCATCTTCATGAGCTCAAATCCAGCCTCAGATACTTCCACAGACACTTGACCCCTGGGCAAGTCACTTAACCCTTAAAGGAATAAAAAATGTTTGTACAGAATATCTCATTTGGTGCTCATGATAACCCTGTGAGATCATCCTCATTTTATAGGGAACAAGAGCCTGAGAAGGGTTGAGCTATTTGACCAGGGTCACTTAGCTACTAAGTGCCTGAGGCAAAATTCAAACTGGGGTCTTTCTCACTCCAAGTCCAATGCTCTAACCAATATGCTACCTAGCTGACACTAGCACCTGCAGAAAGACTGAGTCTCCCAGACTGCTACTTGGAAGATTCTTTCCTCCCTCCCAAGGAAGTACGTCATCTTATTTTAATTAATTTTTTTTGATAACTAGGCTCTAAGTTCAGTTGTTTCTTCACATTTGTTATCCAATAAGCCTGATTACTTGTCTTGGGAGGGGACAGCAGTAAGCCTTTTAGTAAACCAGTGCTGTTGGAGAGGGAGTTGCAAGATTTGAATAGAATTCCCCTACAGCCCAGCCCTCATAGAAGGTTAGAGCTGGAATGGACTTTAGATATCATCTAGTCTTCTCCCCTGATTTTCCAGAGAAAGAAACCAAGGCCCCAAAGGGAGAAAATGACTAACCTAAAGTCACAGAGGAATGTGCATTTAATTCTTCCTGAGATTTAAGCTGGGCTCAGGTGGAGTTAAATACATACCAGAACTCAAAGATTCCTTTATTTATAGAGGAAGAAACAGAAACCCAGGACTAGGGGCAGAGCAGGGCCTGGAGCTGCCTGTCTCTGGACTCCTGGTCCGGAGCTCTCCTTCAGCAATTTTGTTGAAATTTGGCCTGAGAAAGGACCAAGGCTTACTTGGAAAAGCGCCAGCATTTGCTGAATACCCAATCCTGGTCTCATGACTCAATGAGCTCTTGAGTGAGAATGGGGTCCTTCTCAAGCATAATTGGATCCAAATTCATCCACCCCAGGGTAGGAAGCCCAACATCCTCCTAAAGGGCTGTCCAAGCCTATTGTGGGGTGGAGACAGGGTGGGAACAGTCAACGATTTATATATTCACTGCTCAATCCAACACTCTCTGAGTCCCATCTCTCAGGAGCCAGTATGACTCCTGACAGCACTGGTGACTGGGGTTGGGCTTCTCTTCTCTCCCCTCAGTAGAGTCAGACCTTAAGTCCTAGCATCTAAATCCTTTCTACTTCTTTGTCTGCTGGGAATCTTACAAGATGGAACTGGATTTGAAGTCTAGACTGTAGCCTGTACTGAGGTTGAGCCATTTGGTTTTCTTTTGTTTTTTCTTCCTTTCTTCCCTCCTTTCCTTCTTCCCTTCCCTTCCTTCCTTCCTTCCTTCCTTCCTTCCTTCCTTCCTTCCTTCCTTCCTTCCTTCCTTCCTTCCTTCCTTCCTTCCTTCCTTCCTTCCTTCCTTCCTTCCTTCCTTCCTTCCTTCCCAAACATTTGCAGATTGCTCCCCCTCCATGAGAGGTATCTTGAAACAAAGTAAAATAATCTAAATTAACAATAGTTACTTTCTCTGAAAGTATGTGAATCATTTCATGTCTGTAATACTGCCTCCCCTCTATTTAAAAAAAAGTTAATTAGCAGAAATCGATTTTCTTTCCCTTCCATCTCCCCATCCTATTGAAAAAGAGAGAAATAAATTATTTTGTGATAAATATTCATAGTCAAGCAAAACAAATTTTCTCATTGGTTATATACAATATACAGACTCCCCAAGGCTTAGCACAGTGCCTGGCACATAGTAGGCACTTAATAATGCTTGTTAAATTGATCTGACTTGCAGATACAAGGACCCATGATCCTAGGATGCTGCCCTGGGGGACCTTTCCATGTAAGAAAGCAAGAGGAAACTGTGCTGGGAAGGATCTTACCTGAAGTGTAGCTACCAGTTGTGTAAGAGGAGGAGAGGTAAGAATTGAGCAATCTGGGAACTTCCTACTTTAAGTACTGTCAGTATTTTCCAAATTCCAGCACTCTTGGCGAAGCCCTAGCCCAGCTACAGTTCTGGCAGGACCTTCCACTAAAGTTCCACTCTCTGTGACTATGTGTCTTCTAAGTAAGACCAATGGATTGTAAGCTCTCTCAGGTTCTGCAAAGGTAAAAAGAATTGAAGTATGGGCCTGGTGATGTTTGTTATCTGAGGACCAGTCTATTAAGTTCAGAGAAAGCACATCACCAGGTACTGCAGGGTGATGACTTTTTCAGCCACAGACACTGTAAGAGAAGGGTTGTAATCAGGGGTCAAATGAGATAGTAGGTGTAAAACACTTTGTAAACTTGAAATGCTGTGTAAATTCCAATTAGCATCATCATCGTCATCATCATAATCATTATCATCACCATCGTCATCTTCCTCCTTGGTCCTGATGATTTCGTCTCCTGTGGAGCTCAAGCAATATTCATAGGGCAATATAGGGGTATGCTGATAAGTGTATAATAATTTAAAATTTTAATTTGCATTATTAATGGTTTAAAGTCCAGACAATCAACTTTATGTGAAGCACTGATTTCTAGTGCTTGGAGATTTCCGAGGTATAAATGTTCATAATGAACATTTAATGATTGGTTCTGGGATAGAGCTGGTTGTGGCATATCCCAGGTGGTAGTTTGCTTCAGTGGAGGCAGGCTTCACACCAATGAAATCACAGATGCTTGAATATTGAAGTAAGACCCTCCCAAATCATATGATGAATGATGTTATCTACCCTGTTCTTGGGAAATATCAGACATTAAATGCTTGAGGTATGATATGTGTCAAGGCCTGTAACTACTAGTTCGAAATGTATTGCAATTTGCTCAAAGCTAAGTCAAAGTTGAGATCATCCACATATGGGTTTGGACATTATTTGAGCCATCCGGACCTCATTCAATATGGAAAGTTAAGTGCGGACATCTCAGGGGAACTGGTTTTGCCTCCAGAGATTTCTGGAATTTCCTGTTTCTGTTTGGGCTGGAAATATCGCATGGAGATATCCTTTCTCTGAATATTTTAGCACCTCCACTTTGGATCCTGGTTTGACCTGGGAAGGCAGGGGTTTATGGAAATGAAAAACACATACTTCTCAAAGTCTGCACAAGTTCTCAAAAGTCCTTAGAGCTATGGGTGACGGAATTGACCAGCTCCGTCTTCGATTGGCCACGTTGACCCTATACAGCATTACTGCTGGCTGAAGAAGGCCACTTCCTTCTTCAGATGCAACAAGCTGCGGGGTTTTGTTAACCCTTTGTATTTGGGGACAAGGACTTAATTATAAACCAGAAAAGAACAGAACAAGAAAGAAATTACTATCTCACTTAGTTGAAGGAAGTATTCACTATTGAACATTGCTAAGGTATAAATAATCAGAGTAAACCTCTGAGTATACTGAATAATCTTGGCTTGAGCCAAAGGCTATCAGTCTTTTCCTAGGTCACTGTGATATGATGATTGATGTACAAGAGGATATCACTCCTTTTCTCAAGTGTCATCTCCTTCCCCCTTATTCACTCTTTCATATCTCAAGTCAAAGGACATATGTTTGGCTCCTTTCTAGTGACGTATTTAGAGCTTCTCTGTATTGTATGCTCAGGGAAAAAGTGCTGCCATGTATTTTAGGATTAAATATGGAGTTTGGTTTAGAGTAGTATCATTCTTAGTAGAAGGATTATCTTCTGAAGTCCCTCTGATCATATTGACTCCATTTGTCTTTCTGCTTCATTAGTCATCAAACATCTTGTGGTCATGTGTGAACTGGAAGTCCTGTAGATTCCTGCTTAATTATGCAATTCTTCTCCATCTTACTGTGCTTTTTTTAGAGAAATGTTTAAACTCCCTTTAGACTGCTTCAGAACTGAGGAAGGGACAGTTAGTAACAGAATTCTTTGGTCTAAGCCTGTCTGACCAGGTAGCATATAGCAAAGCCCAGATCTCCATTGCCAGTCTAGTAGACATTTTTAATGTCATCCTACTTTAAATACACTGTCTACTCAAAGCAAATAGATTTACTTTATGTATCCCGGCAAGCTACATATCTTTTTTGCCCTTGCTTTTGGTCAGCAAACTATACAGAGAGATTCAAGCTTCTATTTTTGAAATTTTAAATCAAATCCTCTCTTCATTTTCATGCCCTTATAATGATCTTGCCAGCTTTGTTATGAAAAGGACTTTTTTTTTTTTAAAAGCCAGTTTTTTTCATGGAAGAGATTGACCTTTGTGGTGACTCTAGAAACATGGAAAAGAGTCATTGCAAAGAGTTAACCATCTTTGGGCAATTGGGCAACAGTTTATCCCTAGCTGGGATCTGGAAAAAAAAAAAAGGCTGTGATGAGGAGATTAGATGTAAACAGTCAATATTGTGTATTTGTATATATGGGTAATTTCAACATGCTGTGGGAGTAAGGAATGTGTATCTATCGTGGTGTTTATTTGAAAAGATGTACTTAATTCTGGTTAAATAGGAAAAACTGATCAGAGGAAGATTCAATAGGAGGGGGTTATTGGCTATTTATTGACAGAACTCTTTTACCTTTGCCTGACTTCTATGAATCCTTTGCCTTCTTTAGAAGCAAAGTCAGCTAGTGAACGGA
This sequence comes from Phalanger gymnotis, assembly GCA_028646595.1. Taxonomy (NCBI): domain Eukaryota; kingdom Metazoa; phylum Chordata; class Mammalia; order Diprotodontia; family Phalangeridae; genus Phalanger; species Phalanger gymnotis. The sequence continues at coordinate 274,165,374 of CM053622.1, read as the reverse complement.
TAGCAGCAGCTGAGTAGCTGTAGCAGGTCTTATAGTTCAGAATTTGCTCTATGAGACAAGAGGCCGTGTACCAGAGAAGAACACTGACACGTCAGAGAACTCCTTTTCTTCTTCTCTCTCTGATTTATACTGAACTAATCGACATTGGGCAAATAGCTTAACTTCCCTAGGCCTTGCTTTCTTCATCTATTAAATGAAAGGGGGTAGGAATTGGCCTGGAAAGAGATGACCTTTGAGGTCTTCTCTCAGCTAGATTTAAGATTTTGCTTTCACAAATTTCTGACAAGGATTGCTTTATTTCCATCGTTTTGAATTCAATATATTTTTCCCCATAGTCTTCAAGGATCCAAAGGATTCAATTTGGTTCTGGGAGGTGGCACTTCTTCCTCTTCATCTCTTAAAAAAATGACACGATTCTTTATACTCTGAAAGACAGCAAAGGTAAATAGGCAGGTGTCCCTCTGAAAGAAAGAAAGTAATTGCTGCCCAGAGGTAATAATCAGACACACCTTCTTCATTTTGAAAATTAAATTGTTTGAGTCATTCTAAGCAAATGATGGAAGGCTGGTGAGGGTGGAGGTGGGGAGAGGGAAGTGGTTTTTTTTCCCCTGACTCTCATCACCATTGCCTGTAAACAAGAGAAATTTAAATTGTTTTAATGTTGGAGAGGATGGTGTTCATATTTTTGTTTGAAAACAGTCATGTCATTTGATGAAATGACTTAAAATCTCTAAGTATTGCTGTAGCTTTCATGAGAAGCAATATGATAATATATAGCATTTATATAGCACCAAAGATGCTATATAATATGCTTTTTAAAGCATCATGCAAGCATCTTATCTTACAACAACCCTGGTAGGTAGAAGCTATTACTTTCTCATTTTTACAGATAAAGAAACTGAGGCTGAGGTTAAGCAGCTTGCCCAGAGTCACATAGATAGTATATGGCTGAGACTAGATTTGAACATATGTTTTTCTGACTTGAAGTCCAGTACTCTACCCATTGCAATACCTAGCTGCCAGCAATATACAGGCTGAATTGAAATGGAGATCATGATATGTATCATCTGTATCAGAGGGCTTACTGTCTAGGGAGGGGAGAGGGGAAGGAGGAGAGATAGAATTTAAAACTCAAAATAAAAAAAATGTTAAATTATTTTTACATGTAATTGGGGGAAAATAATATATTATAAAAAAAAGAAAAAGAAACTGGAGGGCATGAACAACCAACCAGACAAAAAAAGACTTCTTTCGTACAGTAATACTTGGAAGGGCATGATGTAGGGGTGAAGTATAGAGGAAGTAAAAAATCCTTTCCCTCTAACTCATAGTATATCTGTGGATCTAGGTGCTGCTTATGAGGGACCTGGGGTGAAAATGAGGGACTAACACTTTCTTTGTACACTGGGTTAGCTCTCAATCCTCTGAAATACTAATACATCACAAAAAACCTAGTAAAGAAGGGACTTTAAAGACTGAACAGCTGACACGCCAGGCTGCTGTTTGGAACAATTTTTCCTTGTTTCTTTTGGCCAAGTTAAAAATAAAGATCACCATAACAATGGAACTTTTCCAAAGGTCGCGATAAGATCTCCCTTCCCTGTCTGGAGCTGCCTGGTAAAGCTATAGACTCTTAATCAGTAGAAAGAGGAAACAAAGTTTCCTTCCTAGAGTTGACCTAACTTAAATGAAGTTGTAAAATTACCTTTTACAAAATGCTTTGGACGCAGCTAATTCAAGATAGATCCCTTTTATAAAAATAGTTAGTTATCCCTTGGGTGATAGACTAAATTTAAAAAAAAAAAAAGGCATAGCCCTTGCTCTCATCTTAATGTGCAGTTTCTTAAGGGAAATACCTCCCTGCCCCAAGAGATAAAGCAGCTAGTCCTGTGTTTGGTTAGCCTAGTTCCTCAGCACTATGATTATTTACATTTCTTTGAGAAACGTGACATTTCACCAGGTAACCAAGGCAGGATTTGGAAGAGAGGAGTGGTCTTAGGCTTATTTGGTGACAGATTTTTGACTTGGTCCAAACTGAATTCTCACAAAGTTTCCATGACCAGTAAAGGCTAACCAGATTTTCCTTTAAGTGTTCAGTAAGGCCTTCTTCAGAAAATAAGAAATTTCTTCTTCAGTAAGAAATGTAATCACAAAAGTATAAATGAAAGGAAGGCCAGTAATGGTATGGGCAAAGATGGCAGGGTCATTGGAGTGACTACTAAGGGGGTTTATAAAAAAAAAGTCAAGGGAAGACCTGGGAGTTGACTTCTAATTGCCTGTTTTGAGTTGTGAACAAATCATTTTAACTTTTCATTCTTCCCATCCTCATTTGTAAAATAGGTTTAATGAATAATATTGATGTAAAGTGCTTTAAGACTTAGCCGTTGGCTGGTGACTTTCTATAGTATTTAAATCTGCCATTGCTCAGCAGATCCTCTGAATACCAGAATCTGTAACTATATTTGGTAGACCTTTGGCTCATCCCACTGAGTTCCTGTAAGCCCATAAGATCATGGATTTAGAGCTGGATGGGACCTCAAGGTCATCTAATCTGATTCTTTTTCACAAAAAAAGGAAACTGATGTTCAGATAAGTTAAATGATCTGCTCATGGTAACACAGGTTATGTGTTTATGGCAAACTGGGGATTCAAATTTAGGTCCAATTACTTCAAATTCAGCCCTACCATTTAGTGTTCTTTCTTTTTTCTTTCTTTTTTTTTGGGGGGGGGAGGGGAGGGAGCAATCAGGTTAAGTGACCTATCCAGGGTCACGCAGGTACTAAATGTCTAAGGCCAGATTTAAACTCAGGTCCTTCTGACTCCAGAGCCAGTGCTCTATCCACTGCAACACCTAGTTGCTCCCATTCTGTGTTCTTTCTGCTGCATCATCATGTGAGTTGCAATCTGTTAGTTGGGGAGTCTGTCTATAACCTAATTCCTTAATAAATGCTTGTTGATTGATTGAATGCTACATAGCTTGTTCAGCTTCTTTTTACATAATAGGCTGCCTATTATACAATATGTTTATAATCCTTGCTCTTCCATGGAGTTGCTTTTTTTTCAGTTGGTTGCCTAAAGAGGTGCTCTTTCCATTTTATGCTGGGTGGCTGCAAGCTTCTACTCTGCATATTATCGGAGACTATGATGAAAAATAGATCACTACGGGCAGCACCATGGCATTAAATATTTCTCTACTAATCTTTTTTTGGGTAAGTTCTTGTGGATAAATACTACACAGATGTGTCCGAAACAATCTAGATGGCTTTATATCTCCATTCAGGCTATTAGTTGTAAATCGGTGACCAAAATACAAGAATTACATTACCTCCTTGATCTACAAACCAGTTGTATATACTACATTACTTGTAGTAATGTTCATTTTTCATCTACTTTGATTGACCAAACTTCACTTTCAAGACAATCGGCACAGAAACTCTGCTCAGCTTAAACTCTGGAAAACACTTGCAAAGAATAAATAATCATCAGTTAAATGTGTTTGCATAATTTCTTGCATATGGTAAACATTTAATACATATTCATTAAATCGAGTAAAATTTATGGCTTTCATTACTGATTTTTTAAACATGAAATACTCCCATTCTAGAGCATTTCTAAGATGTTCCATTATATAAGACTTTTAGTATTTTGCAGCACAGAATTTGATAGGGAAAACTATTTTAGATATTTAAACATGATTCTTTCAATGGACAATAAAATTGGCAGCTTATTTTTAAAAGATAGGGAAAAATATAAACCCCCATACTTGGAAAATCATGTTTGCACTCTGCAAAATAAACACAGGATTTGATTGCAACAGGAGTGTTGACAGAGCTTACTCTGCTTCCTTATAACCAGAAACCTAATGCTACAATTACTATCTGATGAGTGCCTCCACCTTCCCACTGATTCTTCTTCTTCAGTGATTCCCTTCCCTTTCAACCACACCCTTTCTGTGGCCTATTTCCTTTGGGCCTACTCTTCCATGGCTATCTGTCAATTAAGACTGTCCTTGAGGGAGTAGTAGGTCTCAACTGGACTTTGCTATCAGGACTATTCTTCACCCTCCTCCTCTGGACTCTACTTACAAGCCTTTTTGATACTGAAAATCACATCTGGAGAGGAAGCTGTTGAGTCAGGAACAACTTTTGGCTTCATGGTTTTAGATTTTAAGATTATGGGAGTTTAGGGTTACACATGATGAGAATCTGGTCTTTAGAATTTAATTAGCTTAGTTAAGTAGTATTTAACTTAGCCTCTCTAAGGGTCACTGGCGAGTGAGCATTTTATTGAAAAGACATTTAGAGGGTTGTTGATTTATTTACTTGGAAGCTGGGGGGCCTTGGGCTCTAGATGGAATATCTATATAACAATAGGTCTGTAAATTGGACTCTGATTGTTCAATTAATTCTGGAAAAAGATTTTTCCATAGAGAGGTTTGGTAATGATAAATAAATGAATACATTTAAAAGGTTTTGAACTTCTTGAAAGGAGGGCATTGTTATAGGTAAGGATATAATAATACCACTGTTTAAAATATCATGTGCTCACATGTGATTCCATGGTATAGAAAAATCTATTAATATAACAGCATGATTTCTACCTTAGGGAAAGTAAAGATTCAAGACACCAAGTACATTGATATGCCCAAAGCATTTGTGTTTATGCAAGCTAAGGGAAGAAATGATAACATTCACAAACCTTTGATTCATTCTTGATTCTTGCCTTTCCTTTATATTCTCCATCCAATCAGTTTCCAAGTATTGTTGATTCTGCTTCCAAAACATGTCTCAAATCTGTCTCTTCTCACCACACAGCCACTTCAGGCCTCCATGATTCCTCTCTTGGACTATTTCAATGGACTCCTAATTCATCTCCTTTCTTTCAGGTTCTTTCTTCTTGAATCCATCCTAGAATCACAGGAGATAGAAATAGAATGGGCCTCAGAGGAGCCAGATTCAGAGAGCGTGACTTGTCCATGATCCGGGATCACACAGGCAGTAAGCATTGGTGGAAGTATTTGAACTTGGATTCTCTGATTCCAGGGTCAACATTCTTTTTTTTACCAAACCACAATCCTCCATGCAGCTGCTCTCTAAGACTCAGGTCTGACCATGTCACTCCCCTGCTCAAACATCTTTCTTTAGGGGCTCCCCGTTGCTTTTAGGATAAATATAAATCCCTGATTTGTGCCTTTAAAGTCCTCTAAAATCTGGCTCAAACCTACCTTTTTTTCCAAGTAAATTTTATAACGATTCTATACTTTGTTGAGAACTTTTCTCTGAACTTAGCATTCCATCTCCCATGCCTGTACACAGAACGTCCCTTCCCTTTGGAATGCATTTACTGCTTTGCCTCAGCCTTTTAGAATCTTTACCTTTCTTTATGACCGAGCTTGTGTGCCATTTTCTTTGTGAAGCCTTTCCCGATCCCCTCGATTGTTAGGCCTCTTTCCCTGCATGATTATTTTCTTTTTTTAATTATCTCTGTCCCTGGTGCAATATTCCCTTCCCCACCCCCCAGTAGAATGAACAAGGCCAGGATTGTTTTGGTTTTGTCTGTGCCCCACCCCCCAGAGCCCAACAAAAGATCTAGCACCTAATAGACATTTTACTAAATGTATGTACAATTGAAGATTAAGCTAAATACTGTTGGAAAGATAAATGACTAATCATGAGGTCAGCTCTCTCTCTCTCTCTCTCTCTCCCCTTCTTCATCTCTCTCCCCCACTTCGTTTCTCTTTCTCTGTCTCTCCTTCTCTGTCTCTCTCTGGTTCTACCTCTGTTTCTCTCTTTCTGTCCCTCTCTTCCCCCCCAGTCTTTGTCTTTCTCTCCCTTCTTGCTCCTACACACACACTCTCTTTCTGTCTCTTTCTCTCGGTTTTTTTCTTTCTATTTATCTTCGTCTCCCTCTCGGTTTCTCTCTTTCTCTCTCTCTCTCTCTCTCTCTCTCTCTCTCTCTCTCTCTCTCTCTCTCTCTCTTCTCTCTCTCCCTCTCTCTCTCTCTCTCTGGCTTTATAATTACTACCAGTATGATATTTCTCCTTACTTCTTTCCCCTCCCCCTCTCTGGGCCTCATTTTCCTCATTTGTAAAGCGGGGTGCTGGGCTTGATGATCTCTTCCAGCCCTAAATCCTATAATCCCATGATCCTATGCTGCTAAGGGAGGGAGCATTCAGTAAATGGTATCTTATTTTATGGCCATTTTGCGTGTGTGCTTTTTTGCCTTCCACAGGATCGGGCACAGAGACTTATTATTCTAGAGTATTTACAAAGTCCTTAGGCAAATTGAGTCTTCAGTTACTTCAGATGCTCACATGATAAAAACAAACATGCCAAAATGTTGTTAAATCATCAAAACTCAGCCTTTGCTTTAGGGCCAGGTTGAATAAAACAGTTTAGGGACTCACTCAGCAACATGGTAGGAGAATGCCTTTAATGAGCTGGAAAATCAGAATGAATAATACAACATGAAAGAGACATGTTTAAGTAGGCTTTTCTCAGATGCTCAGAAATTTCAGCTACACACACACACACATATATATATATACACAAAGAAAAAAACACTCATGCACATGCACCCACACTCCCCCATTCACCTCCCCCATCCCTACACACATTCACACACATCCCTTGTTATTTGCTTCGAATCTAGGTATATTCAAAGTTGTGTATTTTACACAGAGACTGACCATTGGATTCAGACTCATGAGAGTTGAGCTCAAGTCTGTGCTCACTAGGTTGTATGACTTTGGGCGAGTGATTTAATCTCTTTGAATCTCAGTTTTTTCATCTGTAAAATGGACATAAAGCCCTTATACTAACTTTATAAAGTTAGTAAAAAGCCAAAAGACTTTTGGAAGGGTCAAGTGAGATCTTGTAACTAAAGCATTTTTGTAAAGCTCTATAGAAATATAAGCTATTGTTATTATTCTGATATTTATCTTTTTCAAAGTACTTCATGGATAGTGTTTCTCTAATCCTCATAAAATCTTTGAGATATAAGAAAGGGGGGGAAGGGCACAGTCTTTCCATATTTGTAAGGAGAGAACCATGATACTTTTGTTACTCGCCTGTATTACTATTACTACCACTACTACGGTAGCGCTACCGCACTACCCATGGGTAGTCAGTTGTAATAATGGGAAAAAACAAAACAATAGTCTTTTTAGCTCTTTTCTTCATTGCTTGCTACAGTCAATGATATAGACTCTCTCTAGGGCAGATTCCAATCCAATCCGACAAGCACTTGTTGGACTTGCATGGAAAAACTATCATTTTGACATATGTATTTTTGTTCTGTTTGCTTCACAATGAAATAACAATAATAATAATAAACATTTATATATGTGCCAGATATCATGCTAAGCACTTTACAAACATGATTTGATCCTCACAACAACCGTGGGAGGCAAGTACTATCATTATGCCCATTTTCCAGTTGAGGAAACCAAGGCAGACAGAGGCTAAGTGACCTGTCAGGGTCATACAACTAGTAAGTATCTGAGATTGCATTTGAACTCAGGTCTTCCTGACTCTGGATATAGTGGCTCTAACCACTGGGCTACCTAGCTGCCTATGAAAGAACTATGTGGTTTTTTTGCTTTGGCATTTGTTAGAATTCAGTCTCAGTTATACTTTCAGACTGTACATTTCTACTTTACTCATATTACATGTAGTGTCTCTCTGTTTTCCTGATTGGTCATGTTAGGATCATTGAAAGACATGAACTATGTGGATTTTCTATCAAACAATAGACATCTTCAAAGCATCTTTAGCATCCCTCCATTGGGTTGGACTAGATGGCATCTGAATTTTCATCTAACTCTGAAATTTTGTGATTCCCACCATTGTTACCCTCAGTCTCAGGCTATTACAGTAGCTCAGTTTAGTACAACTGATGTCCCTACCTCCATTCTCTTCCCTGCTCTAGCCCATCCTTCAAATTACTGCAAGAGAAATCTTCCTAATGCAGATTTGAAAGTGGATGGAAAACAGAACAAGTTCCTTAATCTGGCATTTAAGTTCCTGAGCAATTACGCTCTAAACTACAATTCCACTCTTATTTCACACTACTTTCCTCCTCCTCTGTGCTGTCTCCAAACTGGACTATCCACTCTTTCATAAGTGTATCTTCTCTTCCTCATGCTTTTCTACCTCTAAGCCTTTGCTTACTTACCTTTTAAAACTCAGCTCAGATGTTCCCTCCTCCCTGAGATCTGCCTGGTGGGAGTGATTGAAACATGTCACTCTGTGTGTTTCTTGTACACTTATCATGTTTGGTTTTGTTACAGAATTATTACGAGCTTCAGCTCTCCTACTAGAGTGTAAGTTCTTTGAGTATATGGAGTGTTCAGGGAGGACTAGCACTGAGCCCTTTTCAGGCCTGCTCAGCCATCTTTGGTGTCCACCTGCCACCCAACTCTCACCTGTGGTTCCAAGAAGTCGTAGCACGTATAGTGGCTGTACCCCGGTAACACTGTCTCCACAGATGGGCTAAATCAGGCTGAGGGTAACTGACAGCCCTCAAATCTGGTGAGTTAGGGGGCTGTCTATCCCAAGCATGTAAAGACTTCTCCTGGTGGAACAGGCAAATGAGAGCAATTTGTTCCAATGGCCATGAAGTTGGTTAAAGGAGATGATGTGGAGAACTTAGAGCTTGGTCAGACACAGAAGACTTCAGGGTCATCATCTATTGACTCCTGGGCCATTGATGCTTATCTTGACTTTGTCTTGTCACTGGACTTCAGCGATTCTGGAGGAGAGACTGAGGCTGGTGACTTTGTACAACTCTTCCTCACTTAAATCCAGTTCTCCCACGAGTGAAGATATCACCCATGATGTCGTTGGTCCTCTTGGAAAACGAAGGACGAACAGTGACAACAACAGCAACAATAAGGTCTTTGAGGGCAGGGGCTATGTCTCATTTTTGGCTCAAAATGTTTTTAATACAAAGTAGAACTTCTAAAAACACTTTGAATTTCTGGAAGAAAGGCAGAGTTGTAGGAGCACAAGTATCTTTTAAAATTAGGAATTTACCAACATTTTGGAAAACACTCTGTCCTTTTCTCCCTCAGGGTGTGAAAAATGTTTTGCTAGTATTCATTTCCTGAATTTGTATTAAAGGTGGTGATGCCCCTCTTCTGCTAAAAAACTTCAGTGGCTCTCTATTCCCTAAAGAATGGTCTACAGACTTTTTTGTTGTGCATCTTCATCAGCAAAAATATTTTGAGCGTGTATCTCTAATGTAGGTATAATTTGTCATTTATAAGTTATGTACATATTATTTTATGTACATAGTATTTATATATAGTAAATGTATATATTATCAAAGAGAAATTAAAAAGGATGAAAGATGAAATTATGTTTGATCCCAGGCTACTGGAATTTGTAGATTAAAATAGTTGCATGGCCAGGCTTGGCGTTTACAAAGAGTAATTTAGCAGTTGTAAGATTGGGTGGTAGAGAGACAGAAGAACAGGCTATTGAAATAATCCTGCTGAGGTTATGAAGACCTAACAGGAGGGTGGCTATCTGAGTGGCTTGTAAGGGATAGGTGGGAAAGGTGTTATGGAGATAGAAATGATAAAATATGGTGAGTGGTTGTGATATGTGGGGTAAGGAAAGGGAGGAACTGAGGATGAAATGGAGGTTGTGAACCTGGGCAACCTGAAAGGATAGTAGAACCCTAGACAGACATAGGAAAGTCTGAAAAATGGTTGTGGTTTGAAGGAAATATAACATAATGAGATCTGAAGTGCAAATGGCAACCCATCCATGCCTGCTCAGCCTGTGCTACTCACTCTGTCCCACAGAAAATGAAAAGGGGTGAGGGGCTTTACTGGATGACCACTAGATACTTACTCTGTTTCACAGAGTCCCTCAAAATTCAACCAAGGGGCCCTTGCTGTCATAAGAAAGTGTTGTGTGGAACACGGTGTGAGGATATCAGGGAGTGTGGGGAATTTGCCTGTGTAATTACCTCAGGTGCATGTGGGGTCGTGGTCAAGTTCTAACTGCCCTGACAGTCCAGCTTCCTACTCCAACCAAAGAAAGCCATTAGTTGGAGGGGTGGGAAGTAAAGGAGCATGGGTGAAAGGGGTAGTATAATTGTGTTGCAGATAAGGTTATGATTGAGTACAAGTAGGATGTAACCCAACTTCTCTTCCTTTCATTGGTTAATAATACTCTACTTTCGGTTATGTCATGGCTTCTACTTTGGACACCACTGACCTAGAGGGTAAAGTTTAAACTTCTGACATTTGATGCTCTCTACAATGGGGTCCCCAAGCTACCTTTTCACATCTCTCTGTGCTCATTATTTTCTAAGTCTTCTCCAGATAATCCAGACCCCACTCTGTCACTTCACCATACTTTGGTTTTTATCCCCTGTGTACCTTTGCTCTAGTCTTCCCTATGCCTTTAATGTCCTTTCTTCCCCTACTTGACTATTGAAGTCTAACCCTTTCTCCAAAGCTGAACTCAAATCCCAGTTCCTCTATAAGGTCTTCCTTGTCACCACCCCCATTGGAAGACACTCTCCCAGCCCCACGCCCCTTACTTTGCAATGCACCTCATTTTTATATGCCTCAGTAATACGTGGACTAGTCGGGTGAGGTTACTTCTGGAGCCGCTTCCAACTTTCGGATTCTATAATTCTTCATTGTATATAATATAGTCACTTATGCTTGTGTTTTATCCCTGTCCTAGACCATAAGCTCCAGAAAGACAAAGACCATGTCTTACATCTATCTCAGCACCTAACATTGTATTATGCACAGAGTAGGCACTTAATAATTGTCTGTTTAATTGAAATGAAATATCCCGTGCTCTATTACCACATTTCCTGGTGAATTAAAGTCTTATAATGTTGGAAGTCTTTGAAATTTGAATTTATAATCTGGTTAACCTGATTACTATTTTCACTTAAATACAAACTTTCCTCTAAGAATCTTGAAGTCCTATAGTGTAAAATGACAATATTCCTGTTTTGAGTGTTAGCATACTTGATCAAGACCACACAAGTTAGTGAAAGATCTATAAGGTTTTGTTTTGTTTTGTTTGAGCTCTGGGCTAGTTTTGTTGTCTTTCCAGAGCTAGTAACCACATTGTTCCAGGGCCAAACCTGAGGTATGGTAGTCCCTGAAAACTGGACATTTAATTACCATACTGTCCCTCCAAATTCTGAGGCGCTGAATCCAGTACAGGGAAATTCAGGTGGAATGATGGATAAGTGATATGATCGAACTTCAAAGGTTCAAAGGCTGAGCAGTTGATGGGAATGCCGTATAAGGGATCATCAGGTCATGATTGGACTGTAGCACCTGTGTGGTGTCTTCCAATTCTGAATTTCTCTGATCTGTTCTCATTTGCAATAACAGCAGAAACTTTGGATTTCTTCAGTTTGGACACACACTTCTAAAATCTGCATGGGACTCAAATGGCTTTTGCTAAATTGTTCTTTGTAATATTGACTCATGAAAAAACTTTTTTATGTAATTATACTTCTGCCCAAGCCTAGGGCAGTTTTCCTGAAGGACAGCCTTGTGATTTCGTATTTTCTTCTATGTGAGGGCACACGGCTCCTATTTGACTGAGAGTTCTCTGAGGTTGAGATGCTGTGGTTGGCATACATGAATGGGATATAGTTTCAGATTTTTGGAGGAGTTAGAGAAAAGCAAACAGAATTTTTTGGGGAGGCAATTGAGGTTAAATGACTTACCCAGGGTCATACAGCTAGTAAATATCTGAGGTTAGATTTGAACTCAGGTCCTTCTGACTCCAGGGCCAGTGCTCTATCCAATGTGCCACCTCACTGCTCCCAAGCACAGAATTTCACTAGCAGATTGGAGATCTCCCTGAAGCTATAAATATATGAGGATGCCAGTTTCAACCATGTCCCTGAATTTTAACACTTGCAATCTTAGAGACTGCTAAGAGACAATTCTCGACCATCCATTAGTTACATCACCCTTACCTTGGTTGAGCTTGTTCCTAAATCTCACTCCTAAATCAAAGAGCTTATTTATTCTGATCTATTCTATTGTCTAATTTGTATACCTTCTCCAATTTCTGATTACCGTTTACTTTGATAAAGTAGCTGTTTGTGATGATCTTTTGGGTAACCAGTGTTTGGTGGGAAGGAGCTAAGCTGCTCATAGTAAGCTAAGTGTTATCTTCCCCTTGGGAGTGTTCAGGAAAAAATGTCTTTTATTCTAAACTCCTTATTGTACCTCTAAACAATCAATACTTGATGTGTGGTAAATAGATTTAACTTTAACCAGATTCCCCTCTTGGAGATACCAGTATGCTTCACTATTGGAGTGTCTCAAATCCTTATCCCAGGTAATGCTCTCCCCCCATGTAAAATACGTGCATAAGTGGCAATACATGGGACCTTGCCATATATCCACAATATTTACATGGATAGATATATGATCTGGGATCTGGCCCACTCTGTCTCCAAGGGAGACTGTGATTTCTAACTTTATGAAGAACAAGAAGAGGATTGGGCCTGAACCACCGCAGGCAGGATCTCCCAGGGTCCAAGGGAGGAGATTGCTCTTATCTGTCTCCGTGGTTATCAACACTAGAAATCACGAGCATTCAGGGGCCGGGCATCCCCATATGTCTATGGTTTAGAGGAGCTCTCCAGTGTAACTTACCTCTCTTGCCCACCTCTCTTAAAGTCCTTGAGCAATCTGAGGTCACATTTCCCTCAAGTATACCGTACACACTGTTTCAGGAGCAGGAGTTTCTCAGCCAATCAGGAGTCACATTCCCCTACACCTACGTAGTGTCACAGAGATGTTCAACAGGAAAACTGAAGGCATGGGCAAAATAAGGGGCTATGTTTATGAAACCCATAGTGCTCATCCCAGAACAGCGCTGACTCACTTAAATGCAATTCACGTGTGAGCCGAGACGTCATCCTCGTGATGTCATTGGTCCTGTCTGAGAAAGAAGGACAAACAATAGCAACAATGGTGCTCATGCCACAAAATGAAATAATGAGAATTTTTGAGAGCTGAGTGTTCCTATTTATAAAGTTCTATATTAAGAGATGGAAGAAGCCTTAGACTCATCTAGTCAAAACAACTCATTTTATAGATGAAGAAGCTTGGACCTAGAGAAATAAAGTCTGATATGATGAAGTGATGATCTGCCAAAGGTCGTGCAGGTAATAAGTGGCAGAGTTGGGGGTCATTGCTCAGACTTGTAAGGTAATAGTATAAAATAAACCTTTATGATTACAAAAAGCTAAATGGTAGTATAACCTTTTATGCTGCAGGGATCCGAGGGACTAATGAATACACATACCAAAGCTGTGAATTGGTCCAGTGGTTCTGGAAAGCATTTTGGAATTATGCTAAAAAGAAAAAGTGGCTATAATGTATATAACTTCTGTCTCAGGGATTCCACTGCTAAGTATATGACCTAAGGTCAAAAACAGAAAGAAATTTCCTACATAAATAAAAATATTCATAACAACATTTTTTATTAGGTAATAGTAAAAACTGGATATAAAAATCAGCTGAGGATTGCCTGATTGAACTGGTACATAAATGTAATGGAATAATTCTGTGCTGTAAGAAATTAGGAATATGAAAGAATTGGAAAAGAATGGGAAAACATATAGAGACTGATTCAGTAAAGTAGGTAGAATGAGGAACACAATATAACTAATAGGAACAAAAAATGCAAATGGACAGAACAAAAAAAAAATTATGACATTTGATTATAATGACCAAGTTTGGACCTAGAAAAGAAATGAGAAAATGCATCATCTTCCCTGCTTTGCAGAGGTGGGTGACTATAGGTTTAGAAAATTACATATACCATCAGAATGAGTTGATATATTGGTTAGCTTCGTGGATTGTCTTTTTCTCTATTTTTTCTACTTGTTTGTAACAAAGGACGACTTGCTGGAGGACAGATATATTTAGAAATGAAGGCTGCATAAAAACAAGATATCTAAATTTTTTAGAAGAAAAAAATACACACCAACAAAATAATCATAGAGATAATTATTTATAATGATAAATAATATACATATATATCCATTTATATAAACCAAGAAATTTTAGTATGACTTAATTTGTTTTTAAAAATCTGGTTTTAATATTCAACCAGCTTATGAAATCCATCAATCCAATGTGACACCTCAAGGTCAGCAGTCACTTGGAAGCCATAGTTCTTTATAAGTTTAAAATTTAGCATCTTTTGCTGCCGGGGACAGCCCAGGAGCTAGCCCTAGAGGCAGAAAATTCTAGTCCACACAGACCTTCACCTCTTTTTTAGTGAGACAAGATTCATCATCAACCTTTCTGACACGGTTCCATAGTGAGTAAAATAAATTCACTCAACCATCCAGGGAACCAAGCCAACTAACCAAACCAAAGAAAAGAGAATGGGGAGCAAGGGGCAAGGAGGCCTGTACTGCTTTTCCTTGATGTGTTTTAAATAGTAAGTTGTAGAAAATGGAATAGAACCAGAAGGTGATGACAAAATACTGCCTGAATATACAATGGAAGGACTTGTCTCCTGCTCTCACTCTCACCGCCCCAAAGTGAATTACTTAGCACAACAACCCGTATTTTCTAGGTTAACTGGAATATGTGGCCTAAAAACCACTCTCCAGGGACAAGAGCTTTTGTAGCCCTAAACCTGATTTATTGGATCAAATGTCTAGTGTTTCTGGCTGATTTTAAAAATGGAAATGAATCAGCAGAGTGTTCCTCTGAGATCTGAAGCTAATTTTTTTGTCCTCTTTTTGTATAAGGATGATATTAGGAGATATTTAAATTAGTTGGGTAATGTGGCTTATAGTCAGAGACTTGATTTAAACTTTAAAATTCAAAGCTTCCAGGCAGAGAGATCACTGAGTTTTCTGAACATTATAGGCCCAGATTTAATTTAATGTCACACTTTAATTTCCAACTTGTCCTAAAGAGACGTCATAGATTAGCAACTCAAGGCATTGGTTTAAGGTCAACATATAATCCACTTTGCTGGTCTCCTAGGAAGGGAACCCGTAAATTCTCTAGAAGGCCAATGAAATATATAGCCTTTTGTCTTTGATGGAATGGTCAAGGGATAAGTTTTCTAGATTAAAGCTTGTAATTAAGATGCCAAGGATAGGGGTGAGGACCAGAAGGGAGAGGCATTTCAAGGGATCTGAGGCAAGGAGGATCTAGCTAGTATGTGTTATTCCAGTCATTACTATGTAACATCCTAACCATCAATAAGCAAAAAAGCAAGTAGAGTGTATTGTGATTTATAGTCCAGGTGAATTTCAGAATTAACTCTAAAATTCTGAAACTATGATTTAGAGGTTGAAGGGGATTTAGAGGTTAAGGAGCCCAACACTTCCACTTTACACGAGCACAGGCTGAGTGATTTGTCCAAGGTCACATAGGGAGTGAGTGTTGGCTTTGTGATTCAAACCCAGATCTTTTTGACTTGCTACCCACTACACCACTAGATTAAATTTAATTTGTTTGGCATTTTTCTTCTTTTGTTTTTTTTTTTGGCGGTTTTTGTTCTCAAATTACACCATTGGTTCATTAAATTTAGTTCAACATCTGGGCATGGTCCCACGTGCCTGTAATCTCAGCAACTGGAAAGGCTGAAGCTGGTAGTTTTCTTGACCTTGGGTGTTCTGAGCTACGTTGATTTCCATACTAAACCCAGAATCAATATGGTGAGCTCCCCTGGAGTAAGGGGCCACTGGGCTCCCTAAAAAATGGGGCAGGGGGAAAGATAGGGATGAAGGATTCATTAAGTTCTTGTTATATGTCAGACATTGTGCTGAGGGCCTTATAAATATCATCTCATTCGATCCTCACAAAAACCACGAGAGATAGATGCTATTGTTATCCTCAATTTGTAGTTGAGGAAACTGAGGCAGACTTGTCTAGGTTCACACGGCTAGTAAGTGTCTAAGGCTGGATTTGAACTCAGATCTTCCTGAGCCCAGGGAGGGATGAAACAACTCTGGGTTTGAAATGGATCAGGTCAAAGCTCTGGTGCTGATCAGTAGTGGGATTGGGCCTGTGAGTAGCTCCTATTTTTGTAGCCAGGGCAAGATAAGGAGGACTAGTATTTAAAAAACAACAGTAAAAAGTTTAACAAAAACTTACTAAGTGCTAACCTACACTGCATAAGGCATTGTGCTAGGTATAGCATATCTAAAGACAAAATAGAAAAGATTAGTATATTTCCTGAAGGAGCTTTATCATTTGTTCCTCCGCTAAAGTCTGATTTCAATGTCTCATCATGGGTGGAAGGGACCTTGGCTTCTAGAAGGTTATTTTTACAATAACTACTAGCTCTGGAAGGTTTTACTAGGCTGGAAAGATCTCAGGTACAGACCAGTGTTTGAAGGAGGTCACCAGTGGGCTGGACACTAGGACGTGAACCTTCCTGACCCCAGCAGCTCGTGAAACTGTCTCTAAAACATAGAACATTTGTGACCATTTTCTTCAGTGAAGAAGACTCACGTCAGTAAAATCATAGATCCCTGAAGAATTGAAGGATACAGATGGGTGGCTAAGGAATTACTGTTCATTGTTATTTAGTCATTAAGTTATTAAGGAAAGCAGTTATGCATTTTTAAAAAGTATGGATCTAGAAATGAAAGTCATCTGTATGCTTGCGTAGAGGCGGCCTATCCACACCAGGCTTTTATCATTCATTTGCCATGACAGCGGAGACAAACATCCCATTGTGGCGGATGGAAAAAGCGGAATTAGGGCCTTTGTCTCTTTCATTAGCCTCATTTCTGTCAGAGCTTGGCCCTTGAAGCTGTATCGTATGACAGGCTTTGGCTTCTCATGTAAAAATTGCAGCCATTGCTGCTATGTTCTGCGGAGCCTCCTCTACCACCCACCCACTCCTCTAAAAACTGGCAGGACTGAGAAACTGGAACAGTTCTCCACATCACGCCACAGAGTTAGAGCTTCTTAATGCCATAGAAGTAGGAGGAGAAAACCTCAAAGGAAGTGCCAGAGCTGCACATGAAGAACAAAAAGGGCAGCTGGCCAGTTTTAGGAGAAAGGAAACGTCTGCTCAGGGAGCAAGCGGATACTGCAATGATATGTGGGCATAATATACATTCTATAGCAGTCTATCATGTTAGTATGTATTATAAAGGGTGTCCCAAAAGTCTTCGCACTAATATATGCTAATATATTGTTACATACTACTGTAGAATATGTATTCTACTCATATATAACTCCCAAACAGTAGTTTTTTAAGCACTAAGACTTTTGGGACACCCTGTATGGTACACTGTATCTTATATAATATATTATATATGCTAATATTATGTTAGTATATATTACAAACTACATATACATAGTAGTATGTTTTATATCATGTAATACATGCTATGTAACCTTATATTAGTGTATATCATAAAATATCGAGGCAGCTATGGAGGAACATTGGGCCTGGAATCAGGAAAACTTGAGTTCAAATCTGGCATCAGACACTTATTTATTGTGTCACTTAACCTCTGTCTGTTTCCTCAACTGTAAAATGGGGATAGCAATAGTACCTACCTCTAAGGGTTGTTGTGAGTATCAAATGTGATATTTGTAAAGCGCTCGCCATAGTGTCTGGCACATAGGAGGTCCTTAATAAATGCTTGTAAAGTGATATATATAATATGCATATATATTTACATATATATATAACATGCTAATGCTGATACTATGTGGTAAACTATACATAGATATTAATATTAGCAAAAATTATATATTGAATAAAATTCAGTGGTGTGCTGGAGCCAGTTCATACTGATTAAATTTGCAGTGGGAGCATTTACACCTTTGAATTTGGCTAATACTACAAACCAGGTTTGATTTATTGTTTCATTGATTAGCTAGGCTTAAGAAAATGATGGAGAAAAGCTTAATAATTCAGACTAAACTCAGAAGTATGTTGTGTGAACATTTTTTAAGAGAGCGAGTTGTTAAAATTTATCATACATCCCTGAATATATTACAAACTATATTATATTTATAATATATTAACTCTAATAGTATAATATATACTGTGTACTTATGTCAGTGTATCTAACATATTTGATATGTATCATGTTATAAAATATATAATCCTTTAGTATATATTATAATATATATGACTATAATATATATTATTATAATATAAAACAACTGGCCCAGGATCACACAACCAATATGTGTCACACACACACACACACACACACTGTTGAACATTCACACAAACATAGCACTCACAAAGACATACTCCAATGCCTCATCAGAGTGTGGAGGTGACTTAAAGGCTGGGCCAGCAGAGCAATAGCTCTGGCATCTCTCCACAAAACTGGAAAGGTTTTGCATAGAAGCCTGGGGTCAGACTAGGAGGTTCACCTGAGGACTAGCTTAGGTAAGTTTGGTGAGGCATTTCATCTACGGTTAGATCACCAGCTGATAAAATTTTTTTGGCCTCAACAACTGACACACAAAAACTTATCCACTAAGGTGAAGAGGAGTTGCAGAGGCATTACCTACTCACATGGATGAAATTACACATCTTTCAGGTACAGAGTACCCAGAGTAAGTATGCAAGTGTGTGTGTGTGTGTGTGTGTGTGTGTGTGTGTGTGTGTGTGTGTGTGTGTGTGTGTGTGTGTGTGTGTGTGTCGCTCACTCGCAGGTCATTTAACTTCTCAATACCTAAGGTAATTTTAAAGATTGAGTTGCATTCAAGTTGCTGATCTGCGTTTATAGAAGAAGTTTTCACACTGGGCATCCTTCACACTAATGAAATTAGGTCCCTCAAGATTCAGGATGAAGTATAAGTTTTTACATTGCCAATGTGGAAAGTGGTTTTACTTGACTATGCATATTTTTATGAGGGTTTTGTTTTTTTCTTTGGTTTGGTTTGGTTTTTGTTTGTTTCTTTTGGTTTGGGGGTAAGTTGAGAAATGAAATACTGTTAACAGAAGTAGATAAATAAGACAAATAAATAAAAACAATCATAGGTCCAGACCCCACCACCCTAAATGCACTTGTATATGTTTTCATATGCATATGCATATATTTACACACATCTAATAGTTTTGTTATTTAAATTGTTGTTATAGTTGGGGGAGATATAATACAAATGAAGGCTGATCATAGACAAAATTATAAGGAAGATGACACAGAATGAAAAACGTCTGTTGTGGTGACCTTTCTATCTCAGATTTCTGTTGTTCAGAGGTCCTTATGTAGTACCTTGACTGCCCAAATTCTTGACTACCTCCTACCCCACTCCACCAATGATACCCTGAGTACTAAAGACTCATCAGGCAGCAATGTCTGCTGCATTTGGACAGATCTCAATAAGATCAAGGCTTTGGACAAACCTTAGCATTTGGACAAATGCTAAGAGTAGTTCCATTCTCCCTCAGACTGGGATGGTATGGAGAGAGTTCCCCCAAAGTGTAAATGTATTTCTGCTCTTGTTTATCTTCTGAGGAAATATACCTTTATAAAAGCTAATTGATGTTAAGTGATAGATACCCTTTGATCCAGCAATGTCACTACTAGGTCTGTATTACAAAAATATCATAAAAAAGGGAAAAAGACCTACATACAAAAAAATATTTCTAGCAGCTCTTTTTGTGGTGGCAAAGAATTGGAAATTGATGGGATGCCCATCAATTGGGGAATGGCTGAACAAGTTGTGGTATATGGATGTAATGGAATACTATTGTGTTATAAGACATGATGAGCAGGCAGATTTCAGAAAAACCTGGAAAGACTTACATGAACTGATGCTGAGTGAAGTGAGCAGAACCAGGAAAACATTGTACACATTAACAGTAACATTATTGTGATAATCAACCATGAACAATGTAGTTCTTCTTAGCAATGCAATGATCCACAACAATTCCAAAAGACTCATGATGGAAAATGCTTTCCACATTCAGAGAAAGAACTGATGGAGTCTGAATGCAGATAGAAGCATACTATTTTCAGTTCCCCGCCCCCCTGTTGCTTTTTCCTTTTGTTCTGTTTTTTCTTTCACAATATGACTAATGTGGAAATACATTTACATGATTGCATATGTATAACCTATATCAGATTGCTTGCTGTCTTGGGGAGGGGGAGAGGAGGTAGGGAGGGAGAAAAATTTGGAACTCAAAATCTTTCAAAAACTGAACTGTTAAAAATTGTCTTTACATGTAATTGAAAAAAAATAAAATACTATTAAATTTTTAAAAAGTAGTTAAATGGAACTGAGGAGGGGAAGTGAGTAGTCACTGGCACCTTACCAGTGGGAGGAACAGACTCAGAATAAAGACTCAATCAGGGCACACCTAGAACTTGAGGGAGAGATTTAGCCGGCATGGTTCTAGGCTAGTAAGCCAGGTCATACTTGCTACAGAGAAAAAAAAAATTATTTCACTTGACAATTAAGAAAACAATAGTTACTTTGGAGCCAGCAGTTTCTTTTGAATAATGAGGTGAGAAGTCAGAGCTCAGAGGTTTAAAAAGAGAGGAGAGGAAGTGGAGGCACTTAGTACAGACAGCTTTCCTAAGGGATTTAGCCAAGAAAAAGAAGAGAGATATAGGACAACTAGCCAAAATGGTAGATTAAGTGAATTTTTTTTAGGGTGAGGGAGACGTGTATATTTGTAGACAGCAGGAAAGGAGTCAGTAGATAGGAAGAAATTGAAGATTAGAGAGAGTGTATATAACAGTGGGGGCAATCTGCTGGAGAAGGGGAAAGAATCAAGGGTGCATGTAGAGGGATTGGCCTTGGCAAAGAGGAAGACCACATCTTTCAGGTGAGAAAGTGGGAGAAGTCTGTGTGATGGAAATTGAGAAGGAGCTATAAGAGCTCTGAATAAGGCTCCCCATGGTGACCAGTTTCAAACTACTGGTGATGAAATTCCATGCTTCCTCTTTGCTAAATCTCTCATTGCTAGTCTTCCATTTTGGTGGCAAAAACAGGGCTTACTGAGAAGCAATTAATTCTCTTTGCTCTACATGGAGATTCAAATGCTTACAGCCTTTTTCAACTCTGCCCTCCAAATTCCTGGGCCCAGCATCATGACCCAGAGGAGCTAAATTACTTCTCTCTGGATTCCTTGGGATTCTGTGTCCATCATCATTTTCAACCCAGCCATTTTTAGCAGCAGCTCTCCCACTCCCATCTTTTCACTTCTTTCTCTGAGGAATGTAATAATCCCATCACCATGACCATTGCCTCTGGAAAGGGAGAATTAAGAGACTGCTCTATTGTTCCACTCACCATCTTTGTGACTTTCAAGATTATAACTGCTTTCCCTTCCCCTATATGTATGTTCTCCCCCATCAGAATATCAGCTCCTTGATGCCAGAGACTGTCTAGTTTTTGTATTTCTATCTTCAATGCTTAGTATTGTGTTTGACACAGAATAAGAGCAAAATCTTCTGTTTGGCATTCAAAGCCCTTCGAAACCTAGTACCCTCCTACGTTTCCAGTCCTCTCACCCTGTTTTCCCACCAGGGACATTTTGATCCTGTGATGCTGATCTCCTGTATGTTCCACGAACAAGACAATCCATCACTCAGCTCCAGGCATTATCTCTAGCTGTCTCCCATGCCTCTCTGCCTCCTGACATCCCTGGCTTCCTTTAAGTCTCAAAAATTCAATTGTTTTACAGGAAGTCTTTCCCAATCCCTTTTAGTTCTAGTGCCTTTCCTCTGTCAATTATTTCCTATTTATCCTATATATAGTTTGTTTGTATATATTCGTTTATATGGTATCTCCCCCATTGGATTGTGAGCTCCTTGATGGCAAGGACTGTTTTTTGCTCCCTTTTGCATCCCCTGTGCTTAGCACAATGCCTGGCACATAGTGGTGCTTAATAATAATAATAATAGCAACATTTATATAGCATTTACTATGTGCCAAGCACTGTGTTAACTGCTTTATCACCCTACCAACTAATCAGTAAACATTGATTATCTCCTTTGATCCGTACAACAACCTTGGGAAGTAGGTGCTATTTTTATCCCCATTTTTCAGATGAGGAAACTGAGGCAAATATAGGTTAAGTGACTTGTCCAGGGTCAAACAGCTAATAAATGTCTGAGGTAACACTTGAACCCAAGTCTTTCTGACTCCAAGACAATGCTCTATCCATGGAGTCACCTACCTGTCTACTAATAAAATTAAATATTAATTTTTAATAATAATATAGAATAACAGTCAATAGTTAATAATAAATGTTTACTTCTTAATTGATTAACAAGTGCTTTTTTCTTCATTCATTCATTTTTCTACTTGCCAGTAGCCTAAGTACTAACAGTGAGGGGGTGAGACCAATGGAAGAACGAAGGAGAGGCAGAGGAGTTACTTCTAGGAAGAGGTAGGTCTTTACAATGAGGACAAGAGGCAAATTAGGATGAAGCAGATCTTCTGAAACTATCAAGAAAGGCTGGAGAAACCGAAGGCTGTTAGCTGTCAAATATAAATGCAGCTGAGGGTTTAATGGGGATTTACTGCTATACATTAATGGCAAAAGAATACAACATTTTGAACAATGGTGTACCTATGATATAAGAAAGTGTGCTGAATATTACGGTTAGTCAGTGTCTTTCATGGAGGCAATGAAAGTCCATTCATTTGAGACTCACACAAGAGATACAGCAGAATAACAGAGGCAGAACCCTTAAAGGCATCATTTTACGCTGTAGCAAGTTCTACGGCTTGCTCTGTGTGACAATGATATGCTTCTGCTCCCTCTGACGGTGTTGGTCATTGCTAATATGGTTGAAGAGAAATACAACCAAAGGCATTTGTATTCCTAATCACCTTCTTTTTTCTGGGCATGAACTCATTTTGGGAGTCTGCTAGAGTATCCGTGCAAAAGGTTAATGCTATTCCTTTCACCCTTGGATTAACAATATGTGAGCACGCACACATTCAGACATAGGCTCAGATCACCTATACAACTGGAACACCGGGGATGCTGGAGCTTGTTCTCGCCTCTACCAATAGTACATATGGTGCTGAGAGCACATCCAAAGTCACTGTCTGAATCCTGGATTGTCTTTGCCTCTATTCCCTTTTGTCATGTGTTTTAGCCACAGCTGGCCATCTGTCTCAATCTTGTCTTCACCTCAAAACGTATAACTTTTACTGTGGCCAGATTTCTAGTCGACTCTGTCCCTTTAAGCAAGATCCCTCCTGTTTCTGTGACATTGATAAACAGTTACTTTAAAAAAAAATCACTTTGATGTAGGGACTGCATTGTCGCATAACTCTGTGATCCACTGATTCCTTGTTTTATTTTTCAGAATTTCTAGATTTATAAAACATTAATATTTTCAAATGTGAAGGAACTTGACTCACCATCTTCATTATTCATCTTTATATAATGTTTTATGGTTTACGAAGCATTTTTCCTCTTAAAACAACCCTGGGAAGGCAGGCTACTGTGAATATAATTAATTCAATTTTACAAACGAGGAAGCAGACCCAGAGACGTCAAGTTACTTGTCTACAATTGTGCAGCAAATGAGAGGGTTGGAGATAGGACTTAAACTAGACTTCAACTCTGGTATTATTTGCACTACGCCAGACAAGGTCTCTGTGTGGGTATGGAGGTTATAAAGGGTTAAGGCCTAAGATTTAGGCTTTATTATTTGTGTCTGTTTCTTGAGGCACAAGCTCTTACATTCATAACCAGTCCAAGGAATCTGGGGAGGTTTAGGCTCATAGGATCATTAATATAGACCTGGAAGAAACCTTAGATGGATTCTGGACTAGCCCCTTTATTTTACAAATGAGGACATGAGGCCTGGAGAGGTTAAGTGACTCACCTAGGATCACTCCAGTAATAAGTAACAAAATAAGGATTTGAACCCACATCTTTTGACTCCTAATCCAACATTATTTCTACTGTACCACCTTGCCTACCTTTCACTATTTTTGAAACCTCCACTTATCACTGAACCTCTACACAGAGCGCTAAGCCTTCTGACCTTTCATTGGTCTCTAACCTGGATTGTCTCCCTAGATTAAGGTATCTGACCCATTTGCTTTTCTCCTTTCTTCTGTTACTATAACTGTGTGCCTAGTTCTGACGTCTGCTTCCTCTTTCATTTCTTCCCCCTGACATCTATTCCAAACCACATGGGTGTGTTTTCCAATGTCTATTTACAAGTAAACAGGGAATACACAAATTCAGAAATAATATACCAGGGTTCAGTAATTAGAAGTATATGTAAAAGAAAATGACCCAGGCCTAGACTGGATGGTGCCTAAGTTTTCTAACCAAATCTTTAACTAAAGTTCCTCAGGCCTAGCTTGGCCCATGACTCGTTCCAGGCAGAGCTCCCTTCTATATCCCTGAAGAGAATGATATCCTCACCCAAAGGCATCCCTGTTCCCTGCCTCCATAGATTTATACATTTGAGTGGTTCTTTCTATAATCTCTGGTTCACTTTCAGCCAATCAGGATGCCTCCTGATTGCATGGCTTTCTGTTTAGCGGGGTGAGGGAGACACTCTGCCTATATTGCTAGTAAGGAATCAGCCATATAACTTCCCTTCCAAGGTTCGGTCACGGGAAAAACATGGAAATATAAAGCAGGTATAGACAGTGTTTCTATTTTTCATATTCATGAATTAGACCAGCACATGCCCTTCTGTTATACAGATACATCCTGTCAATCACAAAATGTGGTGGTGCAGGTGAACACACACAAGGAGCACATCCTTAAAAATCACTAAATGTGTGGGCAATATCTTTAAGGAGCAAATAGAGTAGAAAAGTCTCTCCACAAATGCAGACCAGATACACCTCTGCAGCTTAATAGTCTTAATGGGCTGCCTACAACAATAAAACAGTAAGTGTCTTGTCCAGAACCATTCAAGTCAGCATGTGTGAGAGGCAACATTTGAACCCAAGACTTCTTGGCTTCAAAAGCAGGTCTTTACTACACCATACTGCCTAAAATACTGTCAGCATTTCTCTTTATGCCAAAGATTCCTTGATAGTCCTATTCCCTGAGGAAGCCTAGTTGGTAAAGAAGCCTTTGTTTAACTCAATTGACTGATATCTCATCGCCTTGCTAATACATCATACCAGTTTCAATTGACTCAATATTTTATTATGCTTTCGTGAATCATCTTGTGTAAAAGTAGGCTAGAGACATGTGATTTTTATCTTATATTCTTTATAATATGAAATTTTAAATTTAACAACCTTTAGAAATTTCTCTTGTACATATTTGTATAAGTAAATGTTTCTTAAATGATGTTTATTTTATAGGCTAAGTTCCATTTCAGGTAAGATTTTAGCCTAATGCAATCATATGCTGTCAGTGTCTGAGGGAAAAAAACCCAAAACATTTAAATGTTGCAATTGCATTAGAAAAGCAGATTTTAAAAATTTAGAGAAATCCCATGGCTTGAGACTAACATGAAAGTGGACTCAAGGGCCGTGGACAGGTGGGATGGCTAGCTAAAGTGAAGGGTAAAATCATTTATTCTCGAGTCCAGTTTTCTACTAAAATTTTTAGTGTGAACTTTATGACCTAGACAAATCCAATAAAAACCTCTAAAAGTAAATCTAAACTAATTTTTTTTTTAAAAATCTCTTCTAAAATCTAAACTATTTACATTTTGAAGGGAGAAAAAAAATCATAACAAAATAATAGCAGAGATAAATAACAAATGCTCTGTCTCCTTTCCATCTTTTTTTCCCATTTGTGTACCTTGGAATTGTTTTTCATGACCTGATCTTCCTAGGCAACTGGACTAACACGACTAAAGCTGCTAATGAGCTGTAAAACTGGCTTCCTGAAATTACCACCTTTATGTTCTATTATTCTTTCCTAAGGTGGAGCTGCTGATGAATAGAAAGTGGCTTTCAGGTTTGAAAGCCAAGGAGGAGCAGCTGGAGGCCCAATCAATCCCAGAATTCTCTAGGATTCTTTGTGGTTAAAACCATAAATCTTATTTTTGGCACAATGTGTTTTAAGTTTTTGTTGATTTTTTAAAACATTATCTTAATTTCTGAATCTGTCTCTCACTTCATTTCAATATACATTTATTAAAGACCTACTATGTGCCAGCCACTGTACTAAATGCTGGGGATACAAATAAAGAAAAAGGACAGATGCTGTCCACAAAGAGCTCATTCCCTGCTCTGGGGCAGAATGTTCCCTGGAATAGAACCCAAGCCCGATATTGATGGAAAATGGAGAGTTACCTGGAAAGGTCAGATCTGAGGTCTCTCTGAAGGAAGGCTTTGGGAGGAGTTTAATGCTCCACCCTCCAGCTCTCTAGTTATCGGGAGAGGCAACTGAGGTAGTTGAGGAAGTGTTGAGTATCAGAAACTGGTATGATGTATCAACCAGGTGATGAGATTTCAGGTGATCAGCTTATCCTGGGTGAGGTTTCATCTTCCCTCGAGTCAAAACCAAGCAGAGCTCCAGATGGAAAATGGAATCACACACACACACACACACACACACACAGACACACACACGTGTGTATTTATATACATACATGCATAATGCATACCCATATATTATAAGTATATCACACACATATGCCATATTATGTTCCTTCCCCTGGTCCTGTGAGCCACATTACTTTTTTTAGGGTGGGGGAGGGGAGGTAACTATTGAGTCACAGTATTTTTAACAATAAATGAAAAAAGGAAAAAAGGTGGGGGGAAGGCAATTCAGCAAAACCAGACACGGCAACTGTATCTGGCAGTATATGGGATGTTCCCCACCCATATTTCTTGTCTCTCAGTAAAGTGGGGAGGGAGGCACATTTTCTTGTCTATTCTCTGAAAACAAGCTTGGTCATTTTAATGCAACAAGTTCAGAGTATTTTTTTTTATTCTTTACTTGTTTACATTACACATAGTCACTGTGTATATTAAAACCCCAAGCTTTTACTAAATAGCTAGTTTTATTCTCTCATTTTTATTTACATATCTCCGATAACATTCTTAGCTGATGAAGCTTTTTCTTTCTTCTTGCTAGGGAGTTGAGTATGAGGAAGCTTCTTTCCGGTCATTCTTCCTTTTGGGCTAGAGCACAATCACCCTTTTTTCATCCTGTTCCCTCCTTATTCCTCTCACAGGAATTTAAATTCCATGTCAGCATCTAAGCTTATCCTGTGCTGGGACTAGTCTATAAAGGCACAGGATAGTGTGAAGAAGGACACAGTTTAAACGCCTTACTTCCTGGCTGCCTCTTACTAAGGTTGGCTCCATTTGTCCGAAAAGGCCTCTCTCGTAGAGGGAAACCATACCAGGTGGTTCTATAAAGCTATGAAAATGTGGGTGCTTGATGGCAAGGTATAAAGACCTGTAAAATAATGAACAATATTTCAGGGCGTTTTTTAAAAAGCGTTCTTATCTTAGTGTTAGGTTTGGAGTCTTGAAGTCCTCCTTCTGGCACTAGCTGTGTGACCCTGTGTTGACCTTTACTGTGCCTTAGGCCACTAACATCCTAGGACTTATTATCAAGTCTAAGGAGGAACTGATGAATGGAATTACCCAAGATATTGAAGTCACAGTTCCTCTTTATCTCAGTTTTTAACTTTGAGATGGATTTAGAACCCATTAGGAGATTATTTCCTAATCTGAATTTTGAGGACTACAGTACTTCAAAGGAGAAAGTGTAGGGCTAGAATATGTTTTTAAAATAGGGAAATTATGGGCCAAAATCTAATCCAACCCCCAAAATATTTATTAAGTGCCTTCTTATTACAAGGAAGGCACTGTGCTGTGTATTAGGGTTATAAAGACAGTTGAAAAACAATCCCTGCCCCCAAGGAGAATCAAGGATTGAAATGAATACTACAGGCTGGTTTTTGTACTTCCTTTGAAGAGGACCGATGACATCACTGGGTGATGTCTTGACTTGCTCTTGAATTAGATTTTAAGTGAGGCTGAGGTGTGCAAAGTTGTCATACCTCACTCTGTCTTTCAAATTCTAGTGACAAGACAAAGTCTTTGAATGTAGTGGATGACCTTGGCATCTTTGATGTCTAACCAAGCTTTAAGTGCTCCACAACACCTGCTTCAGCTGCCTTCATGCCCATTGGAACAAATTGTTCTCATACAGCCATTCCACTGGGAGAAGTCTTTCCATGCTTGGGGTAGACATCCCCCTGACTCACCAATGGGTCTGAGGCCTGTTGGTTACCCTCTGCCAAAACCATTTTACCAGAGTGTGGCTGAGGTGTTACGCTATGGCTTCTTGGAGCCACAGATGAGTTCCAAGATGGGTGGACACCAAAGGTGGATGAGCAGTCCTGAATAGGGCTCAGCAGCCCTCACACCTGAGGTGCTAGTCCTCTCTGAACACAAATTGTTCTGATAGAAAGCAACAGTCAGTAATGTGGCCTTAGTTGTGGGTAAAGAAAACGAGGCTTTAAAGAAAATGAGGATGGAAAATATTTTAAAATGAAAAGAGGGTAAAAGCATGTTATTAAATGTAAAAAAGATTCCCAATTCCTCCTGCTACTCGACTCCCCAAACTATTGATCTAGTCAGCGGATGAAACACAAAAAAGCCCATTTGTCATACCAGTTCAGTGACTATGTGAAAAGCTTGAAATTTTTCTGTGACTCACTGAAAAATATTAATGTGAAATGGCAGCCTTCAGAGCATCTTATTAAAGACACAATGGAGATTTTTTTAAAGTGTTGTGGATAGTTTTTGAATGCTTCAGAAAGAAAAATGTACTGTATAAATACAAACAACATCCTTCTCAGGAGTTGAGGTTCAGAGACAATGCTTCAGATCCATTCACTCCTCAGGAGCCAACTCATCACAAACAATATCAAAGCGAGCTGTGACCAAAGAAGATGATACAATATCCTGTTGATGCTGTACTTGGCACAGGGGGATAAAAGCCAACGAGGATAAAAAGTGATGGCAGCAGAAAGGCCTCTGCTGGATTGCTTTCAGAGCTGGGTAGATAATTTTGGCCATCCTCGACAGCTGCATGCAGCATTACATTTCAAACACCAGAAAAGAAGGATAATGAGTTAAAAGAAAAGAGGATGAGCTCTCTATGCTTAGCATGGCAACCAACTTACCATGGCCCTTGGACCCAGTTCTGCTCTAGCCTTAAGAAGGACAACAGTTGTTTTTCTTGGAGATACTTTTGAACTTTTCCCTACCTTCTCCATTTTTCCTCTATAGGTTCAGTCTTTATGTCTATTGCCTTGCTAAAGTTATATGTGTGTGTATGTGTGTGTGTGTGTGTGTGT
>CM053622.1:274118911-274135624 GCA_028646595.1 Phalanger gymnotis | reverse complement strand
TGTGCATCTTATTTTCTAGTTGCATGAAAAAAAAAAACTTTTTTACTTTTGAACATCTTTTTTTTTAAGACCTTGAGTTCCAAATTCTCTCCCCTCTTCCCTTCCC
Organism: Phalanger gymnotis; assembly: GCA_028646595.1. Classification (NCBI taxonomy): domain Eukaryota; kingdom Metazoa; phylum Chordata; class Mammalia; order Diprotodontia; family Phalangeridae; genus Phalanger; species Phalanger gymnotis. The sequence continues at coordinate 274,135,518 of CM053622.1, read as the reverse complement.
GTCCACCCTCCCTAAGAAGTCAAGCAATTCAACATGGGCCACATGCGTATCATTATGTATAACCCTTCCACAATACTCATGTTGTGAAAGACTAGCTATATTTTGCTTCTTCCTAACCTATCCCCCTTTATTGAATTTTCTCCCTTGACCCTGTGCCTTTTCGAAAGTGTTTGTTTTTGATTATCTTCGATGCTTATTTATTCTAAAAAGGATTAATGCTTTATTAACGAACATGGCCCCCTGAAAGTTATACACAGATTTAAGGCATTCTGAGTCAGCATCAATTTAAAAAAACCCCAACCCCAAACCATAATTCATGAGCCCCCATTCCCATGAGGTTTCTTTAAATAGTGAATTTCCATCATGAACTTAAGATAGGATCCAATGTACAAAAACGAGATTTACACACAACTTTTCAGACCACTTTTTCCCAACCATTTAAATATTTCAAAGCTCTGTGATTTTGTTGACGTGGATATGCCTTTCACTGGAGCAAATTGAGATGCAGCTGTTCTATAAATTAAGAGATTGTTCTTGAAAAATTATTTGGTTGAAAAGTCATCATACTGGAATCAACCTGGGGATGAATGTCTCCCTGATTTGTCTAGGCTAGTCCATTGACAAAAGACACAGGGCTCATGCTTTTAACCCTTCCAGCTGAACAGAACCCAGGATGGGGCATTAGAAGAGGCCTTTAACGGAGGACCATGGCTATAGCATAAAGTGAATTTTAACTACTGATATACCAACTCCTAAAAGGAGTGTAGATACAACGACCATTAGAGAAAATGGATCACTTGTGCTTAAAAACCAGTAAGTCTGATGGCCTATTTTAAAAGGGCTGTTTAACAATATGGAAGAACTGGCAGCTTGAGCCATAGTAAATCCATGACTGATGTAGTGTAATGAATAGACTTCCTTACCACTGGACTTTGATGACTCTGGAAGAGAGAGTGAGTCTGACAACTTTGTTCAACTCTGCCTCACAAATCCATTTCACTCATGAGTCAAGACATCACCCCGTGATGTCATGGGTCCTCTTCAAAAACAAAGAACAAATGATACATGATAAAGGCCAAACGGGCAAATTTGTATTTCCTCAAAAATAAGGAATGAAATTAAAGCCATGAAAAGATCAGTTCCTGACCCAAGCATTTGGCATTTAAGTGTTCATATTTTTCAACACATCAAAAATCTGTGATTTTAGTGGTGTAGGGACTGTCTCCATTGATGCAGGTCATAATCCCTTTGATACCTTAGCGGATAAATTTTTGTGATCAAAGAAAATTAATTGTGTTTTAATCAGCTCTTTCATGATAAAATTCTCTTAACTTAGCTAAAATCAAATGGCAGAAACAGTTTGTGATTAAAACAAGGCAAATTTATTTTCTGGAGGGAAAAGAATGGAAGTATATGCAGAATCAACAGCCCAGGATTTAACATATAGATCCGGTTGTGCAATTAGTAAGCTAAACTCCTCTGTCTTCTCTGTGAAGGGGAAGTGGAGGGCTAATATTCATGGTAAATTTAGAAATTGGTCTCTTGGAGACTGCCAGAAATATCCCTCAGGGCAGCTGCCTGTACACTTGGTTTTCTACAAAATCTGCCAATCTAATAGATCTTGTGCCAATAGGTGTTGACTGTACTCTGTGATGGTTTCCACTCTGCTGAAAATTCCTCATCCTCTGTGCCAGAGTTCTCTTGGTCATAATTACTGAAGTATTTAGTTTACTATCATTTAGGAGAGGTGCTTGTCACATTTTCTCTTTTAAACAATCGAGAGTATTTCCACAGGTTTCTAAGCAACGAGTATAACGTAGGCCAAGCTTATCGGGGGAAGGAGTTTGTGGAATTGTTGATTTTGCTTGGTGGATAAACATTTTATAAAATACTTTGTTGTATTAAACAAAATAAAACTAGTACTTAAAAAAAAGACAAAGAAAAAGAATCAGATCTCCTTTACATTTCACACTCCTTTGCAATGCCCAATTTAAAAACAAAGTGTCAAAATGAGGAAAAGGCCTCATATAAAACACCTCAGCTGGTGAAGGAGATTGGATTACATCTAGATATTATATGTAATTTTGAATTTGGAGGTATAATTAAAGGAAGATTTTAAAAAATTTACAGTTATCTATAGATGTTAAACAATAGAGGAGGGGTCCAGATGATAGGGAAATTATTTTATTCACAGTTTTTCCACAGACTTGGTTTATAGTCTTTAAATAAACCATTAAACTCTAATGGAGCTAATTTGAATATTCCTAATCTCTTCCAGCCTTTCATTCCACATCTGTACAATGAGATTACTAATGGCACTTACCTCATAGGTATGTTGTGAGGAGCAAATGAGATCGTGTATATAAAGCACTATAAAAAAATCAACTTTTATTCCTGATAAGAATGGGCATGGCCCTGTGGTATTGATGTTCATAAAGATTTTTGCATACTTTGGAAGAGTACCATTGAAGTCTAGACCTTAGGTCAGTGTCTCTCACCCATAGACAGTGAGTGCATTAATTTTATAAACATTCAACTTTTTTTCCCCTCAAGATAATGTTAGATGAGATAAATATTTTAAGGTTCCGAGCTATGTAAAAACAATGATCCTGTTATTCTATATTTTATAAATGGCCTGGATCCTTTTTATTTCAGTGGAGTTATTCATCATGATTTAATTAACTCTTTGATAGCCTTAAACTCTTTTGAGAGATTTAGAATTTAGCCATAAAACTTACATTGACTTGTAAACACACTAGATTGTGGAGCTGTTTTTTTTTAATAACAAAACAATAATTTTTTTCCTTTATTCTTCGAGATCAACAGAAATGGTTGTGATCTTCAGAATCTTTTTACACGCCCTTTTTCTACAGTCTGTGAAAAATGTTTTCTCATTATGAGATTGTTTTGTAGTTAGTATGGGAAGATACCAAAGTGCCCTTCATTAAGTCAGATACATTTATATACAAATCATCATTCTTCAGCAAAAATAGTTGCATAGTTTAGCAGCTACCATGAATACATTACATGTCAGAGCTAATCCACCATGAAGACACCCCCAGCATTCTCTAATCATTTTTACATATGTGCTTTCCAGAGCAGGGTCTGCATTATGATTACTCTATTCATAAATCAAATCGTCCATTTTAAGGGATTATACGGGGAACATTCTTTCAGGTTTTATTTTTCAAAGTGTTTCCACTCCTATTTGCTTACAACTCCTAACAATTAAGCAGACTATTAGAAAGTTTATCGTATAAGCAGTTAGCATATGTGACATAGATTGGTCAACGGTGGTCATTTTCCTAAAAGAAATGTACAAAATTTTATTTTCAAGTAAGGAACAAAAGCTGGAGTTAAAAAGCTGTCTGGCCACATTTGGTTCTGCCTTGTGAAAACCAGTTTTCTAATGAGGGATTTAATGCACAGGAGTGTGTAGCTTACAAGTTCCTCATAAAGTCTGAGTGAGCAGTCAAGTTAAAAGGTAAATGTACCCCGAATAACATTAAACCAACTGGTGTTCTGTGTCCATGCTACAATTCAGGTATAAAACAGGCCCTTGTTTTAAGAAAGCCCTTTCAACCTATAATAATGTGAACCCAATACAGCTTTGTTATTGTTTTTTAAAGCAATGATGTGGTGTTTAAGATTCCAATTTTTTTCCTTTCCTCAAATTTTGGTCCTAGTCTAGAGAAGACATTAAATCAATGGACCAAACTGATGGAGTAGTCATTAATGGGGCAATGATAATTTTTGAGGAGATCTGGATAAAGTCACAGGATTGTAGGATCCTAGTTAGATTTGGATTAAGAAGGGACTTTAAAATGGTATGCTTATCAGATTTGCAGACAACACCAAAATGGCTGACTCATCGGATGGCAGAGGAGGGATACAAAAAGATCTTGACAAGTTTGAATATTGGTCTAAATAAAATCAGATGAAACTCAGGATAATGAATTCCACAATTATTGGGCAAGGGAAGCATGGTGAGACAACAATTCGTCTGAAGAAGATTCTGGGGTTTCTGCGAAGTCTACATTCAATGGGAATTAACGGTATGACATGGTAGCCTAGAAAGTTAATGAGACCTTAGGCAGAATAAAGAAAAGCATATGGTGGTCCCTTTGTATCCTGTCCTGGTCAAATCACATCTTGAGAACTGCATTCAGTTCTTGGTGCTCCATTTTAGGAAAGGCATTGATGAGATTGATGAGCATCCAGAAAAGGAAAACCAGGATGGCAAAAGGTCTCAACTTTATGAGGAGAAGTTGAAGGAAATGGAATGTTTAGCTGGAGAAGAGAAGACTGGAGTACATAATAGCGGTTTGAGATAATTTGAGACTTTCCTATGGAAAAGGTATCAGATTTGTTCTGTTTGGCCTGAAAGGGGAGAACTAGGAGCCATGACTGGAAGTTAAAAAGAGGTAAATCTAACTTTGATGTCAAAAAAAAACTTCCTAATAATTGAAGCGATCCAGAAGTAGTGGACTGAACTGAGAGACTTCTACTCATTGGAGTTCTTTAAGTAAAGTTTGGAGGACCACTCATTGACTATGTAGAGGGTAAGACTATACAGACACGAAGGTTCCTTCCAACTCTGAAATTCTACGATTCTGTGACAAAATTGCCATTTACTTCATAAGGCTTAATGTTTTACCAATGCAGCACTCCTGAAGGGCCCAAGCATAGCAGAGCATTTAACTGTCTGGTTCGCCTCGATTCCTGTCCAGGCCCGTCTTCAAGGCTCGGAAAGGAGGAGAGTGAAGAGAGGCCAAGGCTGGGTGTAAGGAAAGCAGTGGTCTGCTGTCTTGGGGAAAATTGCTGAGGTTAATCATGGGAATTCTTCTAGGCCTCCCGCCTCCCCTGACCCCCACCCCAAGCTGCTTTGAGGAGGTAGTTCCTCCTTTGTGGTCAGACATTTTTGAAAACAAGATCCCCTGTCTAATGACTCCCTGCTGTCAAGGTTCTTCTGTCTTTTTTGTCAGTGGTTTTTGTTTCTAAATCTCCCTTTGTGAAATAATGTTTGGAAAATCTTTTTGCATGCCTTTAGTGGTTTCTCTCCTTTGACTAGATCACAGTTGTACCATTTAAAAAAAAAACAAAACATTTTGCAGTCCTGTTATTGTTTAAGAGACAATCAATCACCTAGCCAAGCTGAGGATCTTCATTGTTCTGAAGTAAAAATACTATACTATTTATATTTGGATTTGCTATATGGTTTATAAAAATTATTAGTCTCATTTTCTACAGTATGATAGAATATTAAACTAGTGGTATTTGCATTTCCTGTTGTCATATGCTGTTTTAAAGAAATAACGTTCTGCTAAATTCTTTATGGCACTTAAATCTGAAGAATATAAGTCACTTCATTAAGTCACTTCAGCTTTGCACCATGACAATCCAAAGAAATATCATCTATGATTATGAGGCATCAAGGCAGTTAAGTGGTGTGTTGGATAGTGTGTTCTACTTGGATTTAAGAAGATCTGAATTCAAATCTTCCCTTAACTATTTGCTAGCTGTGTGAACCTGGGCAAGTCATTTAATTTCTCTGAGCCTCAGTTTTCTCCTCTGAAAAATGAGAACAATAATGCCATCCACCTTGCAGAGTTGTCCTGAGGAACAAATGAAATAACATATATAAAGCTCTTAATTAACCAGCTATAAAATAAATACTAGCTATTATTGTTATTATTATTTGTTGTTTTCAGATGTGTTTAAAAAAATTACATTTTTGCCTTTGTGTTACCAGAAACTTGCACAGCCACTGGCACATCTCAGGCGTTTAATAAATTCTTGTTATTAGCTGATTGATTGATCTGAATATCGATCTCTATGTTTGGGTTGTTATTTGACCTCAGGAGATGAATGCCTCCAAATTTACACAGTTGAACTAAGAAAACATGGTTGTATTATTTAGAATTTATGAAGTATTTACCAGCTATGCCATGTTAAAAACATCGAATCTGTACCGCATCCATGTTAGGACAATGTTAATATACTCAGTGTATATTCCACACAATGTAAGCTCTGTGAGAGGAAGGATTATTTCATTGTGTCTTTCCATTGGCGACATCTAGCGCAGTGAAGCATATAGCTGATGTTTAATAAATTGTTGTTATTAAATTGAATTATATTCAAGTAGACAGAAACTAAGATTACCTCATGTAACTGGAGTGACAAACTTACAATCTGAAGTAAGCATTTCTTCACTATAGACCAGGGCCAGATTTTGTTTAAGTAAATTCTTGTTACAAAAACTTACTTTGTTTTCCTTGATGCCTTTACGGTTTTTTTGTTGTTGTTGTTGCTATTGTTAAGTTGTCTTCAGCTGTGTCCAGCTCTTGGTGTTTTTACATCACAGTAATTTCCAGATATAAATCTCAATCCCCTCTCCCACCTTGAACCCCTGCCCCCCATGAGCCCTCCTTTACAATAAAGAAAGAGTGAAGAAAAGTCAGATTGGCAAAGTAGGAATCATCTGTGACTCTTTACTCTCTATCCTATCTCCTTTCCCCCTCCCTTTTCCAGTTAGTTACCCATCTCCAAAATACCTTTCTTCTGCTCAGATCAAGACCACCTTAGTCCAGGCCCTTTCACTAATTGCCTGGATTTTTGATCTCATTTTATCCAGACTCTCCCTTCTCTAATTTATCTTCCACACAGCAAACAAATTAATATCTTAAAGAACAAGTCTGACTATGTCGTTGCTTTGCTCAGAAAGCTTTGGTGACTTTCAGGCTAAAATACAAACTGAGGTTTCTTAAATGAGCCTTCATTTTTTGTCTACAACCTTCCTTTTCACGTTTATTACACATTACTTACTCTGACACACTTAGCATTCCAGGCAAACGGCCCTAATTTTTGTTCTTCAGACTGAATATCCCATCTGAAAAAAAATGTCCATATTCCATGAAGCCCATATCTAGAATGTTCTCTCTCTCTCCTTTGCCTCTTGGAATCCCTGGCTCCTTTCAAGGTACAGCCCAAACATTCCTATAAAAAATCTTGTCTGATTATTCCAATTGTTATTCCCCACCAAAAGAAATTAGTCTGAATTTATTGTATACATTTTACATTTATCTGTATACGTGTTGTTCCCTCCTAGTAAGCTCCTTGAAGGCAGGAATTGTTTCTTTTTTGTCTTTGTACCCTCATTGACTAACAAATCATCTAATGCCTGACACGTAGAAAGTACTTCATATGTGCTCGTTATGTAGAATTGAACCAAATGACATGGCGATCTTGTCTGATAGTGTGTGCCGCGATCTTCCCCAGTAACCTCTAACGAGAAGAGGCCTGCATTTTCTCATCTCTACTCCAGAGCCAGCTCTGGTCATTACAGATATACAGTCTCAGGTTTTATTTGAGTTTTCTTTTTATTTACATTTTTGGGGAGTCTGGACCTGTAATTGTACTGGTGTAGGTAGCAGACAGTTAGGAACTCTTTCTATCAATGCAGATAAGCAGCTGCTCTGAGAATTCCAACCTTAAAATTGCCTCAGGCACTGAGAGATTAAATGACTACTTGCCCAGTATAACAGAATGCATGAGTCAAAGGTAAGATCTGAACCCAGATCTTCATGATTTTAAGTCAATGAATCAATCAACAGGCATTTATCATGTGCTTACTAGGTGTTGGGGACTCAAAGACAAAAGTGAGTCTCTCTCCTTAAGAAACTTATGTTTTACTGTGGGAGATAACATAGGATTATACAAAATACTTTCGAAATAAATACAGGTAATTTGGGGAGGGTGAATGTAGAGGGAGGACAACATTAGCAGCTAGAGAAATCTGGAAAAACTTCATCTAAAAGGTATCACTTGAGCTAAATCTAGAAGGAAACTCAGATTTTAAGAGGCATAAATGAGAAGAAAGCTCATTCATGAGGCTGTCTCTCTCCATTATTCAATGCTGTCTTACGTTAATGTTATTGCACATCACATCCTAGTGTACGATGACCGGGACTAGGGTGGTTTACATTATGCAGTCATTATGTATATTCTCCTGGTTCCGGTTACATTACTCTGAATCATTGGTATAAGTCTTCCCATGTTTCTCCAAATTTCTCATGTTGATTATTTCTTACAAAGCAGTAATATTCAATTATGTTCATATACCATAGTTTGTTCAGCCATTCTCTACTTGATGGGCATCGATTTTATTCCATATTTGTTACTCCCCCAAAAGAGTGCTGTTAGGAATATTTTGTTACATGTGGGCCCTTTTTCTTTTTTGCCTTGCACTTACTTGGAACACATGCCCAGTTGTGGTGGCATTACGTCAAAGGATATAAACAGTTGAGTGAATTTTCTTGCTTAGGTTTAAAATGTTCTTGTACCAATTCAGAACTCCAGTGACAGCATGCTAGTGTGCCTGTTTCCTCATACCCCCTCCAACATTATTTTAATCTTTTATCATTTTCTTGGGAAATGAGGTGAATCCTTAGGTATTTTTAAACTTTTATTTCTCTTAAAACTAATGGTTTAGGACAATATTTCATATTAATTGTTTGAGATTCTTTTAAATATGGTTGGTCTTTTTCCTTTGGCTACTTGTCTCTGGGGGCAGGCCTGGGTTTCATTGAATAGACACTGCTCGTCTCTTTTTTTTGAGGGAGAATAAATAAACCCAGATTTGTGTTGTCAGTGGGTAGCCGCCGCAATGGCCTGTTTGGCAATGCTGAGATCACAAATAATGATCCCTGGCAAGTGAATTTTCTTCAGTGATAAGGGCCAAGGACAACTGAGCTATTATCCAGACTAATATGATCACTGGAGAATCTTGGAAAAAAGACAGCAATTTTCATTCTTTTTTCCCCCAACTCTACTGACAGCTATGTAACACTAAATTCCCCAATGGCATTGGGCTTGACTTTCTTGGCTGAGACCAAGACCTGTAAAAGGAATTGACTGATTTCTATTTCTGACAAATTACTCGGCTAAAATTTCAATCCTTGTGCTATCTCACTTAAAGGCTACCAATTATTCTGGAAGGGAACACTATCATAAGGCAGATCTTAAGAAAATTATTTCAGACCAATTTTCCAGTTCTATAATTAATAAAAAATATTAGAGTTGGAAATGAAATTAAAAAAAAAGAATAGAATACTGGAATGTCAGAAAAGCTCAAAGAAAGCTTGGAAATCATTGACTCTAGCCCTATTATTTCACAGGTGAGGCCATGGAGGCTCATTTAAGTAATACCAAATGTCGTGGAACACTTGGGCAAGAAAGTGATGCTTGAAATGTGAAGCCCTCAAACATATCTGTCTGCTTACAAATCACAATTTGAGCCCCTGATCACGGACAAGACTGTGGGCTTGGCTGACTGCTACTGTTCACAAATGTATCCTTTTACTTGAGGACTAGAAAATGTAGGTTGGTTTACCTCAGGAGAGCTTTGATCTTCCCTAAGGTGGGTGGTGAAAATGGCCTCTTTCATATAGTAGGAATAGGAAAACCCAGTGGGAGACTTAATGAATCTCTGAGCTTTGCCTCCTTAACTCCTGTTAATGATTTGATCACCTAAACCTAAACCTCTCTACCAGGCCTCAGAGCTGGCTGAAGAAGGAAGACAGGAGAGAAGGGAAAGAAGCATTTATTAAGCACCTACCATATGCTAAGCACTTTACAAACATTATCTCATTTGGTCCTCACAACAACCCTGGGAGGTAAATGCTATTATTACCCCCATATTACAGTTGAGGAAACTGAGACACAGAAGTTAAATGACTTACCTAGGGTCACGAAGCTAGTAAGAGTCAGAGCCTGAATTTGAACTCAACTCCAGACCCAGTGTTCAATTCACTGTACCACCTGGTTGACTTTTAGTAAAGGCATGCTTCATTTGTCCATGCCCCTTGTTTAGAACTTAGAGTGGAATTTTTACAACTGGAAGCATCCTTAGAGATAATCTTGTCTAATGCCATTCATTTTTACAGATGAGGAAACTAAGGCACGGAGCATGAGGTGACTTTACCAGAGGTCATACAGCTAATTAGTGGCAGAGTTAGACTTAGAATTCAGCTTTCCTGACTCCCTGTCCAGGGTACTTTCCACAATAGTAATCTGTATTTATCTATATCTCTATATTGATAGTCAATATTTCATGCATTTATTAACTTAACTTCCCAACCAAACTAATAATATTAATTCACACTTATATAGATAGTACTTTAAAATTTACAAAGCACTTTTCTTATAACACTATATAGTAGGTAATTAATGAAAAAAAATTTATAAGCACCTACTGAGGCAAACTATAGAAATACAAACATGATTATCCCTATTTTATAGATAATAGTGAGGCTCAAACAGGTTGGGTAACATGACCCATGCTCATACAACAGGTTAGTTTGGAAATTCAGATTTTAAGGCCCAGATTTTGAAGTTCTTGCTACTATAATCATACTGCCTTTCTAAGTTACTTGAGACCAGGGATGGTCTTATGAAGTTTTTGTATCTCTTGTAGTGCCTATCACATATTACATACTCAAATTAGTTCCTGAACTTATAGGAAGAAAAGAATTTGTAAACTGAATTAATTTAAATTTAAAGAGGAACTTGCTATTTAACAAAATCCTTTCACAAAGGAAATAGTCTCTCATCAAGATGTTTCTGTGTCAGGTATAGTTAAAAGTACATTTGAACCTTGCACAAGGTTGTCTTTTTAAAATAATATTGAATCTTATTTTATTTTCAACTTTAAATTATCTCCCTCCCACCTCCCTTTTCCCCACATCGAGAAAGCAAAAGTCCTAAAAAAAAAAACAAACAAAGTAGCCATCGACATGTATAATCAAGCAAAATGAATTCCCTCATTAGTTATGTTAAAAAAAGTCTCAATCTGTACTCTGAACCCATCACCTCTCTGTCAGGAGGTAACATGTCTTATTATGAGTCCTCTACAATTGTGGTTGGTCCTTCTGTTGATCAGAGTTCCTAAATCTTTCAAAGTTGTTTGTATGTATAATATCATTGTTATTATATAAATTGTTTTCCTGGTTCTGCTCTTTTTACTTTGCATTATTTTATACAAGTCTTTCCAGCTTCTAATGAAACCATCCTTTACATACTTTCATCTACTCTATGTCTCTTCATTTTATCGACAAAATAGCATGAGAAACTTTGTCAAATGCTTTGCTAAAATCTAGATAAACTATAAAGCTCCTTGGTCTACACCTGCTCCTTCCTACTCTCTTCCTTCCTGCTATGTGAACTTTGGTTTAGGGATCAAGACAGGAAAGGATGACAGCTTCAGGATCAGAGGCTGACACGCTACACAGAGGAGTACCTGAGTGCCAATAATTGAGTCCACTCATCTTACTCCGTGATGAGCTAGTTGTGGCCAGAGGAGGATGGTAGCCCCTGCGAGCAACTGGACGTGCGACCGTGAAAAGTTTCAACCCTCATGTGTTCTATTTCACACCAGAACCTGAGTTCACTGCCACAGCCCTGAGCCAAGATCCAGAGTCTATTTTCATCTGAGAATTGGCTCTGTTAGGAGCATGAGTTGAATATCCTTTAGAAGCTGTGCTGTTTATAATCCTCTACCCATTCAGAGGAGGACTCAAACTGTGCGTTTCCTAGAATTCTTGGGTTGGAAGTAGTTTCTGTACTGTCTGTGGGGCTTCCAGGATCTAGGAGAGTGGTGTATGCATAGTGACATAGTATATATTTCATTATTTGTTGTTTCCTTATAAAAATATACAGTGTATTTGCTTCCAGGGTCTATGCTGAGTTAAAACAAACAATTTTCAATACTGAAACAAAAACGTTTGTCTGTTTTAGTAGAGAGCCATGGTCGTGAGATTAGCAGTTCCTGAAAGAAGTAAAGTTCAGGAAAGAGTTGGAGGCTTATTAGTGGGTGGGTGGGATCAAGAACTAATTTCTGATTTGATAAAACCATAAATCTCTATGTCCCCCTCAAATGACTGACTGGATGGTTAAATGAATAAAAAGCATTTATTAAAGATTTACTGTGAGTTAATGCTTGGGATACATCTAGTCAGTACATCAGGTCTAAGAAAGAAAGATGAGCTATATAATAGAAGACTCTCTAAAAACCCTAGGGAGCTTGGGACTTGTTTCAAACTTTTGCTTAGGAGGGCTCATTGGATCATTGATTTGAAGTAGGAAAGATCCTTAGAGGTCATGAAATCCAAAGCTCTCATTTTATAGATGAGGAAACTCTGGAACAGAAAGCTTGTGATTTGACCAATTTATATCACTAGTGAGTGCCTGAGATGGGACTTGAACCTAGGTCTTTCTTAGTCCATCATACCACCAAGAGGAATGTGGCACTTCCTAGAACCCAGATAATTTTTTTCAGTTCCAATGGATGGAAATAAATGGCTATTGATACTACCCAGTGATTAAAAAGTTCTATTTCATTCTCCTGATCTACCTGTCTAGCAACTGGTAAAAAACAAAACCCAGTTAGTCTGGAATGGCCTATTCTATATCTTTGTGATAACTGCTTTCTTTTTCAGATGTTCACTTGTAATAGGGAAGTGGGGAAGCCTGGTGAGCATGCACAGTGTGCTCATCTGATGCATTTGCTGTGTGGACTTTTGAGCATGTGTGAACATTCTTGAACTGGGTCCAGTTAGCTAACGGCAAGGCAAAGACCAGCCTTTTTGATTGGCTGTGGAGAGCATTTGGAATTGGATGCATTCAAAAGTGAATAACCAGCCAAACTGAATCTCTCAGGCTGGATCTTTCTTGCCTGGCTTGGTAGAGTGCAGAGTCAGGGAATGTTATAAACTTCTCAGTGGGGAGGAAGGTCTTTGGCCTTAACCTCTCCTCAGTGTAATGAGGCCTGTGAATGCATCATCCTGCTCTTATTTCTGTGTCTATTGTTGTGTCTATTCTTCTTGCTTTTAAATGGAGTTTTGGAGAAGAGTAAAAAGTAGACAAAATGGCAGACTACTAGAGGTATGGGATCTGGAGTCCATGGTGGATTTTCAGGACAGACAGTCTGACAGCAAGTATCTGTGGAATGTCCTTTAGCACCCCATTCAGTTACCTGGTTATGAGGAATGATCTGAAGGACTCAGCCAGGTGGAAGCTGAAACAAGTCCAGCGGTTATATCTCATTTGGAGGTTGACATGGCGGGACCAATGCTATGTAGAAACTTCTTTATGCATGCATGAACTTACTCTTCCCAGAGATAAGGTAGCGGGGAACATGCCCCCAGGTTTTGGGGTGGGGAGGAGAGAAGATACTTTGTAACTTATGTTCTTTTTATAGCTTCATTAGAAATCCTTTTGTAAAAAGCAAATGGATATTAATGAAACTGACACAGGAATCATTGGCAGCTAATGTCAGGGAGAAAATACCAGAATGGAAGCTTGAACAGATGGCTTTAGAGAAGAATCACCCTTGACCCCTCAGGGTTATCCTTTGGACCCTTAGAGAGAGATATGGCCTTGCTTTGGGACACAAATCTTTAGTGAAAGTAGGAATTTGGGTTGATGCTAAAAACCCGGAGCTTTTATATGCTATTCACTCACCATTCCTTGAATGACACAATTTAATGTTTTGCTAGGAATCAAAGTCAAGCTCACTGATTTATAAGTCATAAACTCTACTTTCTGCCATTAAATAGAAAACAAATCTGGGTACTTTGGATCTTTTGATTTTCCATACTTGTACTGGTGAATGAGGGCTCAGATTTCAGTGAGTCAGTCAATAAGCACTCAGCCCATTATATGCCTGGCATTGTGTTAAGCAAGGTTGTAAAGAAAGGTTAAAAAAAAAAAAAAGACAGTACTTGGCTCTCAAGAATCTTACAATCTAATGGGACACTTGCAGTTTAATGGAGAGTTTTGATTCGAATTTTGATTGAAAAAATTCAGATTTCTAACAATGTCTGGAAGAATGTGACAGAAGATTTTATATCAGGATGATAGGATCATCAAATCAATGAATTGATTATGTCCACACTATCATTACAAGAACGATATTGTTTGAATGAAACTTCTTTAATTCATCTTTTAGGGCACCAAGTCTCCAATCCCTTTCAGCAGCTTGTCCTAGGACAATTTTACCCATCCTGATAATTGGTCAACTTTTTACAATCTCTTAATTTCTCTACTGAATCTACTTTTCATTTTTAAGTCATTGGCCCCTGTAGATAAGATCTTTTCCCCATAACATTCCTTTTTGTGTTTGTAGATGATTTTATTTCTTTTTTGTTTTCCTCAGAGTTGCTATTTGCCCTATCTTTTACTTTCTGAACTTTTCATTTGTATTGCTTCTCATTAAACATATTTCAATTCAGAAGTTTTTTTTTCTTCCCAGTCTGATATTTGCAAACTGAAAATGAGATCAGTATTCTATTGCCAACTCTGAGTACAGAAGAGAGGCAGTTCCCATGCCTTCTGCCATATGTGGAACTCTTGTTAATACATCTCAATGTCAGAGGCCATTTCCTTTTCTGTGGGGGGAGAATTGGGTGGCAACAGTGTCTCATTGTTGACTCATGCTCCTCTGTCTGTGTGTATCAGTTGAACGTTAAACTAACTGGAATAGAAACTCAGCACCCTCAGGGTATGCAGTCATGCCGAAGATGGCCAGAGTCCTTCCGTTTTTTCCTGCCTTTCTGAATTATGACTAGGTGTGGAATTTACCAACTATATATAACATCATAGCCTGAGTGAGAAAACAAGAAAGGAGACTGGGAAAGGTGAAAAAGAGCAGGGGAAGAAATCAGATCAGGTGAAAATGGAAAACAAAGTAGTTTTCTTTGGAAAGAGACTGAGAAGCCAAGGAAGAAATAAAGCTGGAAGTTGGGAATTTGTGAAGCGTGTGAAATAAGCACATGACAAAAGAATTTGTTATTGTTAGAAGTCCATTTGCATAGTGAAAGAAGTTAGTTTTATTCTGGGGACTAAGATGTCTACGTGTGACTTTAACTTTCTAGAATGAGCCTTTTACTGAACTGAAAGTTTGATCATCTTCTGGTTTCTCCTTTCTCCTAAAGATCACTAGACTCCTAACCCCTCTTTATTATCAGATGCTTTCATCCCTTATTTTACTATGAATGAGGCTATTCATTGTTAACTTTGTCATCTACAAACTTGATAAATTGCTTTTTCCAAATTTGATAAATTCTTTTTTTGAAGTTATTGTCTTTTTTTTCACATCATCATAGTTATCTTAGTATCTCTCCTTCTCCTCCTCCCAGAGAGCTACTGCATATAATGAATAGTATATGTTAAAGACCAAAAAAAAAAAAGGAAAAAGAAGAGAAATAAAGTAGCAAAACCAATGAATGCATTGAAAAAGTCTACAATCATACACATTGTGCAATAACTGTGACTTTCCAACTTCTCTAAAGGGGCAATTGGGGGTTATCTCTCATGTTTCTTCACTTGAGTCATGCCTGATCTTAATAATTTTGCTACATTCACTTTTTTGCAGATAAAAATTTTATTTTATTATTTTATGTAAATAGTATTTAATTTTTCCAATTATAAAGATAGCTTTCACCTTTCATTTTTTATAAGATTTTGAGTTCCAAATTTTTCTCCTTCTCTTCTATCCTCCCTTCCTCCTTTCTCCCCTCCCCAAGACAGCAAGCAATCTAACATAGGTTATACATGTGCAATCATGTTGAATATATTTCCATATTAGTCATGTTGCAAAAGAAGAAATAGAACAAAAGAAAAAAACACACACATGAAAAAACAAAGAAAGTGAGAATAGTATGCTTCAATCTGTGTTCAGACTGTCGGTTCTTTCTCTGGATGTGGATAGCATTTTCCATCATTTGTCTTTTGGAATTGTCTTAGACCATTGTATTACTGAGAGGAGCACTTTTTTATGAAAGTTGTTAAATCCGTCACAGTTGATCATTCCACAATGTTGCTGTTACTGTGTACGATGTTCTCCTGCTTCTGCTCACATCGCTCAGCATCAGTTCATGTAAGTCTAGGTTTTTCTGAAATCTGCCTGCTCATCATTTCTTGTAGCACAATAGTATTCCATTACATTCATATGCCACAACTTGCTACATTCACTTTTGATTTTTTTTCTCTGTGTGGTTGTTCTTTCTATTTACATTGTTGTACTTACTGCATATATTGTTTTCTAAGCTTTGCATCAGTTCATGTGGATCTTTCCATGCTTCTCTGTGTTCTCCCCATTCATCATTTCCTATAATACAGTAATACTCTTTTATATTCATATACCACAGTTTGTTTAGCCATTCCCTGATCTATGAGTATCTACTTTATTTCTAATATCTTGATTTCTCATAAAGTCACTAGCTTCCACTTGCTCCAATCTAATTTTTAAGGTAGTTTTTTCTTCAGTGGTCTTTTGGACCTCCTTTTCCATTTGGCTAATTCTGCCTTTCAAGGCATTCTTCTCCTCATTGGCTTTTTGGAGCTCTTTTGCCATTTGAGTTAGTCTAGTTTTTAAGGTATTGTTTTCTTCAGTATTTTTTTCCGTATTCTTTTGGGTCTCCTTTAGTAAGTCATTGACTTGTTTTTCATGGTTTTCTCACATCATTCTCATTTCTCTTCCCAATTTTTCCTCTACTTCTCTAACTTGCTTTTCCAAATCCTTTTTGAGCTCTTCCATGGCCTGTGACCAG
>CM053622.1:274101359-274118411 GCA_028646595.1 Phalanger gymnotis | reverse complement strand
TTTTTTTTTTTATCTTTGTCAATTTGAGGGTATGAGGTAAAACCTCAGGGCCATTTTGGTTTGAATTTCTCTTATTATTAATGATATGGAGCATTCTTTCATGTGGTCACAAATAATTTTTTCTTTTGAGGACTGTTCATTCATATCTTTGTACCACTTATCTATAGGTGAATGGCTATTAGTTATATACCTACGGCTATATGTGCATATCTACATATAGTTTATTTATGGTGGATATCAAATCCTTATCAGAGAAATTTGTTATAAAGATTTTTTTTCCCATTTGACTGTTTCCCTTCTTATCCATGATGCATTAATTTTGTCTGTGCAAAAGTTTTTAAATTTCATGTAATCATTTATCTATTTTATCTTTTGAAATTGCCTCTATTTTTGTTTGATTTAGAATACTTCTTGTACTCGTAGCTATGAGAAGTATATGATTTGCTTCTCTTTTAATTTTTTAAAATAATATGATCATTAATATTAAGGTCACATAAAAATTTACATGATAACTTTATTATATATTTAAAGGAATAGCAAGTTGTACATAGTAAATTTGAAGTTTCATGTGCAATCATCTTTTTGATTATACTATGTTATTGAAATGCTGCTTTTATTCCATAAATTAAAAATAAAATAAAATTGAAAAGCATTCATTTAGAACATACTCTAAAATATGGTGTAAAGTATCTGGCTAAGCCCAATTTCTGCCAGACTGCTTTCCAGTTTTCCATTGATTTTTACCAAATAAGGAATTTTTTCCTAGGCAATTTGTTTTCTACTTTATCAATCACTGGGTCACTGAGTTCCATTGTTTCTGATTGTCCCTTGTCTAGTCTGTTCCATTGATCAGTCTCTCCATTTTTAAATCAATATCAAACGGTTTTGATGACCACTGTTTTATAATATAGTTTGAGGTCTGGTAGCGTTATTCCTTTTTTATCCCTACTTCTTTTCTCCATTTCCCTTGATATTATAGATCCTTTGTTTTTCCAAATGAATTTTATTATTTTTGTCAAGTTCCACAAAGTATTCCTTTGGTGATTAACTTTGGTAATATTGTCTTTTTATTATGTTGGCATGGTCTAGCCATGAGCACTGAATATTCTTCCATCTATTTAAGTTGTTCTTTGATAAATTTTTTACACCCTTGCTTTATTTTTCCTTTGATTCAGTCTCAGAGAAAGAGTCTTTGATCCCATTCTGTATTCTAGGAACTTGTTCCTTCTGTCATATCGTCAGTGTTTTCCTTTTTACTGGCTTCTTTCCCATTGCCTATCAGCATGAATGCTTGGATTGCCCAAATCCTAAAACAAACCAAAATAAAAGAAAAAGCTTCCCTATGTCTCATCATGCACAGAAGCTATTGCCCTGTGCTGTTGTTATTCAGTCATTTTAAGTCATGTCTGACTTTTCATGATTCCATTTGGAGATTTCTTTGCAGAGATATTAGGATGGTTTGCCATTTCCTTTTCCAGCTCATTTACAGGTGATGGAACTGAGTAAAACAGATTAAGTGACTTGCCCAGGGTCACACAAGTAATAAGTGTTTGAAGCTGGATTTGAACTCGGGTCAGTCTTCCTGGCTCCAGCCCTGATAGTCTTACCCACTGTGCCCTATATCATCTCCTACATCTTTCTGTGTTCCCTTCACCCTTTTGATCTAAACTAAACTTTGAGAAAAGATGTGCTATACTGACAGCTTCCAACTTCTCAGTACCCACTCATTCCTCAAGCTCTTAAAACTTGACTTCTATCCCCATCAAATAAACTGCTCTATTGAACATCCTATTCACAAAATGCAATGGCCTTTTCTAAAGCCTCAGCCTTTTAAAACTTGCATTAGAGTTTGGTACTGTCTATTGGTTCCTGCTTCTGTATAGTCTGTCCTCTATGGGCTTTCAGATTCTTCTGTCTGTTTTCTTTCTCATTCATGGATTTCTAGTTTTCCTTCTGCCCTCTAAGCACGGAGGTCAACCAAGATTCTCTCCTCAGCCCTCTTCTCTCTCTATTCTTTCTTCATTGGTCATCTCATTTACTCTCATGGCTTCAATGATCACTTCTCTTCAAATGACTCCCAAGTGTACATTTTCATTTCCAATCTCTCCTTTAACTTTGAGGCCAACTATATATCTCTGCCCAACTAAACTCATTATTTTCTCCTCCAGTCTTTTCCTTTTCTCTTTTCTATTTCTTTCGATGGCACCACCATTCCCCAAGCCACTCATCCTAAAAATGATGGAATGGTGTAGGGAAAGCAGTAGGCATTGTGGAAAGGACACTGGGTTCCAAAGAATACTTAGTCAGAGGATGTGAGCAGTTTCCAAAGAGGAAATGTAGCTGATGAACAAACATTTTGCTCTGGTTGATGATACAGAAGATGAAAATTAGAGCAGTTCTGAGGTTTTACTACAAATTTAAAAAATTGACAAAGAGGATAAAAGGTGGAAATAGATAATGTTGGAGGGACCATAGTGGGTGAGGTGATGGGTTGGCTCAATGGTTCTGGAAAATAAGCTTGAACTATACCAGAAAGTGACAGGACTATTCTTGTCCTTTGACCTAATGATGCTAGTACAGGACATATACACCCAAGGAGGTCAAGGATAGAGGGAAAGCTCCCATATATGCCAAAATATTTAAAACAGCAATTTTTGAGGAAATAAAAAGCTGAATGTGCATTTATTGAGGATTGGCTGAATAAATTATGGCATATAATTGTAATGAAATAGTGTTGTGCTAAAAGAAATAGCACGTAAGAAATGATAAATTCAGGTAAACTTTGAAAGAGTTGATACTGAGTAAAGTGGGCATAACCAAAATAATAATATACCTTTGATCTTAGTAGAGAAAAAGAAATCTAAAAGTTATCAATACTGCTGTCAATGAAATGATAGGTCTTGATTCCAGAGGACTAGTAATGAGGTATACCTCCCTCCTCTTTGTGGAGAGATGGTGAACTACTGTTTTGGAGTGAGACATTCACTGTCAGATATGGTTAATATAGACATTCACTTATTTGGCTGTGCTTCCTTGTAAGGGAAAGTTTTAGGACTAGTATTATTAGGAAATGACAGCAATATTTTAAATAGAGAAAATTTTAAAAAAAGATCTATTTTTTAAAAAAATTAAGAAAAATATTTGCAATTAAAGGACCTAGGTTAAACTTCTGGCTTTGCTACTTACTGTATCTGTGACCTTGGACAAGTCATTTGACCCTTTTGGAGATGTTTCCTTCTTTGTAAAATACCCAGGCTGGACAAGATGTTGCTGTTGTTGAAGGTTTCTTTGCACTCTAAGTTGGTTGATCCTCTGATTTTTCCTTTTCCCTAACCCCCAAACTTTATTAAGTTACCAAGTTCAATTGATTTGCCCTCTATAATGCCCTTTTAATTTTCTCTTACTGTGCTGGTTCTGGCCATCACTCTCTCTTTCCTTGACTATTATAGTATCATCCTAAGTGGTGGTTTCCATGCCTCCAGTCTCTCCCCTTTCTCTGTAAGCCACCTTTCATACTATTGGCAAAATAACCTTTCTAGGGCAAAGGTAAGACTGTGTCACTCCCATGACAAAAAGCCTTCAGTAGTTCTCTATGGCTTACACAACAAAATATAAACTGCATCTTGGCACTTTGGATCCTCCGCAATCTGGACCCAAATGACCTTTCAGGCATTCACGCATACCCTCTCCATGCTAGGAATGCCCTCCATCCACATGCTTTTCTTCTTTTAAGGCTTGGTTCAATTGTCATCTCCTCTGTGAGACAGGTCACTGACAGGTCCAATAAAAACTGTTTTCTATTTCTTGAATTGTCATAAAAACAGAAATAGCTAGAGTTTATATAGTGCTTTAAGGTTGGCAAAGCACTTTACAAATATCATCACATTTTATCCTCACAACAACCCTACAAGGAGGTAGGCACTGCTATCATCCCTCTTTTACTGAAGGCTACAAAGACTATTTATTTCAAAGCAGGAAGAAAGGGGGTAGGAAAAGCAGGAAGTAGAGTGGTGAAGGGTATGGTGGGAAATGAACACCATAAAAAAGGCATCAATACAACAAAACTTTTTCCCCCATGAAGTGTCTCCTTTGTCTCCGTTGCTTGGGGCAGCTAGGTGGTTCAGTGAATAGAGCGCCAGCTTTGGAGTCAGGAGTTCCTGAGTTCAATTCTGGCCTCAGACACTTGACACGTACTAGCTGTGTGAGACCTTGGGCAAGTCACTTAACCCCAATTGCCCTGCCCTCCTCCCTTCCAAAAAAAAAGAAAGAACCATTGCTCTCTTGTGTTGTACTGTTGTAGTTCAAGTGTTCAGTTGTGTTTGATTCTTTGGGACCCTGAGGACCACAGCATGCCAATGCTGTCCACGGGGCTTTCTTGGCAAATATACTGGGGTGGTTTGTCATTGCCTTCTCCAGTAGATTAAAGCAAACAAATGGTAAATGCTTCGCTCAGGATCACAAAGCTAGGAAGTGTCTGAGACCGAATTTGAACTCAGGTCTTCCCGACTCCAGTGTAAATCTTTGTGTAAATCATGCCTCTTCCTCATAGTATAAACTGCTGGAGTCCAAAGACTTTGTCACTTTTCATTATTGCATTCACCAGTGCCTAGCCCAATGGCTTGCATATAGTAGGCACTCAATAAATTTGCTTTAATTGAATTAACATTTTTAAGTCAATTGGACTCTGGAACAGATGTGGTCTGCTTCTGGGAGCAAGATGGAAGCAGGAGCAGTAAGTAAGGGTTATGACGGGTTGAATTTATCAGCCTCTTAGTATACTGGAGAGACAAAAGGATTTGGAGTCAAAAGGCTTAGGTTTGAGTCCTAGCGTTAATTCCCAACTCTCTCCTTGACCAAATCACTTACCTTTGTCAAAGCCCCAGTCTCTCCATCTGTAAAATCAGTATAATAATGATGTATCTCACAGTGTTGTTGTATGGATCAAATGAAAGAGTATCTGTAAAGTGCTTTGCAAACCTTAAAGCGCCATAGAAGTGTTAGTTAGCCATTATTACTGTCTTTATCAAGTATCCGAGTCCTCCAAGGCAAGCAGATCCAGCCAACGTAAGCCCTACTGTCTAGATTTTCACGGAGTCTGGCCTTTATGCAGGGTAAGAGAAAGAAGCGGATCCTGAGAAACATATGCTTCCTACAGTTACGTTCCCTCCTGCAGGCAGGAGAGAAGTAGTTATGAAATGAACATCTATTTACCCACTCCATATAGTAAACCCACTGTTCTCAATAAAGACTTTCATCACAGTTAGTTAGTATGTACCCCTCCAGTATGTGCATTCAACCTAGGAGACTCCTTACAGTGAGACACTGCAGTTTATTTTGTCAATATCCATTCTAACAATTTTTTTTCCTCTTCTGGCCTTATCTGAAATGACTGTAATTCTTTTTATAAGATTAAGCCGTTTGTTAGCTTCAGCTAACATGAGCCGTTTGCCTTGGAGGCTGAGATATAGGGAGATTAGGGAGAAATTGGCACTGGGCACCATTGCCCAAAGCTGCTGATTTCATATCTGTAGCAGAGAGACAGGAAACATTCTGAAGGTCAGATACCCCAAACAAGTTCCCACGCTACCTCCTACATTCTTGGTTTTCTCTCCTTGTTTATTTCCAAGCTAGTATTGTATCATATAGATGTAGAGTTGGAATGCGGAATATAAATTTCCTGAGGGCAGGGGAAAGTTTTATTTTTTGTTTTTATGTCCCTAGCACCTAATATAATGTCCAACAAAACTTAATAAATGTTTGAGGGGACTTCAGAGGTAATGTAATCCAACCTTCTCATTTTATAGATAAAGAAACTGAATTACAGAAGGTAAATAAGATGCCCAAGTCTGTACAAGTAATTAAGTAGTGGAACTGAGATTCAAACCCTGATCACAGAATCATACATTTAAAGTTGTCAGGGACCTTAGAAACCACATAATTAAAACTTTTTTAAAAAACAGATTTAGAAAAATTAAGCCCAGAAATGTAAAGTCATTTGCTCAAAGTCACCCAGATAGTAAGAGGAGCAGGATTTGACGAGGCCCATAGAGGCTATATCTCAGAACCTATTCCATTACACTGTGCTGAGTTCTCCAACACAAACACCTAAGACACAATTAAGACAGGTGGCCCATTATACATACTTACTGTCCGAACCTCTAATGTGGCCTTATAGGGCACTAAAAATAGAATAGATAAGCTTGCTTATCTATAGCATATATGAATGCCACGTGAGTATATATAATGTAAATAACACACATGAATGTTACATAGCACTTTAGAGAAAAAAGTTTCAACTGTGTTCCTAGTGAGTGGGATTTTTGTTGAACTTTTCATTCACTTCTTGGTAAATTTAGTACATGGGAAAATAGAACGATTGAATCATTGATCCCATTTCTGGGCCTTAGGTGGTCAATTACAGAAAGGAAGATCACATAAAAACTGGAATATTTATCACAGCACTTTTTGTGGTAACAAGAACACTGGACTTGAGGCAGGTGTTCATCATTTGGGGAATAGCAGGATATATGAATATGATAGGATTCTATTGTGCTGTAGGCCGTAATAAATGTGAGGAATTCAGAGAAGTATAGGAAGACTTATGCTCTTGATGCAGAATTCAGGCACCAAAAGGAGAACAGTCTCCACAATGACTCTAGTAATGTCAATGATGCCAACACTAAAAAGCAGCTGAACTCTGATTAATATGATGACCTATATTCCTTCCAGAGGCCATGCATTCGTTCAACAAACGTTTAAGTGTCTGAATGCTAGGTACTGGGGATACAAAGACAAGAGCAATGATAACAGCAAAGTCCCTGCACTCAAGAACCCTACTTGCAGGGAGCAGCATGTATTCAGGTAAGTGCATACAAATATGTACAGCCTATGTGGTGTATGGATGTAATAGAATACTATTTTGCTATAAGAAATGATGAACAGACAGATTTCACAAATGCCTGGAAAGACTTATATGAACTGATGCTGAGCGAAAAGAACAGAATCAAAAGAACATTGTACACAGTAACAGCAACATTGTACAATGATCAACTTGGATAGACTTTAGCGCCTCTCAGCAATGCAATGGTCCAAGACAATTTCAGAAGACTCATGATGGAAAATGCTGTCTACATCCAGAGAAAGCACTATGGAGTCTAAATGCAGATCAAAGCATACTATTTTATTTTTTTTCTTTCTTGTGTTTTTTCCCTTTTGTTTTGATTCTTTCACAACGTGACTAATGTGGAAATATGTTTAATGTGATTGTACATGTATAGCCTATATTAGATTGCATGCTGTCTTATGGAGGGGGAGAGGAAAGAGGAGGGAGAAAAATTCGGAGCTCAAAATCTTATAATACATTTACATGTAATTGGAAAAAAGAAAATACTAATTAGTGGGAAAAAAGAATATTTAAGGATTTCAGGATCTCCATGGTTTGGTGTTTGGTCACTGAGAGAAACCACTAACCATCAATTTATCGATTGCTAGCTAGCCTAATTAATAAATTTATTACTAATTACTCAAAAAATATATACAACATAAATGTAATTTTTGTAGGGGATCGCTAACAACTGGGGGAATCATGATAAAACCCTTCCCTAGGGAGATACTTGGGGTGCTCTGTGTGCTGAATGTTTCATATATTGTCAGATACAGATCTTTCATGTGGGTTGGTTTTACTTAATTGTTTTTCTTTTTGTCATAGGAGTGTTCAGTGGGGGGGGGGAGATGAACAGAAAGGGAAATATTAGGACATGTCTGTGGCGTAATAAATGGAAAGTATCATTGAAACTTAAAAAAAAAGCTAGGACTAAGAGCATTATCAGCTCTAGAATTAGGCCAAGATTTAAAAATGTTCCACAGATATCCCAAAGAGTAATATCTATGACAGAGGTTCTTAATATTTTTGTGTGTGTCATGGCAATCTGGTAAAGCCTATGGTTGAATAAATAAATGAATGAATAAAGCATTTTATGGAATTGCACATCCATTTCACAGGAACTCTAAAATAGTTTGAATTCAGTAACATACTATATAGGAAGAAACTAATTTTTATTTTCTTTGTAAAGTTACTGAATATATTATTTGCAATGTCTTATTTTCTTTTCTGCATTCTTAGTTACTTTTCTCATTTGAATTGAATTTTAAAAATATTTTTCTTTGTAACTCTTCTAAACTCTTTTCAAAATAATGTTTATAAATTCGTAAAAAATATATATAAGATTACAAAGGAAACCAAAGGTTAGTACATAGAAGAGTATAATTTTTTTTTTCCCGTCTAAGTTCAAGGACCATTGAAATCTATCCATGGAATCCAGGTTAAGGACTCTTGATAAAGTAACCTGTCTCTGAAACCTGAGTCTCTCCTTCAGTTGCATAATCTTTTACATTGTTTAAAAATCAAGTGGTACATAATGAGTCTAATGCACATTTCACTTCTGAGGTCCCTGAACAAAAAGAGAAAATAAATACAATCATAATTGAAAATGACTGAAACTATGTTTTTAAAATATCAGAATATAAACTTGGCTTCAAATATCTGCTTGGTGAAACATTTTTCATTTGTTTGCAGTCTCTCAGCATGTGATGCAAAGACTAGAGGCAATTATTTGGATTGCTTCATTAACTTAGGTATTTCAGGCTGAAATTTTTTTTATTTCCCGAATTATCTAGCTCATCTTAGCTCATCTTACACATGTAAGCACTTGCATGCCTAGGAAGAGCATCTCTTTCTCGTCGATGACCTGCTACACTTACCTTTGTGCCCTCAATTTCCTCCATCTGGCTCTGCATTTTAAATGAACCTCTTTAAGTCAACTTGGAGTCTGGCTTGGCAAGATTTATTGAAAACCCATCATATCCTGTTTACTTATTCTGCAATCAGACCCTGCACATTTCTGATATACTAAGGGGAAAAGCTTTGGCTAAAGTGGAATCAATTGTTACAGAGGAAAGTTTTGGCTCTGTCCAGTTCCAGGATATCAAGTTTTCATCTGTGGAAGGCATCTGAAACCTTTTGTCTCATAATAGTGGCAGAGGTTAGCTAGAAGTGGTTGTGGAGTGTGGGTAGGAGGCAGGAGGGAGGTGGAGAGAGGCAGGGGGAGGTTCTGCTAGCCTGGCACACTTTATGCTGAAGGTGTTTTCTAGGAAACTGCCCAAATGTCAAGAGAACACCTTATAAAATGTGGTTTACTTTTCTGAGCCTCTTTTGAAAGTAGATCAGGAAAGCTTAGGCTGTGACAGAGAGGATATGTTATTGTTCCACCTTTGATTAATGGAATGAGTTATTTATATTGTGTTAATGCATTCAATGACCCCAGCTTAGGGTAATTCAAGTTTAGAATTACGAAGACTTATCAAAATAGAGATTTAGGTGGAAAAAGTCACATGATAGAATTTTTTTTTTGTATATAGTGTCAGTAGACATAGAGAGAAGTAGGGCATTTCATCAAGAAAGTAAAATATCTTTTATGAGGCTTTTTGATAGAAAGTGATGTCAATGAAACACCACACCCTGGTCTCAGAATAAAATAAGACCACAAAATAAAAGTGATATAAGGTTCTAGGCCTTGTAGCTAGTTAGACAGTTGATGAGATTCTGTCAAATCAAAGAATTTATTGAATGCCCTATTAGAAACAAACAAACAAAAAAGAAATGATGTCTGTTCTTAAAGAGTCTATAATCTCATTGAGGTAAGAGGCTGGGGTTAGGTAAGATGCACAGAACAAGAAGAAGAAATTTTGAAAATTTGAAGAACGAATCTTATTCTATGAAGTTTGGATTCAGTCAAAGGGCTGCACTTGAGGACCTAGAGGGCCACATGTGGCCTCAAGGCTGCAGGTCACCCACCCCTGGCCTAAGTTATAAATAATAGAGACAGAATTCAAATCCAGGGCTTCTGACTACAAATCCAAACACCTCTCCAGTGCTCGTGTGTCTGGTGCACATTCCAGTACCCAGATAAGTACTTGATTTCAAATCTAAACTTTAGGTGCAATGAAGAAATCAATTATGGGACAGGTATCATAGATCTCTATCTGGAAAGAACTTCAAAGTCTACATAGTCCTGCTTGCTCCATTTTTCAGAAGAGAAAACTGAGGCCCTGAGGGATTAAATGACTTGCCCAAGGTGACACAGGTTGTAAGTGTCAGGTAGGATTTGAACCCAGAGGTGGTGCCCTTTCCTGGTGCATGCAACAGACAAGTAGACTCCCTATCTGGGAACATTTCCTTCCTGCGTCCTTTCTATGATCAAGAGAGCTACTGGGCTGAGACGAAATGGAAACGAGCCATGTTCCTGTGAAGTAAAATACACATACACCTGAGAAATCCTGGATTAAGAGTGTACTCTCAGGGTCTGCAGAATGCAGCTGCTACCATAGCAGTCACTGACACATCAGTGAGAAATCCTGTGCTACGGGGAAAATGGACTTGGGATCA
This sequence comes from Phalanger gymnotis, assembly GCA_028646595.1. NCBI lineage: Eukaryota > Metazoa > Chordata > Mammalia > Diprotodontia > Phalangeridae > Phalanger > Phalanger gymnotis. The sequence goes on along the minus strand of CM053622.1, from coordinate 274,107,967 downwards.
AACACTACTTCCCTTATTATCCACCTTTCGCAAGTCACTTAACTGCTCTGGGCCTCAGTTTCCTCATATATTAAAGGAGGCAGTTGGACTAAATGGCCTTGGAGTTCCCTTCCAACCCTAAATCTGTGATCAATGATCTCATTTTTGCCTAGGCTGATGCAAGATTTCAAAGGCAGAAGATGAGAAATCCCCTCTGAGGGAAATGCCATTTCTAATATGCAGACCCCCACCACATTGGTTGATGAGAAGATACTGATCAGCACCATTATAGGGATTTATCAGGTTTCTAGGGTTGCTAGTTGGCCTTCAATGATGGATATAGTCTTACTCTGTCTTGGTTGGAGCTCATAAAGAGTAACAAGTAAATGTACCACTTTCGTAATCAAAAGTAAAAGAGATAAGCAGCCTGCCTGTTTGGGAACATCACCTACTTTTCACTCTGGTTACAAGATTCCCCTCTGACACATTTGACATAGGATGAAGTCCTAGATATTTTTGTGATCCAAGATTATATTTATGAAGCAATTAGATTTTTCCTACCATGGGAGTTTGAATAAAATGAAAAATATTATAACAATAATAATAACAATGTTTTAAAACAATATTATTATAACAACGATAATAACAAAGCAAAGACAAACTGGTCCAGTAGATAGCTGGCTTCAGATTCAGGAAGGCTTGGGATTGAGTCTTACTTCTGACCCATCCTGTCTGTGTAACTCTGGGTAAGCAACCTAACCTCTCAATACCTTTGGCCAACTCTCCCAGTTGCAGAGAAGGCAAAGAGATCTTCTAGAAATCAATCAAAAAGCGTTTATGAAACATCAACTCTGTGGTAGTCACTGCAAATACAAAGACAAGAGTGAAAACAGTCATTTTCTCTTGGAGAGCTGGGAGAGACTGTGTGTGTGTGTGTGTGTGTGTGTGTGTGTGTGTGTGTGTGTGTGTGTGTGCGTGTGTTTGTAAAGAATAAATACAAGGTGATTTTGAGGAGTGGGTAAGAAAAAAGTCTCTCTATTATTATTTTTTCCCGAGAGTTTTTATATTTGTAAAATCATAGCTTTAATCCAAAAATAAAATTTAAAAACATCAAAAATAATGATGATAATGACAAATGTGGCTGCTTTACCATAAGCCATCATGGAAATGTAGTGATTTTTTTTTACCAGCATTCAGTATTAATCTACTGGTTTGGGCATTTGTATCAGGTAGTGCTTGAATGGGGGTGACTACCCTAGGACCAAACTCTTCTTCCCCTTCTGCTGCCCTTTTTCTCTCCCTTCCCAGCATGATTCAGGGGGAAGGAACACAGGCACTGGAGTGAAAGGGCCTGGGTCTCTGATATTTAGTACTCGTGTGACTTTGGTGAAGTCACTTAACCTCTCTGGGCCTCAGTTTCCTCATCAGTAAAAGTCTCTAGTCTATCCCCCATTCAATTAACCCCAGTGGCTCCTTATATCTAAGATCAAATATAAAGTCCTCTGTTGTACTTTTAAAGCTCTATATAACCTGGACCCTTCTTACTTTCCAGTCTTCTTATTTCTTATGCCCCTCTAGGTACTCTATGATCCAGTGACACTGACCTCCCTCTTGTTCCTCACACAAAAGGCTGTCTGTGTGCCTGGAATGCTTATCCTCCTCTCTACCTCCTGGCTTCCCTGGCTTCCTTCAAGTTTCCATTGAAATCCTGCCTTCTGCAAGAAGCCTTAATGCTAGTGCCTTCCTTCTGAGATTAACTCTAATTTCTCTCTCTCTCTCTCTCTCTCTCTCTCTCTCTCTCTCTCTCTCTCTCTCTCACACACACACACACACACACACACACACACACACACACGTTATTTATACAGAGTTATTTGAATATTGTCTTCCCTATTTGACCACGAGCTCCTGGATGCAGGGTCTATTTTTTGCCTTTCTTTGTATCCTACTTCTTAGCACAGTGCCTGGCATCTAGTAAGTGCTTAATAAATGTTTGTTGACTGACTGACTCTAAGATCCTTTCCAGCTCTAGGTCTATGATCATGTATATGATCTTTGCACTCTACTCTCCTCTAGGACTGACCCAGAGAGAAAGAAAGCCTAGTGGGAAGGCCTATCCTGGGCTATCCTATTTGGGCTGCTAAAATAAGATGAGATTAACTCAGTCCCTCAAAAAAAAAAAACAAAACCAAATAGATCTCATGTGGTAATATGACATCTTGCTGCATTATTTCCCCTACCTATGCCTTGTCTTGCAAGGGGAGTCTGGGCAAATATGAACACAGTTGGCAGAAAGAAAAAAAAAATACTTACGTTCCAAGGCTTTACTGAAGAAAAACAAGCTGCGCAACACGGGACTCATGGATATACCTGCTGCTCTTGCTTCCCAGCAATGTCTTACAACCATTAAGTTCTGCCAAGAATGGTTTCAGTCCCAGCTCCCAGGCCCAGAGAAGCCTTGTATTTAGCAGGGAGAAGTAAACCATGGTTTCCAACACTTGCACGTGTACTAGCAGCAGCGTAGTTGATTGACATATGATGTTTTTATTTTCCATGCAGGAATATGGTTTACCCAAATAGTGCCCTCTCTTTCCTAGCAGGTGCTTGTCTCCTGTCCCTGCTCAGTACTCTCCCCTGTTCCACCCACCCCCGCCCCCAAATCCTTGCTCGCTTTAAGGAACTATGCATGCCTGTGTGTGCACACAGAGACCTGAAGAACAAACACGCTAATCAAACCCTAACTCGAGTTGAGCCAAGGTGAAGAACAAACAGGAACACTTCTCACTCAAATAGGGCTGGACTTGATTAGGAAACTTAAATGTCTTCTTGGAAATATCAAACATCAAACTTCAAAACTTTATTCTTTCTGGACCTAGTTCTCATACTATGACCTACCCCACCTCAACTCTTGCCAGCCCACCAACTGCCCAAGGGAAACTTCTGGATATATGATATTCAAATAGTTGTGCCTTTCAAAAATGACAAACACTGTAGTTTCTGGTCTAGATTCTTAGTCTAGGAGTCAGCCTAAGGCTGACTCCCAAGCTTCAATTCAACAAATGACTCAGGATTTGAGGGTGAGCACTTCTTATATTGACACCATCCATGAGCCCTTCAGAGTTTAGAAGGAACCATCTTTATACTTTCTATGGCCTCAAACATTAAGTAGCTGGTGGCCAACCTTCTCGGGCTGAGAGTCCTTCTGCATTCAATCAGGCTGGTTCTCAGATAGCAGAAATGTATCTATCACTTTGCTCCAGATTTCGAGTTTGTCCACTTTTGTAGAATCTGCTAGAGCTTCACTGGCATTGCCTTGAAGAACCCAGAGATTAATGTTCCTCCTTCCCCCTACCATTATGGCAGTCTGGCTTTGGGTTTAGCACCATCGGTATTAACAACAAAAATAATAATAGCTAGCATTTATATCTTCTTTAAAAAGGTTTAAAAACTTTTTACCTGTGTATATAAATATCTAATGGCATGTTTACCAGACAACACTAAATCTGAGGGATCTCAGAGTTCATCTTGTCCAAGGGTTCTTAACCTGAGGTCTGTGAAATTGTTTAAAAAATATTTTGAAAACTGTATTTCAGTGTAATTGGTTTCTTTTGTAGTCCTACGTATTGTAATTTATTTATTTAAAGACATTATTCTGAATTCCCAGGCTTCACCTGACTGTCAAAGGAGTCCATGACACAAAGCAGTACTGACTGAGAACTCCTAACCTAGTGCAATTTCTTGCCCCATTAATTAATCTTCTTTTCGACATTCCTGAGAAGTGGTCATCCATTCTCTGCTTAAATATTTCTAGGAAAAGGGAAACCCAATACCTCACTAGGCATCTCATTCCTTTTTTGTTTGTTTATTTTGTTTACTTTTTTTTTAACATCACTTTCATTTGTGACACTATCCTTCCCTACCGACTGACCCTACCCAGGAAGACTTCCCTTGGAAGAGAGATTAAGAAAGAAAAAAGAAAAACAGCTCAGTAAAATCAGTGGACACATTGGTAAGTCTGATGGCACATGCAGCATTCTATCCCTGTAGTCTATTATCTTTCTGAAAGGCGGTGTAAACCCATTCTATTTCCAGATAGTTCCATGCAGAGCTGAGATTCTCATTCAGTTTATTTTCAATGCCAGCAAACCAATAGACTCCTATAGTTATGGAATCAGAAAAGGTATGACCTGGAAGGGACCTTGAAAATAATCTAGTCCAACTACTCTTAAAGTATGCATGGGGATAATAGGACGCAATGGGGAAAATAAGACACAGAGAGGTAAACCAACTTTCCACGCAATTAATTAGTGGCTTAGCTGGGACTAGCAAATTGTCTGATTCTCAATCCTTTCATTGTTCTTTCCTTTATATTAGAGATTTTTCTCAAATTCAATTGAATACACATTTATTAAGCATTTCCTAGGTATGTTCATGGTATATTTAAACATTTCAAATGTGCGCCATTCCCTAGCTATGGCTCTTCCCTGACCCATGACCAGTGAAAGGTTACCAGTGATGAAAATGAGCTAGAATTTCATTTCTGGCAACTCCCAGATGCTTTCTTTCCTCTTTTTTCCTGATTGAGTCTTCCTACTTCCTGCTTCCTGCTCCCATTGCTGTGAGAGAAACTAGTGGTTAACTTTAAAAAAAAAAAAGGCTTCCTCTTATATGAAAAGGTCAGGTACACTATGGGGACCTCTTAATTATGTGGCTTATTGCCTCCACCCAAATGGACCTCTTAATTATGTGGCTTATTGCCTCCACCCAAATGGTATGGCGACTTAAGTTCTTGACAACCCTGAAAGGATAGTCTTCAACCCCCCCCCCCCTTATAAGCCCAGTGAGTCACATGACTCAAAACACGAACAACTTCACTTCACTAACTTCTTTGGTGTTATTCACATTTCTGTTTTCCTTAGCCTCCAGTCACTTGACCTTATTATTTTCCCGAGGGAGTAGCTTTTTAAGGAACTAGCCCATATCTGGAAAACCCTAGGGTATATATTCAAATTAAAAAACAAAACAAAATGCCTCCTTTATTCTTAGGTCTTATCTATCCTCACAGCTTATGGGTTCTTAACCTGTTACATATCAGATATATTTTTAACAGGCTGGTGAGGCCCATTGACCTCTTCTTTTAATAATTCTTATAAATGCATAAAATAAAATACATATTTTTTGTATTTTATTACAAAGATTATTTGTAATTTATTATTATTATTATTATATGTAAGGGATTACAAAGAAAACGAAGAAATTACAAAGAAATATACTTATCAGAATATCTATCTATCTATCTCTCTATCTCTCTATCTATCTATCTATTTATTTAAAAACCAAGTTCAAGAATCCCAAGTTAAAAATCCCTGCCATAGCCAGAGACATCACACATAAGGTCTGGGGTTATATAAGACTATTTTGTCTTCACCCCTCACAAGGGAGTTTCTATCTTTAACTCTACATAAGGTCATAGTGACTCATTACCATTAATCTCCTCTCTTACCCAATGCCTGTTCATTTCCTCGCTTTTTGCTGGGCCTCGGCATTCAGGGAGAGCACGTCACTCTTTCTCCAATTGTTCCTCCATCTTTTTCCTTCCTCCTGGGCAATGAGTCAGATTATTCATATTAGCTGAGGTGGTATCGCAAAATATCTAGAAAAGGTGAGGGTGGGAATGAGATATCTGAGTTTCTGAGAGAGGAGAGTCTATAGTATTCAGTACACTATGCTATCCTTCACTTATATTTGAATTCAACAATAGTTACTTATTAATTATTTGTCATGTAATAGAGCACCCTATTAGGTATTAAAGAGAATGAAAGATTTAGACAAGACATGGTTTGTGTTCTCACAGAACTCAGATTCTGATGGGAAAGAATTCAGCAAGTAAAAAGGAGAACATTCTAGGCATAAGTAACAGCAAAAGCAAAAAGAGGAGGCAAAGGCAGATAGTACAATTAGATGGAGTATAGTGTGTGAGAAAGGATGAAACAAGGCTAGAAGTAGAATCGCATTGGATAGTAAAAGGTTTTGAATGCTAGAAAGAATAAGTATCCACTCAGGATTTTCAAGTGATTAATTTACACCATATCTGGTTTATTCTGTTTGGTTTGGGGCATCATATTTTATTTTTAAATTGATTTTTTTCAGTTGGCAAAAAAATGAATGTATTATTCTACACCTTAACTCTATCACCTTTGTATAAGGAGACAGGCAGCATATTTCATCACTGATACTCTGGAATCATGGTTGGTCATTGAACTAAACCGAATTCTCAAGTCTTTCAAAGTTATTCATTCTCATAATGTTCTTGTTATGGAATAAATCATTCTCCTGATTTGGACACTCCCCTTTCCATCAGTTCATAAAAATCTTCCCAAGTTTCTTTGAATATGTCCCTTTAATAGTTTCTTTTAGAATGATAGCATTTCATTACATTTATGTGCCCTAATTTGTTCAGCTACTCTCCCAACTGGTAGGCACTTTCTTACTTTAGTACTTTGCAACCACAAAAAGAACTGCTATAAATATTTTTGCTCCTATGAGCCTTTGTTCTCTTTCCTTGATCTTTTTGAAAATAGGACTAGTAGTAGCATTATGGGGTTAAGGGTCTCCACAGTTTATTGACT
>CM053622.1:274075690-274095118 GCA_028646595.1 Phalanger gymnotis | reverse complement strand
CTACTACTACATTTATATGGTGCTTACTATGTGCCAGGCACTGGGCTAAGCACTGTGATAATATCCCCTTTGATCCTCATGACAACCCCTGGAGGTAGGTGCTATTACTATTCCCATTTTAGAGTTGAGGAAACTGAAGTAAAGAAATGTTAAGTGACTCACCCAAGGTCATATAGCTACTAAATGTCCAAGGCCAGATTTGCACTCGGATCTTCCCAATTCCAGGTCTGGTGCTCTATCCATTATGCCATCAATTGTGATTCTGAGTCACCAAACTGTAGAGTTGGAAAGGACACGAGATCACATAGTTCAGCTATGCTCAAACTTTTTGGTCTTACGATCCTTTCATGCTCTTATTTTTGGGGACTTCGAAGAGCTTTTGGTTACATGAATTCTATCTATTGATATTTATCATACTAGAAATTAAAATGTTATAGCATTATTGTGAAAATAGTTTTGACCTTGCTGTCACCTTGAAAAGGTCTTGAGGACTCCCAGAAGGGCCTGGAGCAAACTCTGAAAACTGCTGATCTCAAATACAATGATCTGAGACAATTCCAAAAGACTCATGATAGAAAATACTATCTATAATCAGAGAAAGAACCATGGAGTCTGAATGTAGATGGAAGCAGACTATTTTCACCTTTTTTTTTCCTTTCTTGTGGTTTTTCCCTTTTGTTCTGATTCTTGTTTCACAACATGATTAATGTGGAAGTATGTTTAGTATGATTGTACATGTATAACCTACATTAGAATGCTTGCCATCTTGGGGAGGGGGGAAAGGGAGAGAAAAAAGTTTGTAACTCAAAATCTTATTAAAGTGAATGTTGAAAACTTTCTTTACATGAAATTGGAAAAAAATGAAATACTAATAAAAAAAAAGAAAGAAAATTGCTGATCTCGTCCAACCTCTTAATTTCTTAAGTGAGCAGCAGAAGTCTTTAGAAATCAAGTGATTTGCCCAATGTCACACAATGAGGGGCCGAGCCTGGAACAGAAGCCAGACTACCTGATTCCCGGTGCAGGTTTTTACATTAAGCCAAGCTGATTCTTATTCAATTTAATTTTCAAAAAATCCTGAATCCAAAATAGTTATTTGTTGGAAGGATAATTGATAACAAGAAACCCGAGGAATTCATTTTGTATCCAAAATTATCATAGTCATATGGTTACTCTCATCATTTTAAAATTACTCCTCCTTTGAATATCTGTATTTCAAATGAAGGAACTGAAAATATGCTGAACAAAATTGTACCTGTGATATCAAAATAGATGCTGTTGTAAATAACCTGGAAAGTCTGAGTGAAGTTCAAAATGGTCTTGATAAATTGGGGAGAAATTCTCTCCCTTTAAATAGGAGAAATTTTATTAAGTGGATATGAAAGGCACACAGAGTCAAAACTGAGCAGCAAAATCCAAGACAAGCATGGGCTGGGGAAAGATCAGATGTACAAACACAGGATGCAAGAGCGGAGGGAGGTTATGTTAGTTGACCGCAAGCTATGATTCAACCATGCTGTGTTATTTCTGTGTGGAAAAAATACCAACATAATAATGAGATGTAGTGAAAAAAATGTGACATGAAAAATCTAAGATGTAGTTCTCTTTATTGTGTGTAGATCACATTTAACTAAAAGTTTTTATTCATATTTTATATTACCATAGTATTTCCAAATATCCCTCCTCCTCCCAAAGAGCCATCCCATAAAAAAAAAATAATCTTTTTAGAGAGGAAAATAAATCAGCACAACTAATCAACACCGTGAAAGGTCTGAAAACATGTGTAACACCTGTAGACTTTCCACCTCCAAAGAGCAGTAAGCTGAGGATATCATTTGATCTTTATAATTTTGATCTTTAATTTTTTCATCCTTATGATTTTGTCACTTTTACTTTTGATTTTTTGGTGTGTCATTCTTTCCATTCCATTGTTGTGGCGACTATGTATATTATTTTCTTGGCTATGCTTTCTTCACTTTCCATTAATTCACATAGATCTTATGCTTCTAGGTACTTACCACATGCACCATTTCTTAAAACACAGTAATAGTCCATTACATTTATGCCACGATTGGTGTGGCCATTTCCTAATTGATGGGCATCTATTTTGTTTCCAATTCTTAGCTATCACAAAAAAAATGGTGCTATAAATATTTTGGAGAATATGAGGACTTTCTTCTTATCGATGACTGCCTTGGGGCACAAACCCAATAATGGAGTCTCTGGTTCAAAAGGGATGGACATTTTAATTAATTTGTTTGCAAAATTCCAAATTGTTTTCCAAAATGGTTGTATCATTTCACAGCTCCACCAACTATATATTACTGCACCTATCCTTTCACAACCCCTCCAACATTGACTAATGACATTTTTGTCATTTGTACCGGTTTTCAGGGTTTAAGGTAAAACTCTGGATTGTTTTTATTTGAATTTCTCTTATTGTGTGTGAATTGGAGCATTCTTTCATGTGATTTCGAATACTTTTCAGTTCTTTTGAGAACTGTTTGTTTATATTCTTTATCTATTGAGGAATAGCATATACGTGTATTTGTGTGTATACATATACAGACATAAATGTATATATACACATACAATATATACATGTATCTATATCTTGGATACCACACTCTTCTCAGAGAAATTTGATGCAAAGATTTTTTTCCCCACTTGACCACTTCCCTTCATACCCTAACATTGTCTGTGCAGAAGTTTTTTGGCTTTATGTAACCAAAGTTATCTATTTTATCTTTTGTAATTGCCTCTATTTCTTCTTTGGTGAAGAATACATTTCCTGCTCATAGCTATGAGAGGTATATGATCTGTTTTACTTCTGTTTTTGTATTATAGTGTTTTTTAATATTATGTTTACATATTCATTTAGAATGTATTGTGCAATATACTACAAGGTGTTGGTCTAAGCTTAATTTCTGCCAAACTACTTTCCAGTTTTCCCAGGAGTTTTAATCAAATAAGAAAATTTTTTCCTAGGTAATTTACATTTTCCACTTTATCAAGTACTGGCCTCTTGAGTTCTATAGTTTCTGCATTTCCCTTTCCTAGTCTGTTCCATTGGTCTATCTCTTTATTTTTTAACTGATACCATACTGTTTTGATGACTACTTCTTTCTAATATAATTTAAGGTGCTGATTATATTTTATTAAAATAGTACATTCTGTTCTGTTCATTTCGCTTTTTAAAAAAATATATTTAAAAACTAGAGAGAAGATAGAGAAGGGTAAGAAGAATGATTAAAGAGATGAAAATTGGCTCAAAAAATATGGCTGAAGGACTAGGGATTGTTTAGTCTGAAGCAATGTTTGCTAGCTAATATGTTCAAGTACATAAATAGTTTTTATGATGTCATCGAAAAAGGCCTGATTTTCATTAAGAACCACATTGGTGAAAACGGAATTCAAGGAAAGAAGAGAGATTTCAATTGGGCAGAAGGTCTTGATAACAAGAGTGGTCAAGCAGCGGAATTGGCTGCCAAGAAAATGGATGGAGTTTGCATCTGATATCTTTAAGAAAAGACGATAATCACCTGCCTCCCTGGGATAGAGTAATCGTTTGTGTGAAGAGAGGATCATATCAGACAATCTCCCATTTCCTTTCCAGCTCTAAGTTGGTTTGTTTGTTCCTCCACTATGTGATCTCATCGATTTGGATGTTCCTTCCAACCTTGCAGAATGCATCCCACTCCTGGGAGGCCATTTAGCATTGCTCTTGGCCTTGGCCTTTCACGCACAGTTTAAAAACTCTGATTCCAGGACCCTCACCTGACGAGATTGAGAATTGCTTAAGGGAATGAGACTTTGATTTTATTTCTCTTTATGTCCTCCCTTAATTTCCCTATGTACATGCTTAGTGTATTATTTATCAAGTGGATGCTTATTAAATATTTTCTGAATGAATGCATAAATAACATGTGAGAGTATGGAGAGAACCTGCAGATATGACTGTGGAGTTTGAAGAAGCACGGAGAACAGAAGTACTAAAAGACAGGAAACTGGTAAATGGTCCAATTTTTCCAAAAAGAGTAAATGGAGGATTCTGGAAATTAGGGACCAAAGAGCTTGATGTCAGTGCCCAACAACATTGTAGAATAGACATAGCCAGCTTTTGAGTCCTTTGAAAAATAAGCCCAGGGATTATTGACATTTTGCCAAACTAACCTCATTTTCTTTTCTGATACAGTACTAAATGGCAGATCAGGGAAATACCTGTGTGTCACCATGTGACAAACTCAGTGTGTCAGGATTTCAGAAAGTCATTTGACAAAAGTTTCTCATGCCGCCTGGGTTGGCAAGAAGGAAATGTGTTCTAGATGTTAAAATATTTAGAGATATTCAAGATTGGATGAATGACCACCAGGGGGGTAACCTGTGGCCTCAAGGTCACATGTGGCCCTCTAGGTCTTCAAGTGAGGCCATTTAACTGAATCCAGACTTCACAGGACAGAGCCACATGTGGCCTCAAGACCACAGACTCCCTAGCCCTGGACTAAGTCCAAAAATGATTAATAGATCACTGTCAACATGATTGAAAGTGGTTAGTGGAGGTTCCCTGGAATCTGTTCTTATCCCATTAATATTTACAAGTAAATTGATGAAGATATAGATGACATCAAACTTTCAGATGAAATAAAGTAAGAGGAATAGTTAAGATACCACATGATAGAGAAAGAGACAGGATTCAAAAAACCATAAGATCCCTTACTCTTGTTCTTTCTCATATCCTCTGCTCTAAAACTATGACATAAGAACCAATTTAGGTAATGGCAGTTCAGAAGACTGACCTTTCTCTGCTTTTATAAGCAGCAGAGAGGGAAAGAAGCTGTTGTCCCCATTAGCACTGCTGATAGCAATTATTGCCTTGCTATTTTCACAGCTCATTGGCTCTGCCTTTCTAGCCATGGAAGAAAATGGCAGTGGGACTATCTCTTCCTTCATCCTGGACACTGTATTGCCAGGGATGCAGACTAGGATCCCATTTAGGCTTTTGGCTACACGGTCACTTACTGTTAACTCAGTTTGAACTTGCAGTACACTAAAACCTACAAATCTTTTCCCACACATAACGTTGCCTGGCCATGACTCTGTTCACCCTGTACTATACAGTAGATTTTTTAAATTTCTATTCAATTTTACCATATTGGACTTGGCCTACCTTTCTAGCCTCTGAAGACTTTTATGGATGTTGGAGAAGGGATTCTGAGGGAGGCATAGACTGGGAGATTTGGCCTCTGGGCACCCTTCCTACTGTAAGATTCCCTAACATGAGAATTCCTCCCATTCATCTTCTTCTTGTGACTCCTCGCCCTATTGCTGAATTTGGAAAGCTATAGAAAACTACCAGGTAAAATCTTCTAGAAATAGCTAATGTAGAGCTTGAGTGCATAATCTATTGATTTGATTATCTCCTAAATTGTTCATCAGGGTCTTTCATATCCTGGCTGTTTCTCTTGCTGTTTTGATTTCCTGACTTCGTGATGCTTTTAAATGTTTAAATCGGCTCCTTGAAGTTTGGACTCCAGGCTTATCTTCTCCTTCACTCTATTCTGGCTTTCTAGGGATTCAGCCTCACGTCTCCACTGGAAGTCTCTCCTATGATATTGTTGCTTCATTCTCTAAATTCTTCAAGTGACATTTGTTTATTTCTCCACTGCAGTTATTTTTAGGACTCCAGATCAAAGGACTCCCTGACAGTCTCTGGGACCATCTATAGTCACATGTAGTCATAGGCTCAAAGGATCATATCTTTAGAGAGGAAAGGGACCTTAGATGTCATCTAGCCTATCTCCCTTATATTTGAGATGATGAGAAACTGAGGCCAAGAGAGGTTTAGAGACTTGTGCATGGTGATGTAGGCAGTACTTAGGTCCAATATTTGAAATGATCCCAAATCCCCCTTGCTTTTTTAAAAAAAAACATATAATATTTCATTTTTCCCCAATTACATGTTAAAACAATTTTTTAATATTTTTAAAAAATCTATATTCCAAATTTTGTCCCTCTCCCTTCCCTCTTCCTTGAGACGATAAGCAATATGATATAGTTTACACATGTAATGCTTGAATATTAATTTCCTTTGAAGGATTTCAGAACTACATTTTCTGTATGTGAAAATGTTTCTGTTCTGTTGCTTGAAAACACAGATGGACATTTACTCAACTACTTTTAAACCTATGATCATAGCTGTATATGTATGTAAAAAGGCTTAGGCTGAAAGAAAGAAGGGAATTTCTTTTATTTCCAAGTAACTGGATCATGTTTTTAGAAAGTAGATAGAGAAGGAAAAGAAATAGGTTTGACCGAACTTCATAGTTTAAGAAATTATTATTTATAAATAGATATGATGCATTAAGGAATGTCATATAAAACATAGACAGTCCAACCCTGGGTGATAAAGTTAACACGCTTATGGTTTTGATGGCGAAAATAAAGATAAATTATTATGCAGGAAAATTGTGATGTCCTCCTGGCTTGGGGCTGCCTTTCTTCCACTGCTAAAGGGGTCATAGTTGCATAGTTCTGACTACATCTCTTTCCTGCTCCAGCGACTCCCTTGTGCCTGTAAGATAAAATAAAAACTTCTCTGTTTGGACTTTAAAACTCTTCAGAATCTGGCATCAATTTACCTTTCCAGGCTTACTGTGCATTATTGTCTTTCAAGCACTCTATGTTCCAACCAAATTGTTCTGCTGGCCATTGGGGCTACATGTCTTTCCATATGACATTTCCGTGACTTTGAAGAGACTATTCCCTGTGACTGGAATATATTTCCTTCTCACTGCTACCTCATGAAATCTCATGAAATCCTTGGCTTCAAAACTTAGTTCAAGAGTCAACACATATGAAAATAACTAGCCTGATACCTCCAGATGCTGGGGCCCTTCCCACCCAAATTACTTGGTATATATATTTTATATTTAATTTCCTATGTATCTATTTTTCCCTCCCCCCCTCCAATAAAAAATAAGCTCCTTTAGGGTATGAGCAATTTCATTTTTATCTTTGTATTCTCCAGCTCCTGGCAGAGAGCCTAGCATATAGTAGGTGCTTAATTAATGTGTATAATTGAATTCAGTTACACTGTCACCTATTTTATGCTCTTGGGCCTTCTGTATAAACAATTTCTCATGTATTTCTCTCAGGCCTGGCCTTTGGAGTCACCGACATCTATTTTCTTTTATCCAGTTTTGTTTTCTACTCCTCCAAGGCCTTTTTCTCAAAGCGTGGATAAATAGGAAAGGTGGGCTGGCAGGTAGATCGATATTTCACCTTGGCCTTCACCTTCAGATGATGCCTTTGAATTGACCAACATGTTGGTGGGTCTGTGTAGGGAACAAAGACAAAATTCCAGCTCAGGGAGGACGTAAGAACTAAAGGCTCTTATTTCAGCTGCCAATGAGAAATCTGTCTTGTGTAACTTGCTCACTATTAATTATTTTACATGTTACAATAAAGTATAAAAAAAAAATGAATCCCAGAGTCCTAGGAACTTGAGATTTGAGAGAGGCCTTAGAGAATATCCAATCAAGCCCTCATTTTGCAGAAGAAAAAGCTAAGATTCTAGAATCTATCTGGTCATCTTCCCATAAATTCTCTTCTACGGCATCCTCATGATATAGACGTGGCTTTGGGCTCTCAAAGGTTGTGCGAGAACAGAATTCTTCCTGTCCTAGAATTCTTTCTAGCTGAGCTCCAGAAAATTCTATTGTTCAGCTAGAAAGAATTTGGGATATGGGTCTGGTAATATATTGTGTGTTTGTTGTCTGAAGACTAACTTAGCTAAATGCAGAGAGGCTCATCCAGCACCAGATTTTTCATAGGACGGTGGATTTTTATTTCTTTACTTTTTAGCCACAACAATCTTTGAAGCCTTCTAAGTTATAGTGGTATCACAGAATCCTAGATTGAGATTGGAAGGGCCCTCAGAGTTCATCCAGTCCAACCCTGTCTTTTTCCAGATAAGGAACCTGAGGCTCAGAGATGTTAGATGTCTTGCCTCGGGAGAGTCTTGTGAGTATCAGAGGTAGGATTTGAACCAGATCTTCACAACTCAAGCCTCAGAGCTCCATCCACTCTACCATCATGCATCCTGGTGCAATCTGCATCAGTGGAGGAAGTACATACATGGAAAAAATTACTGATCCTTTGATTGAATTAGATCAGAGACAGATCATAGAGTCTGGGATTTGGGAGAAACCTTAGATATTTAGTTCAATGTCATTTAATAAATGACTGGGTAGAAATGTGAAGTAGGGGTGTCTAAGTGGTGCAGTGGATAGAATGTCAGACCTGGACTCAGGATCTTCCTGAGTTTAAATCTGGCCTCTGACACTTATTAGCTGTGTGATCCTGGGCAAGTCACTTACCTCCCCCCTTGCCTCAGTTTCCTCATTTCTAAAATGAGTTGGAGAAGGAAATGGCAGACTACTCCAGTATCTTGGCCAAGAAAACCCTAAATGAGGTCATGAAAAGTCCTACACCACTGAAAAACGACTGAACCACAACAAAAAACAAGAGACTTGAAGTAATTTGTGACAAAAAGACCAAAGTCACACAGCTGGTTGGTGGTAGGGTCAGGATTAGAATTCAGGACCTAGTCTATTGAACCAATATTCTAGGATCTTTTTCTAAACTGGCTCATTAATTCCCATATTAAAACAAATTCCATATCAAGTGATGCCTCCGATGTATAACAACTACCTACATGAAAGGCACATCATATTACATAATAGAGATAGCTACTATAAACATAAACACACATATGGGAGAATAAAGAGGGAGTGCCCTATCCTTCTATTCTGTACACAGTAAATTAAACATTGATGGGCTGATCTGATTACTGACATATAGCAACATAGCAACATATTTGTTCTGAAGCTTCTGACTCATTCCGATGAAAGCTTTTCACAATCTGGTCCCTTTCTACCTTTCCAGTCTTCTTTACACATTACTCCCATGCCACTTGCTCTATGGTCTAGCCATTCAGGTTTATTTACTCTTCCTCACATATGACCCTACATCTTCCGCCTCTGTGCCTTTGTATCGGCTGCTCTGAATGCCTGAGATGCTCCCCCTCATCACTTACATCCCTTGGAATCCATGGTTTCCTTCAAAACTCAGTTCAAAAGCAGCCCCGCTACATGAAGGCTCTTATCATTCCTCCACCTGCTCCCTCCAAAACCTCCATTTGAAGTTGATGTAGATTACAAAACATCAGGAGGAAACAGCTGGTGAGGTGAAAGTTCAAGGACTTGATGATTTTAAAGATTGTTTTGCAGAATTCCTTTGTTCAGGCCTAGTTTATCTGTACTTTACTTTAAAGGAGATGTTTAGCAGATCCTTAGCTCTGGACAATGAGCTAGTCTTTTCATAATTAGCCCCAGATTTTATGGAGTATCAAAGCCATCTTTAAATGTAAGTCTTTGTAGTTACAAAGCATAAAAGGTTAAACTGCTTCCAAGAATACAATACAACATAGATAATGCTAATTCGTGGCTTTCTGAGTCCAAATGAGGCCCTAGAGATCTGTTTCTATTTGAGTTTGACGCCATGGGGCCTGTCTATTATTTATCGCTCACTCTTGGCTACATGACTAGCCCACCTCTTTTCCTGGTCAAATTTGATGCTGGGTGACATAATTTACTGTATTTCTCTTGTACTTTTTTATTGGGTATATGTTACAGCTTCTTTGCCACCCACCATATACCTCTGCCTTCCTCTTTGGTCGACCCACTGTTTGAACTTTTCAGACTTTACAGACATACTGGAGCAATTACAGTCTTGAATGTGTGTGTGTGTGTGTGTGTATATCTCCATAAATAAATAAATATGTATATAAGTGTATATAGACACATATAGATATATATACACAAACACACATATCTATATATGTATACAAATACATGTGTATATGTAATTCCAGTGGGGGACATGTACTACATATGTAATATACTATATAATATAATGTACATATTTTATATATATGTATATAGTATGTTATCCCCCTATCAGATTATATATACTAGAATATTATACTATATAATATATATAATATAATGTGCATATTATGTACACATATAGCATATGTAATCTCCTTATTAGAATGTAAGCTCCTTGAGGGTAGAGACTGTTTCACTTTTGTCTTTTTATCTTCAATTCTTGGCACAAATAGCAGGTCTTTAAGAAATACTTGTTGATTGATTGATTGAGTCCCATCTACAATATCGTTTCCATATATTAAAACCAGAAGATAAACATTAGTTTTTTTTAACCTTTAATTTATCATTTGGTATTTATTTAATTATAGCAATAATTGTAATCCAGTGACACACAGACAATTTAATTTCCTTTTGTAATAAAGTCTCCCGTACTAATTTAAAAGCAGTTTAGTGTTTTAAGCTTTTTAACTACAAAAGCTCACATTTAAAGATGACTTTGATGCTTCATAAAATCTGGGGCTAGTTGTGAAAAGACTGGCTCATTGTCCAGAGCTCAGGATCCTGCTAAACATCTCCCTTAAAGAAAAGTATAGATAAACTAGGCCTGAACAAAGGAATTCTGCAAAACAAATCTTCAAAATTACTAGGTCCTTGAACTTCTAGCTCACCAGCTGTTTTCTCTTGATGTTTTGTAATCTACATTAACTTCAAATGCTTAGAAATGCTTGAAGCCCCAAGTTTCAAAGGGCTAGAGAAGAAAAAGGAGAAATCTGTACCCCTTAACTGGGCAGGCTTCATCTGTGACTTGTCCAAACTTGTTGCCTTAGAAGAATGTTAAAGTGATTGAAAATTCAAGGTAAGTCCCTTGCTCTTTTTCGACTAAGCACAAATCCAATGAAAAGTCATTAGTTCTAAATTTAGAGACAAAGAAAGGCAACAATAAAAAACAAAGTCAGTAAACTAAGGCAGACTCTCTTTACCCACTGCCTAAAGGTGTGGCACGTGTTCAGGTAATATCTGCTCCTAACAACTAGTCTGGGGGCATCAGTTAGTGGATCAAATTAACTTCTTTCATAAGAATGAGGACTTTGGGATTTTGGAGGCTAGTTTGGCAAAGGTCATATTCATAAGGCTGGGATAGAGAGCGTATTGTCAGCTAACGGTATGGGGTTTTCTCCGGGACAAACAAACCAACAAACCAAGAGCATTTGAAAATTTGAGTTTTGGAGAAACTCATATATAGCAAATAGTAAAATTCCAGAAAGTAAAACATTTTTTGTGGGGCTTTTTTTGGATTGCTCAAGCATTTTCCCCTTGACAAAAGGAGAGTATCTGCTTGTAAAGCCTGCTTTTTATTTTCATCAAACCTAGAGGCAAAAATAAAAACTATTTAAGCTCCTTTCTTTTGAAGTACAAAACTGATTTTTTCCCATACAGAAAGTATTTTCACATAGACTTAACACTAATCTCCTCATCATAAAATAACATTAAATGAAATACCAACCAAAAAACCAGTTTCACAAGGAACACACATGAAAAACCTGTGCTTGAACATATCTTTCATGTGAGCCCAAGAAAAACATATGATCTGCATATTGTATATTTCCATAAGTATTTCTGCTAACAAAGTTAGTATGCCTATCTTCCAGCAGGCGGCATGATGGAGTGGGCACACTCCCCTCAGGTCTGGATCCTGGCTCTGAAATTTACAACCTATATAGATGGCCTTGGGTAGGTCATTCAATTTCACATAATTCAGTTCAGTATATAAGGTACTATTCCACGGAGCAGGGGATATGAAGATGAAGGGGAGAGGCAGGGAGAAAAGAAACCCATTTCCTGCCCATGGAGAGCTTCTTATGTACAATTAAGGAAACCTATAATTTGAGGAGGTTGAGAGTTCTAGGATAGTTTAGTATAGAAGGTGGAACTTGGAGTTCATGTAGACACTAACTAGCTGTTTGACTTTGGACAAGTCACTTAACTTTTCTTACAAAGTTATTATGAGGATCAAATGAGCTAATGTACGTAACGGTTTTAGGAACTATAAAGCTCTACATAACGATTAGTCCTTATTGCTATTATAATTATTAATAATAGCAGCAGTAATCGGGGTAGCAGCAACCATAGCAGTAAGGGGATCAGGAAAGGCTTGCCATAGCTTTGAGTCTAACCTTGAAGGAAGGTAAGGATTCTAAGAGGTAGCAGGCAGAAGGAAGTATGAGAGATAGCCTGTGGTGGGAGGTGGAATGCTGACCTTGCAGAAGAGCAAGCAGGTCAGTTTGGATGGAATGAAGGGAAAGATGAGAAATGAATCTTCAGTTGTCTGGAGCCATGCCATGAAGGAATGTAAATGCCAAGCTGAGGAGTTGGTATCTTATCCCAGAAGTGATGGGGAGCCATTGAAGCTACTTGAGCAGGAGAGTGACGTGGTCAGAGCTGTTCAGAGGGAGAAAGATGTTGGCATCTATGTAAAGGATAGATTGGAGAACTGGGGCTCTGAAATCAAAGCGATCAATGAGGAGGCCATCACAATAGATCAAGTGAGAAGTGATCAGGGCCTGAAATAGGATGGTGGCTCTGTGAGCAGAAAGAAGGGAAGGGATATGAGATATTTTGGAGGTAGAATTGTTAAGACTTTTCAAGTGATTCGATTTGTTGGCGAGGAGAAGAAATGCATCCAGTATGGCTCTGAGATTGTGGAAGAATGGTGGTAAGGTTCAGTTTCTTCCTCTGCAAGATGAAATGCTTGGAATAGATGGTTCCTAAGGTCTTTCCAGGGGCAACTAGGTGATGCAGTGGACTGAGCACCCAGTCTGGAATCAGGAAAACTAGAGTTCAACTCCAGACTCAGACCCTTTCTAGCTGTGTGACTCTGGGCAAGTCACTTAACCCCTATCTGCCTCAGTCCCTTATCTGTAAAATGGGAACACAGTGGAGAAGAAAATGGTAAACCACTCCAGCATCTTTGCCAAGAAAACACCATGGACCTTGTCCATGGGATCATGTAGAGTTGGACACAATTGAACAACAACAAGGTCTCGTCCAGTCCTAAGTCCTGTGAAATCCACACTTTCTTATGGTAAGCCACACATAGAGCACAGATACTCCTGTTAGCAGCCCAAGGCATGAATGCTTGGTTTCTCTTAGAAATTTTTTTTTCTTTTAGGTATATGTTCTTCTGATATTTATTACACATGGGGGTATTAGTTTGGATTTAGGAAACATGATTAATGACTTTTAACTGTAAGTATGACACCCTAAGGATTCAATGACTTTTTAAATTGCCACCCAGGGAGTAAAATTAGCTTTTGAAGGAAAAAAAAATCAGAGTGATGAACAGGATTTCCATTACACATCATTATGAAAAAAATTAAGAATTATTTTCAATGTGTGTATCTTTCTGTCCCTTTGACTGTTGGCTTCCTGCCAAACACCAATGTTCTGCATATTTAAAATATCACTTATTCTAAATAATGATGATCCCATAACCTTTTAAATTGTAGTTTTCCACAGTATGGATGAGTTAAAAAAAAAAAAAGGAGATGGTGGAATGGATATAACTGTGACTGTGTACTCATCTAACTAGAAAAAAAATTGAATGTGCTTACAATGTATTTTCTAAATTGTTTCCTCCACAATTAATTAATCTGAATGACTAATTCCACTGTAAGTATAAGAGAAAATCCAAAGAGCTTGGTATCTTCAAGAGCCCATATTTAGAAAACCAAAACTGATTGAGCAGATTAAAGTGGGACTCTGCTATATGTAGCTTGTTCTCCATTGGAAATCTCATAAAATCAAATAATGCTTCCATGTTGGATAGGATTTTTTTTCTTTTGGAATGAATTGTCAAGGAAATGAGGGCTGCCTACACACTTATTCCTTCTGGAATGATTTTCCACAAAGAATCTTCTCATCATTGACAGAAGCAACTTTGTGATCCTGTGACCCCCTAGCCACGAAATGACTTCCGTTTTGGCAGGAGAATGAGGGGAGGGTGGACTTCAACTAAGGAGAATCCATTAATACAATATTCTCCTTTTTGGTCATTGTGGTTTTACTTTTCCCATTTCAGACCACTTAGTTTTGGTGAGGAGGAGGCAACCATAAGATCACATGAACTGACATCTATGATGTCATCTATCCCCAGATAGATGGATGTACATGGAAGAGAGCTGCAGTCTTCTCTAAATGCACATGTACACATATATATCTCCCCTCCCCCCACATTCCTAACATAGAATCATGGAATTTTTAGAACGTTGAAGGACCTTAGAGATAATTTGATCCAACCCCCTTGTTTTGCCAATGAGAAAAATGAAGCTAGGTTTAATGTCTTGCTGAAGGAGAGAATTCATGTGATAGGCAGTTGGCTCAAAATAGTCCTAAAAAATAGCATATGCTTTTAACTCAAATAGGTATTGAATTCTCATTCTTAGTAGATTTCTATAGGAAATGATTATAGCTAAGGGGAATATCTTTGTTGTTTTCGGTTTCCCGTTTTCATTAGTAGCAGATTGTTTGACTAGGTCAGGTTGAAGTGATTGCCATGGTATAGTGTTTTCTTATAATTATCTTTTCTTCTAATTTGTGATTGATTTTTACCTTTATTCTAAATGGTCAAGGCCTGATTCTGATGTGACTACAATGTCATTTGCTAGTCATTCCCTATCAAGAGACATTTTAGTTTTTGAAAATTTTGAAAATGCTTATTTTTAATATGAAAGGTTTGCTTTGAGTTGAGCCTCAAAGGAAGGTAAGGATTCTAAGAGCTAGCAGTGAGAAATACAATAAACATTAACATGTTCATATAAAAAGAACAGAAAAAGAGGCTCACATCTGAAACCATGACTCTCTCTTTAAGACTGTACAATTTTTATAGCACATATTAAATTTAATACAGTAGTGCCAATACTGATCTGCTTGTCTGTGTCTTTTTCTTAAAGTCTTTATGTTAAAAAGCAATCTTTTTCATTTTACTGATTTTTTTTTTTTGGTGCTCTACATGTCTAGGACCTTTTGATTCTCTTCTTGAAGTATTCATGATATTCATATTACAGGCATACCTCATTTTATCGAACTTCACTTTATTGTACCTTGCAGATGTTTTTTTAAAAATTTAATTTTTTTTACAAGTTGAAGATTTATGACAACCCTACATTGAGCAAGTGTGTCAGTGACATTTTTTCTAATAGCACGTGCTCACATGACATCTCTGTATTACATTTTTGTAATTCTTGCAATATTTCAAGCTTTTTCATTATTATCATATCTGTTATGGTGATCTATGATCAGTGATCTTTGATATTACATTGTAATTGTTTTCAGCAGCAATCAACTGCTTCCATATAAGACAGCAAACTTAATTGATAAATGCTGTGTGTGTTCTGACTGTTCCAGTGACCAGTTGTTCCCGTCTCCCTCCCTCTCCTTGGGCCTCCCTATTCCCTGAGAAACAAAATTACTGAAGAATATTACATAAACTTAGTTGACAAAACAGTGTCGGGGTTTGACAGGATTGACTCTAATTCTGAAAAAAGTTATATTGTGAGTAAAATGCTTTCAAGCAGCATTGCATGCTACAGAGAAATCTTCCATGGAAGAAAGAGTCAGTTGACATGGCAAACTTCATTGTTTAATTGCCACAGCCACCCCAACCTTCACCTTGATCAGTCAGTGGCCATCAACATCAAGGCAAGACCCTCTACCAGCAAAAAGATTACAACTTGCTGAAGGGTGAGATGATGATTAGCATTTTTTAGCAACAAAGTATTTTTCAATTAAGGTATGTACATTTTTAAGACATAATACTATTTCACACTTAATAAACTACATTATGGTGTAAACATAATTTTTATATGCACTAGGAAACAAAAAAATTCATGTGACTCATTTTATTGTGATAATCTCTTTATTGAGGTGGTCTGGAACCAAACATGCAATATCTCTAGGAGAATATACTAAAAGAAGAAAAAAGTATTTATCCAAAAAAGGTTTATGGCAAGAGAACATCAATGACAATGGACCCATTTTTCTACTTTCTCATCTTTCTTAATTCTTTATTAGAATGATTCACACATGTACTGAGGGTAGTCTTGGTGAAAACATGAGAAGAGAACAGTCAGGTTTTCACAGACACTTTTCTATTACAGAATACACCTGCACACAACTGACTAAAAATACAAGACAATACAAGATCCTCATGGTTTATCATTGGTATCCTGCAAATAAAAAGACATTCAAATTAGCAGGGCAAAATAAAGTTTTAAAGGTTCTCCTTCAATGAGGAATCTCTGAAGCACACATTAATATCGTAAGATGCCATGAGAAATAGAATCACAACAAAGGATATGAACAAACAGTTCTCAAAAAAAATGCAAACTATTATCAACCATGCAAAAAAAAAAACAACCCACTCCAAATGACTAATACAAAGAGAAACACAAACCAAAACAACACTGAAATTCCACCTCAGATTTAACAAATTTGGAAAAATGACAAGAGATGGTATTGACTAATATTGGAGGAGTTATGAGAGTTAGATGCATGCATTATTTGTGGATATAGCAAACTTTGGCCTGTCTGGCCTGGACCACAAACAGTGATTATAACAGTGCATTGTCTTTACCTTGGCATTTTTCCCACCTTGGAGCATATCCGACTCCAAGCCCGGTGTACTTTTATCATCAAATAACAGTATTACCTGGGGCCAGGAACTACCCTTGCCTTGGTCCGGTGGCTTTGAGTAACCCCTTGACTAAGGGTTGGGAAAGAGGGACTCCCTGACTCTGGTTTGGCGATTATGTAAGTCCCTCTATGTGGCTAAATGTCTGACACCGTCCTCCACCTGAGGATGACCAATCCCGGTCACCCAGTAGGGTCCTATCTCTTCTCAAGCTCCTTCTTACCTTATGGACAGAATTATCCTGCTTGCTTTATTTGTTTTCCACCTCTCCAATTCTTGCAGCACTGGTCTGATTCTTGTGGCTACTTCCTCAGCTCTCAGGAGATTTACTCTTGACATGCTCCACCTTGGGCACTATATCAGTGTGCTTTAAGTTTATAAACCCTGGACAAGGCCCTATGCCTTAGAAAGAAGAAGTCCCCATTCCCCTCCTAGGACTGGGGGCTTGCCCTGAACTTTGTGTGTTTCTGTTCCCCATCTCTCTGACCTCATAAGCAGAGGCAGTATGGGTGGAATAGTGGAACTGTGAATTAACCACTGAGGAAAACAATTTGGAATTATCCAAATGAGGTGGTTACAATGTCCATATTCTTTGACCCAGAGATTCCACTGAAAGGCGCATGTATACCGAGGAGGTCACTGACAAAGTTTCCCTATACACCAAAATATTTATAGCTACACTTTTTTGTGTGGTAGCAAAAAATTGGAAAAACAAAGTAGATACGTCTCAATTGGGGAATGGCTAAACAAATTATATATAGTACATGAACGTAATGGAATTATCACTGTGTTACAGGAAATTATGAACATGATGAATACAGACTTATATGGACTGATGAAAAGTGAAGTGAGGATCAACTGTGAATGACTCAGCTCTTTTCAGCAACAAGTACAAAGGACTCACAAAGCAAAACGCTATCCACATCCAGTTTAAGAACCAGTGGACTATTAATAAAGATCAAAGCATTTTTTCACTTTATTCTTTCTTGTGGGTTTTTTCCCCTTTAGATGTTTCTTTTTTCACAACTGTGACTAATATGGAAATATTTTTACATGATAACACATGTACAACTTATATCAAGTTGCCTACCATTTTCAGAAGAGGGGAGGAGAGAGAGGGAGAAAAATTTGGAACTCAAAATCTTGTAAAAGTGAATGTTTCTTGACATGTAACTGGGGAAAAATACTATCCCTTTTAAAAAGTGAAGGAAAAAGATTCAGGACAACAATACACGCAATGAATACAACCATGTAAATGGGAAGAACAAGAAGCACAGAGCAATTAAAAAAATGAATGTTTTGAAACTATAAGGACGAATATTGGCCCCAGAGAAGAGATATGAGAAGATACTGCCCCTTACTCCTTTTCATTCATGTATATGGAACATTAAATTTAAATCAGATCTTTTCTAAAAAATTAAAATTAATTTTTTAAAACACAGAGACTTTTTTTAGTTCCAAATTTTCTTCCACCCTTTGCCCCTTTCTCTACTCAATAAGTGGGCAAGAAAAACAAAACCTATTGCAAATACATATAATCATACAAAACAAATTTCTGCATTAGTCATGTTATATCTCCCAAAAAAGCAAGGAAAAGAAACGAAGTAAAAAATGCTTCAGTTTTGCATTGGTCATCAGTTCTCTTTCTGAGGATAGCATTTTTTCCATCATGAATCCTTTGGAATTGTGGTGGTTATTGTGTTAATCGGTTTTTAAGTCTTTCAAAGTTGATTGTCTTTACAATATCACTGTTACTATACTGATTGTCCTCCTAGTTCTGCTCACTTCACTTTGCATCTGTTTCTATATGTCTTCCAGGTTTTTCTGAAACCATACCCCTACTTGTTTCTTACATCATTATAATATCCCATTACCTTTTTTATACCACATCAGATCTTGTACTGATTGGTTTTGTTGATTTTTTCTTCCACTATTTCTTTCTTTTCTTTTCAAATTTCATTATGAAATATGACTTTCTCGGAGGGGAAAGGGGAAAGAATCCAGGAGGAAATATAGGTCCTGTAAAAACAGAAGGTGTCAATGAATATTTAAAAATAAAAAAAGAATGCAACCACAGAGATAACTCCATTCAGTGACTCTCTTATTATTTTTTTTTCATCAGTACCAAGTCACTTTATTGGGATGTAAATGGTGGTAGTTTTTTGGTACAGATTATGAAAAGGTCAGATAACCAAAATATGCATGCACTGAAAGACAGTAGGAGTCACGCCCACAGTTCCCAGGTATGGGGGAAGCCAGGTGTGGCTTAGCTCTCATTGTCACTGTCTCCAAGGGTGTGCTTGTCAAAAAGATATTCCACCATGCCAGAATCGGGGGCCCCCATTTTGCGCAGGTTGGTTACGTGATCACTCAGTTGTTTGATGGCCTTTACCTGTTCGTCCAGGTAGTGGGTTTTGATGAAATCACATAAATGGGGGTCATTCTTGTCAGTCGCCAGCTTGTGCAATTCCAGTAACGACTGATTGACATTTTTTTCCAAGTGCAGAGCACACTCCATTGCGTTCAGTCCGCTCTCCCAGTCATCTCGGCCTGGTTTCTTGATGTCCTGCAGGAAGACGCGGCCCCCGCGCTGGTTCTGCAGTTTCATCAGCTTCTCAGCGTGCTCCCTCTCATCGTGGGACTGGTGGAGGAAATACTTGGCAAAGTTCTTCAGCGCTACATCATCGCGGTCAAAGTAGTAAGACATGGACAGGTACACGTAGGAGGCGTAGAGCTCCAGGTTGATCTGGCGGTTGATGGCGGCCTCCGAGTCCTGGTGGTAGTTCTGTC
>CM053622.1:274014367-274075190 GCA_028646595.1 Phalanger gymnotis | reverse complement strand
GGATTCCAAAGTCTGAGACTGAATCTGGGTGTGTTTTTGCTGCCTGGCCATGTTCCCAGACCACTTACTTGACCCTTGAGTTTTTCAGCAGGTTATGACTGCTTGTAGACTAAAGAGTTCTGTGTTCCACGCTTGGGGGGATGTGCCAGCTCTGCCTCACCAGCACTCCTCCTTCCCCAAGAACCCCCAACCAGGACTGGACTTAGATCCTTCAGCAGGCTCTTCACTCCTGCTCTGATCCTCCACTTAATTCCTCCCACCAGGTAGGCGTAGGGCCAGAAGCAACTGCAGCTGTAGTTCTGTAGCTGCCCCACCTCTGCTGCCCCCGGGGTGGTGGCCCAACCACAAACTCCCTGTCCCCTGCAGCTTTTCCCACTAACCTACTCTGTTGTCTTTGGTGTTTGCGGGTTGAGAAGTCTAATAACTGCTGCAGCTCACTGATTCAAGGCGCTAGGGCATGCTCCTCCTGGCTCCTGGTCTGGTTGGTCTGTGCTGCCCACGCCGGGCTCTGCTCCGCTCAGGTCCACTCCCCTCTGCTCCCAGCTCTGTGCGGGATAGACCTTACCCAGAGACTATCCAAGCTGTCCTGGGCTAGAGCCCTGCTTCCCTCCGCTACCCTGTGGGTTCTGCAGCTCTAGAATTGGTTCAGAGCCATTTTTTATAGGTTTTTGGAGGGACTTGGCGGGGAGCTCACGCTAGTCCCTGCTTTCCAGTTGCCATCTTGGCTCCGCCCCCCTCTTTCCTCTTTTAATTCTCCTCCTTTCTGTTTGCACAGTTCTCACTCGCCTTTGCTGAATCATTCTCTTCCTTCTCTCTACTTAGTGCAAGTTTCCCTCCAAGGATCTGTCCTGAGTCTTTTCCCATTTTCTCTCTAAATCTTCCTCCTCAGGGATCTCATCAACAATCATGAATTCAATCACCATTGCTATGCAGCTAATTTTTAATATTTCTATCCAGCGTTAAACTTTTGCCTGAACTAAACTTCCATATTATCAGCTGACTGTTAGCAACTTCTATTTAATGAACTGGAGTCAACTTGTTTAAAACACAATTTCCTCCACAACATATACTCCTCTAAACTCTCCTAGCTGAGTTAGTAGCACAGGCATCCAAACCTGTCACCCAGGTTCACAACCTTAGAGTGATTCTTGATCACCTCTCTCTGTCAAGTCTTTTTTATCCTACCACTACAAAATCTCTTCTATTCACCCCTTCTCTCCACTCACGCAGTCTCTATCCCAGTTCATTCCCTCTCACCTGAAATATAACAATCTCTTCATTGGTCTCCTTGCCTCCAGTCTTTTGCCTCTCCAATCCACTTTTTCCATGGCTGCCAAGCTGATATTCCTAAAATATAGGGACCCCTCCACTCAAAAAATTTTAATGACTCCCTATTGCCTTTGAATAAAATACAAACTCCTCAACATGGCACCTAATGCCCTTCAGAATATAGCTCCCTCTTTTCTTTCTCCGTCTTATTTGTGTGACAAACTCAGTACCATGTAGGAATGTACCTGGTGACAAATGATGCATTAGCAGTCTAGTCCAGTCCCAGGCTCATGTTCTGCTTCTTGTAAGCCTACAGTAAAGCATGTTGGCATTTATCAGTTAATTAACCAATGAGGGAGACCATCCCTGTGTATCTATGCAGAAGATGCTCTCTAATGTGCTTCTCTAGGCTAGCTCCCACCCTGTTGAACCTGTTTCATTTGTCTGGGCAAGAAGGAAAAGCCTCAGATTTATCATTCATTTAGTGGTCATGAGAAAAAATGGCTCTGAATTACTAGAAAAATTTAGGAAATTTTCTGACTTTACCCCCAACCATGTGTCTGGGAGACTTCCTAACAGTACAACCCTCTCTATTTATGTGGTATAGGCTAAAGGCTTTTCTATGACGGAGTGGCTTATTGAAGATAGCAAAGTAAATTCACAAAGAAACCATTAAGCATTCCATCTTATGCTGTGCCTTGCTAAGTTGTCTCCAAATCACCTATTGCTCACCTTTGAGGGTGTTTGGAAGTCAACTCTTCACAGGCCTGTGCTGGTAAGTGTTTAACAACTGGGTCTCCAAAACAAAACAAAAAACATATCACTGACACACTTTTAAGTTTAATTTGCATCATTAATATTTTTACCATCATGCTCTTAAATCTATACAATGAACAAAATAACAAATCAAGTCCCAATTTGTATGTAACCTTTGCTGATTTCTGAGGCATAAAAGCTCATATTGAAAATTTAACAATTGATTCTCCAAAGCTGGTTCATCTAGTTCCAGCATATTCTGCACTACTTGGTGCCTCATGTTGTGGAGAATGAAGGAAAGGAAAGGGGGACATGTCCTGGGTCTTGGTTTGCACCACTGATAAGGATTTTGTGCTGGCATTGAGGCAATGAACCATGGTGAATGGGATGCAGGACTCTTGGTTTCAAATTCTGATCCTCACACTTACTAGCTCTATGACCTTGGGCAAGTCACTGACCCTCTCTGAGCCTCATTTTTTTCATCTCTAAAATGAGGGACTTGGACCAGATGATCTCTGAAACACCTTCCATTTCTAAATCCATGATCCCTTTGCAGATGGGATGTCAATGCATTAAAGGGTTGATGCCAATCTTTATTGTCAATTGCTTGGTTTTAATTGTCAAGGCCACTTATTGGTTATTTTTGTTTTGTCTGTGTATTCAAAGCTCTGAGATGAGGCTCCTGCAAAAAGATGGACTCATTCTGATATTTTATAAACATGAAACAAAGCTTCAAAGATTCCCAAGTATGTAATTCACTAGGGATTCTAGGCAGTTGCTCTATGATGAATGAAAATGGGTTTGGTCAATGCCCTGTTTTTTATTTAGTTTAGAAATACTTGCAGGAGTGACTGATAATCCTGCTATATTCGGTACTGGCCAGATCATACCTGGAATATTCTGGTCAATTCTGAGTTGTACACTTTAGAAAGGAAATTGATGAACTGGAAGGTCTGCAGAAAAGTATGACCTGGATGACAAGGGGGTCTCCAGTTCATGCCATACAAGAACTGATAAGAAAACTAGGGATGATTAGCTAGAAGAAGCTAATATTTGAAGAGGAGGATGATAGTTGTCTTCGATATTTGAAGTCTAAAGAAAAGAGTTTTGAAAATCCAGAAGAGATCTTAGAGAAATCTAGTTCAACCCTCTTATTTTACGGATAAGGAAACAAAGTTCAGAATGGTCAGGTGTCTTGATCAAAGTCATACATGTGGTAAGTAGAAGAGTCAGGATTTGTCTCCTTGTTCTCTGTGGCCAGATCTAGAGTTCTTTCTACAGTTCTACACTGTATCTTGATTTGTTCTAGCTGACTCCAGAGGGCAAAACTAGGAGCAATCTACAGGTGGAAATTGAAGAGAGGCAGATTCTAACTCCTTGTAAGGAAAAACTTCTTAATAATTAAAATTATTTAGGTTAGGTTGCCCATGGCATGGTAGAAAGGTGGTGTGGAGGGGAAGGAATTGAGCTCTTTCTAAATGGAGTACTTTAATTGAAGGTTGGATGACCATTTGCTGAGGTTGCTGTAGAGACATCTACCTCTATAAGGCATAAGTTGGACTATGTGGACTTTTAGATCCCTTCCAACTCTGAGACACTCTGATTCTGTAAGTAATTATTTCTGATCGTAATTGATATTTATGAATTTCTATTTGCCAGGAGTAAAATATACTTCCTGACTCCCCAGAAGATGTCTAAATTAGAAAAACATTGGCTATTTGAAATGCTTGTATTTTTTTAAATGTGATACTGTTTTGATTAGACATGAGAAGGAAAATATATTAATGTTATTCTGTGGGTATTTGATTAAATCTTTAAAAATTAATAAATTACAGGAAAAAATATGAAAAGGAATAAAGAGACGATGATGAATGACTGTAATCCTTTACCCATTTTAGTTTGATTTTTTTTTAGTTAGCTGGAATTCTTCTCCTGACCTTAACCTTTGGAATTCAATTAAATGAATAGTTGTTGAACAGGGGCCTATAAGTCTGAACTTTTTCTGGTAAAGGGCACAAGAGAATTTACACCTGGCTAACATTTGATGAATATTCCACATGCTTCATCATTTTCTTTGTGTCCCCGAAGGGTTTTTTAAAATGCATATATGTATATACATATATATGCATGTCTATATGAATATATATATTTTTCATAAAATATAAATGCATCAGCATTCTTTGTAGCATACATTAAGCCATAAAGACTTTGCTTTTGCTAGGTAGTTCTGAAGAGTTAAAAGCATAAACATTGTCTTTAAAAAGAACACCAAAACAAAACACCATATCAAGAACTATGGTTGTCCTCCAACTACATTCCTTTATCTGGATTTAGGACTATTTAGTTTAACATAATCACTCTTTACTTTTACCATGGAGTCTTTTCTAATTACAGTTTGGTTATAAGAGTCTATGAATGCTAGTACTCTTATAGAAATTTTCCTCCCAAAGAATTCAGGCTTCTTATGTTTCCTTTTGCCACTACAAATAGAATTTAGTACGTATTTATGTGAAATGGAGGAGGGGCAAATTCTGTGAATGTCTATACTGAAGTCTTCCCTCTGGGTCCCATTTTGTTTTTGGCATGTAAAATGGCTTCATGGCTTCACTACACCTATAAGGCAGGTTTCTCAAGTAAAGATTTAATTGTCATTGTTAAAAAAAAATGGGGGGACAGGTTCCAACTACTGGGTCATGGAATCATTGCCTTTAAGGAATTTTTGAAGTATTTAATTGGTGCATTCTGTCTTTCACAAAGCTAATTCCCAATAACCCCTTACCATAGTACCATCTATGGACTTGCAGAGTGTGCAGGTACACAAATGAAAGCTTTCTTGCTAGTGCCAACAGGTAATTGATAGAGTATGTAGACAGTGGGCTGCTGGCTCTATAACGAGGAAAGAAGTATACTCCCTAACAGTCATCCCAACTGAACTGTGGTCATTGAATTTGGTATGAATTATGTTGTCATTTTCATTTACATCAGGGTAGTCTTTGTTTTTATTGTCCTTGTGGTTCTGAATTTTTTTTCTTTCCAAAGTTTTTAAAGACTATGACTATTTTCATAAAAATGCTTTAAAGGAAAACAGGCATATTGATGGAGCTGCGAATTGGTCCAGACATTATGAAAAGCAATTGAGTACTACTCCCCTAAAGCTACTAAAATGTGCATTTCCTTTGACTCAACAATACCAACACTAGGTCCACATCCTGAAGAGATCAGAGAAAGAAGAAAAGCACTTTTATGTACAAAAATATTTATAGCAGCTCTTTTTATGGTAGCAAAGAACTGGAACCCAAAGGGGTGTCCATCAATTGCGGAATGGATGAACAGATTATAGTGCTATAAGAAATGGTGAAAGTATGGTTTCAGAGAAAACTGGGAATACTTTTACGAACTGTTGAAGAGTAAAGGGAATAAAAGCAGAATAATAAATTTTACAATAACAGCAACAATGTCAAACAATTTTGAAAGACAAGAACTTTGATCAGTGCAATGAGCAGCCTAATCATAGTTTCATAGGGCACATGATGAAGCATCTTCCTCCTGATAGAGAGGTTATAGACATAGAGTGAAGACTGAGACATATTTTTTGGAAGGGCCAATGAGAGAATTTGTTTTTAATTGACTATATATATTGATTACAAAGATTTTGCTTTTCTCCTTTTTCCCCCCAGGGGTGGAGGAGGAGGGAGAGAGAAAAAACATGGATTTTGTTGATCGACAAATTACAATTAAATATAAAAATGGTTTAGGTGTGTGGTGTGTGGTCTGGCTAAAAGCACAATTAAATGGACTTGGGGTTGGTTGAATGATCTTATTCATAGAATACTGATTAATTAATCATGTCTACTTGGAGCAAGGTCTCGACTACCATGTTCCAGAGCTTTGCCTTTGGCCTTAAGCCACTCGATATTTTTATACATATTTAAGTTCAAGTCTTCCTGACTCTAAATCCTAAATGACTAAAAACGTGTTTTGTTTTGTTTTTTTTCCATTATGCCACCTAGGTGCCTCTAAATGAGAACCTGGTTATTAGCAGTTCGCATGCAAATGGTCTGGGAGTTGTGGTTGACTTGAAAGCTCAATATGTCAACAGTGGCAACTCAAAAGGACAACCAATGCAATGGATACTTATGAGGATGCATGATCTTATGGACACAGATTGCAAACTCTGCATGCCTTTTTACTCATTGTGATTCTTGCCCAGTGTGTTGTTAAGCAAAATTGTCTCATTAGCATGGCTTTTGTTTCTTTTGAGTGGAAGTACTTTCAGCTGTTAAGTGCTAAGCCCCAGGCCCAGGGCCCTGTCAGGTGTGAAACCTGTGTGGGTGTGGATTGGTGACTTAGGAGGGGCCAGCTCAGGAACCAAAGGTCTCTGGTTGTTGAGGAGGGGCTTGAGAATTCCAGAAGCTCGGCTGCCAGGAAAGGTGAGCCAAGAGACAGTTTCAGCAGAAGCGGAAGCTGCTGCTGAAGCTGCTGCGGAAGCCAGAAGCTGCGGAGGCAGGAAGCTGCTGCGGAAGCCAGAAGCTGCGGAGGCAGGAAGCTGTGGAGGCAGGGCTTACCCGTGTGTAGACCAGGAGTGCGAGCAGGAACATGAGGCCAGTAAAATGATTTGGCTAAATACTATCTTGTTTTTCTGTGGCCTCCTGGTTACTCTTGTAACTTGTAATCTTGAGGTGGGCTTTCTGGGCCTGGAGTCTTTTTGTCAAGATGTTGGAATGGGGAGGCTGGTTCACGGTTCTGCTGCAGTGGGGCCTAAATAAATTTCTTGTTGTTTTCTCCTTAGAGAATCTCTCATACCTTGCGATTTCGAACCATTCAAACATATACATGATTATATTTGAGATTATAAATTCGGCCTTCCTACTACACCCAGAACTTTAAATACATGTATTCTAGACAATAGGGTTCTTTCTCTGATTCATTTAATATGCCAAAGGTATCAGGCGTACATTAAAGTTGTCCATTTTTGTTATGTGAATGGCATATCCTTTTCCAATCAAGTTCTTGGTGGTGTCCTTTATGCCACTTCCTATGTACAGGTCACTATTGGTAATATGGTGTGGCCCACTTACATCTATCATACATCTTTCCAAGGTCATTTAAAGCTTTGTAAAATTTATCTGCAGATGCAGATAAACGTAATATATCCCAATAGTGTACTGCTCACTTATGAGCTCAACACATTGTCCATCAGTAGTGCTTGCCAAAATTGTGTGTGTGTGTGTGTGTGTGTGTGTGTGTGTGTGTGCGCGCATTGGGAGAGACAGACAGAGACAGTGAGAAAACTTGAAAGTGATAGAGAGAGATAATGAAAGATAAAGAGAAAGAAAGGGAGAGAGACAAAGAGCTACAGAAAGAATGACAGAGAGAAAGGGAGAGACAAAGAATGCCAGAGAGAATGATACAGAAAGATAGGGAGAAAGAGAAAGAGAGACAAGGAGAGAAAAGCAAAGAGAGAAAGTGAACAAGAGTGAGAGAGATAAAGAGAGACACAATTAGAGAAACATGTAAAGAGGATGAGAGACAGAGATAAAGAAAGAGAGAGAGAGACAAAGAGAAAGAGCAAGACAGAATGAGAGAAATAAAGAGACAGAGAAACAGACACGTGTGTGCACATGCAAACATACAGAGAGAAAGAGAGAGAGAGAGAGAGAGAGAGAATTAACTTATTTAATGGACCATCCATCCAACTGCTTTTAATAATCCAGACAATATGTACTTTCACCCATTTTGTTTCTCCTGCATGAAGGATTAAATCAGCCTCTGACAAATAAATAGGGATTTCTCTGAGAAGGCTTTGTAGTGTTCTCAGGGCTTGGTGCTATTTGCAAAATGTTATATATAAATAAGGCATTTGGAAAATCTTACAATTAGAAATTCTTCCATTTGGACTTCGCTCAAGACATCTTCTATGCCAAAAGTCAACACTTAAGGTGAATATGTCCTTTTTTTATGACTCATTGTAGGTCACTGAATATAAAAAAGTTGTCTTAGGATCTATAACTTTGATAGAATCTTGAATATTTTAAACATACTTGCTGGTATTCCTTGCTTGAGAAGAGCCCTTAAAACTGTATTTTGTCTACAGAATTAATTGCTCTTTAGAAAATTGTTGATAGATTTTATTTTTTCTCAGTGTATTTTTCTCAGTGTATTTCCTAACTCTTCCCAAGATTACCATCCTTTATCTCATAAAAATAAAGTATAAAATAATAAAAAAATAAATTTGAAAAAAGTTCCAGTTCAGAAAAAGTAACCATCATAAAAATCAAGTTCAGTGTCATTACATGTAGCATTCTATACTCATAGCTTCTACCTCATCCTGCCATCTATAAAGAAGTATTAAAGGAAAAAAATAATAATGTACTTTTTGATTTAGGGTCAAGTTTGCCAGAAATAATTTTATTGAATTAAACATTAATCTATGTTCAAACCATTTTTTTAGCATGGAGAAAGATGCCCAAACTAGTCATAGTCTTCCTTGCCTTCTGATGTGACTTCCTCAAGACAACTTCAGGTATCATTTATAGGAATCTCGAATGAGAAAAAGATGGTAATATGGTAAAATACAGTTTGGGGTTAATATTCCAGAGAAGTCCCCACCCAGTTTCTTCCCCTTCAGAATTCCCTCCCATATCAATATCTTAATCTTGAATGTTTCAGAAGAGAAGATACCATTCCCACAGCAGTCATGGTGTCAATTATTCTCAAATAGACGAGAAGACAATGAGTTTGTGTGGACAACAGTTAAGTTTGGAAATCACCTTTATTCTACCTCAAAGGAAGGCCTTAGTTTTTGTCCTTCCCATTTTTTTAAAGGAAGCTTATGAAGAGTTTTAGGCTAGAGAAACAGAATTTCTTATATTTCTAGAGAAACTCAAAGGTTTCTTTTAACATGCTTCCACAGAAGGAAGGGAGATATGTTTTCATGTCTCTTATTTGTAGCCAAGCTCAGTCATTATAATTTCACAGAATTTCATTTTTATTGTTATATTGTTCTTTCTATTTACAATATTGTAATCATTACGCACATTATTTTGCCTTGGTTCTTCGTACTTTATTTTGCATCGTTTCATATGTCTTCTCATGCTTTTCTGTATTCATTGTGTTTATCATTACTAATAGCATTTTATATCAGATCACATTTATGTACCACGACTTGTTTAGCGATTCCCAATTGATGGGTGTGTGTTTTCCTTCTAGTTCTTTGCCCCTTCAAAAAGCACTACCATAAATGTTTTAGTGTATATAGAACAAGTAGCATGTTAGCGATATTCTTGCAAGGGATGCTGAGAATGATGAGTCGTGTGGATGGGAGAAACAGGAGAAAGCATTGTCTTGAGAAAGCCGAGAGGAGAGAATATTCAGAAGGAAGGTGTGATCAATTATCAAATGCTGCAAATAGGTCAGATAGTATAAAAAATGTCAAAAGACCTTTGGATTTAGCAATAAAAAGGCTACTGATGAACTTAGAGAGAAGTTTCAGTAAAGGCTGAAGACTTGAGCCCTCAGAGGATGTCTAAGAGTTACATAGCCTGGGACCTCTGATGTATTTCAGGACTTGTCATGAAACTCTTTCTCATTCAAGAGAAGCATAGTATGAGACCAGGATTTGTAGCCTGTTTTCTAGTCCCTTCTATGCAGCATATGACAATGAAAAGTGACTGAATCCCACTTCTGACACTTAAATGTGAATGTGGGAAAGTTTCTTATGCTTCATTAATCTCAGTTTCCTCATCTGTGCAATGGGGATAAAAATATATTGAGTACCATATCGGGCTATCGTCAAGGTCGAATGAGATAATGTCTCTAAAGAACTTTGTAAAATTTAAATCATTATATAATATGTGGTGTTTATTAATATCATCATCATCATCGTTGTTGTTGGAAACTGAAAGATAAGATCTCATTTCATACAAGTTATCTGAATTGTGGAGAGCAGAACTTGTCTCTGGTCTTCTGCCTTGAAAGGAAATCTCACATGGGAAAACAGGCACACAGATAGGGCTGTGAATTGGTCCAGCTGTGAACTGGTCCAAGGTATTTGGTATTATGCTCCCAAAGCTACTAAACTATGCATATCCTTTGACTAGTAGTAGTACTACTACTAGGCCTCTACACCCAAGAGCTCAGAGAAAGAGGAAAACTACCTCTAGGCACAAAAATATTTATGGCAGCATTTTTTTGTGGTAACAAAGATCTAGAAACTAAGGGGGTGCCCACTAGTTGAGAAATGAATGAATAAACTGTGGAATATGAATGTAATGGGATACTATTGTGCAGTAAGAAATGATGAAACAGACTGTTTTAAAGAAACGTAGGAATGTATTTATGAAACAGTACAGAATAAAGGAAGCAGAACTAAGATAACTATTAAACAATAATAATACTATGGTAAAAACAACCAACTCTGAAAAACTTGCATTCTAATCAATGCAAGGACTAATCATATTTCAAAGGATCAGTGGTGAAACATGCTGTCCATCTCCTGATAGAATGGTGATGGACATAGGGAGCAGATTGAGATGTATATTTTTTGAACATGGCCAATGAGGAAACTTGTTTTACTTGGCTATGTATATTTTTCATTTGGGGACATAGGAAAGAGGGAAATGAATTTTTGATTGAGAAGAATAATACTATTTTTTTAAAAGACATTTCAGGGGAAACGGGAAATGGGTTTAGAGCACTGGCAATATTTTCTGACTGAGGTTTTTTTTTTGGTGGAAGATTCTTTCAGTCATTGTTGTAGTGATTATTTTTATTGGTTAAATTTTCTACGAAATAATGGCAAGAATTGATATCTTTTCTTTTGTCCGTTTCCCTCCCCCACTCTTTAAAAAATAATTAATAGCTTATTTTAACCAGCTAGTTTGGAACCAGTGTAATTATGCGCAATGTTTTCTCATCTTTATATTTTCTTTTAATTTAGCATTTACTTTTAACTTTAAATCAATATATAATCTGAACTGCATACAAGTAGCTGAATCTGAAATGATTCCTGCGTCCATAACTAGTCATTTCCCGTTGATTATGAGAAAGTCTACTTCATATTTTGTGGACGGTGTTTGGCATTTTCCATATCCCATGGTTCTCAACTATCTTTCTGAAGAAAGTGTCTATTTATATAAATGTGAGGCTTCTAATAATCTAGCAGGTTTTGGCCTCTTTTATTTTTATATCCTAAGCCAGGGGGCTTTTTAATATTTTTTTCTTTTTGATAATAATGTTATTAAGTTGACAAACACCAACAAACTCAAGCATTTTCATATCAAAGAACAAAATTAGAGGATTATATGTGAAATTACAAATGTCTGTTATCTACAGCCTGAAGTCAGGGGTTCTTAATGCTAGATATATTTCTAGGGATCTGTGAACTTGGATGGGAAAAAAATAACATCTTATTTTCATTAACCTTTGGTTTCCTTTGTAATACCAATCTATTTTATTATATATATTTATAAAAACATTATTCTGAAAAGAGATCTATAGGCTTTAATAGATTGCCAAAAGATGAAGTGTGCCAGGCCACCATGAAACAAAAAAAGTTTAGGAATGCTTTCCCTAAGCCACGTTTTTTAAAATAAGTTTTTATTGATAACTTTTGTTTTTTAAATCACTGTAGTTTCCCCTAGTATCCTTTTTCTTCTCTTTCCCAGAAAGCCATTCCATATAGCAAATAGTATTTTTAAGACAAAGAAAGAAAAAGAAGAATAAGAAATCAATATAACTGATCAATACATAGAAGCCTGGAAATATATGTAATATACAACACTTGTGGACCTCCCACTTCTGCAAAGGAGTGGGGCAAGAATGTCTTATATCTCTTCCTTTGAAATATGCCCTAAACTATGTTTTAAATAATAATTTTCTCTTCTTCCCCTCCCCCCCCCACCTCCCTAATCCTCCCCTAAGGCATACCTTTGCAATGAAGTTGTCAGATGTCGAGGGTTGTATTGGTTTAGTTTGGAGGCTCTATTCTTGTTCTTGCTAGAACTTATCTACTACATACGATCAGAGAATTTAGAGCCAAACGGGACTTTAGAGACCATCTTCTCCAATCCCTAAAGTTAGTGGATGAAGCAACTGAGGCTCAGAGAATATTCTGCAAAGACATAGTGCATACTTGTTGGTCTTTTTTAAAAAAAAATGCTAATTATGAACACTACCAGGTGAAATGACCAAGTGTCTTGCTGCCATTGAGCATCCAAGGAAGACCTGTGTCCTATCCTTCCATTTAGTTGCAATTTATGTCTTTGGTTTTAATTTTATAGTGGAAATGTTTCTGTAGCTATGGTTCAATTCCTCTAGTAATATGTTAATATGAAAAAGGTTTGGGGATGGCCTGATAGCCGTCACTAAATATTTGAAGGGCTGTCTGATGTCTGATTAGCCTTAGTCTCTGTGGCACCACAGGGCAGAAATAGGCCCCATATGAAAGTTATGGGGAGATAGTTTTCAGATTAATATAAAAAAAGGAGCTTCCTAATATTTAGAGCTACTTAGAAGTGACTGTCTTGTAGGGTACAACACACCACTATTGAAAATGTTTAGGCAGAGACCAGACAATGGCTTGCCAATAAGTAAGGGAGTAATGTTTCAAATAAGGATTGGACTAGGATCTCTGAAGATTCTTCTAGCCCTGAAAGTCTATGATTTCTTGAATCTTTTTTTTTTTCAATTTAAAAAAAATATTTATTTATTTTTAGTTTACAACATTCAGTTCCACAAGCTTTTAAGTTCCAAATTTTTCTCCCCTTCCCTCCCAAAAATGGCATGCAATCTGATATAGGCTCTACATATACATTCACATTAAGCATATTTTCACATTAGACATGTTTCAAAGAAGAATTATAACCAATGGAATGAACCATGAGAAAGAAGAAACAAAACAAAAGAGAGAGAGCAAATAGTGTGCTTCGATCTGCATTCAGACTCTGTAATTCTTT
This sequence comes from Phalanger gymnotis, assembly GCA_028646595.1. Lineage (NCBI taxonomy): Eukaryota > Metazoa > Chordata > Mammalia > Diprotodontia > Phalangeridae > Phalanger > Phalanger gymnotis. The sequence continues at coordinate 274,062,210 of CM053622.1, read as the reverse complement.
CTCTGGATACGGGTAACATTTTTCATCATGAGCCTTTTGGAGTTGTCGTAGAACTTTGCATTGCTGAGAAGAGCCAAGTCTATCAAAGTTAGTCATCACACAATGTGGCTGTACAATGTTCTCCTGGTTCTGCTTCCCTCACTCAGCATCAGTTTGTATACATCTTTCCAGGTTTTTCTAAAGTCTGCCTGCTCATCATTTCTTATAGCACAATGATATTCCATTACATTCATATGCCACAACTTGTTCAGCCATTCCCCAGTTGATGGGCATCCCCTCAATTTCTAGTTCTTTGCCAACACAAAAAGAGCTGCTATAAATATTTTTGTACATGTGTGTCCTTTTCCCATTTTTATGATCTCTTTGGGATATAGCCCTAGAAGTAGTATTGTTGGATCAAAGGGTATGCACATTTTTATAGCCCTTTGGACATAGTTCCAAGTTGCTCTCCAGAATGGTTGGATCAGTTCACAACTCCACCAACAATGCGTTAGTGTTCTAATCTTCCCACATCTTCTCCAGCATTTATAATTTTCCTGTTTTATCATATTAGCCAATCTGAGAGGTATGGTGTGGTACTTCAGAGTTGTTTTGATTTGCATTTCTCTAATCAATTTGAATCTCTTTTGAAAACGAGTTAGGGTATTAGTTGGGTTATTATTGACCTCCTGACCCCAAGATCCACTGAGGAATATTTTCCCCAGAGACCAAGTTTCCTTATAGTGTGTTAGATATTTAAGGAGATAGATTAACTCCTTTAGGTCACTAGGGCCCTCCAACTGCAATGATCCCCTAAATGCCAGTGAGCTAAATAAGTTAATGTGCTCCCTTCTTTATACTACTAAGAGGCAGTGATTTAGGTATAGGAAAGAACAGAGCCCTATAATTAATGGAACCGTCATTGAGAGTCATGAACTGCCTACGTTAATAACAATAATAATTTGTACTTACATAGTGCAGTCATTTTTTAATGGCAGTGCTGAGGGACATGACTAACCCTAGGGTTATAGCAGCACTATGCTTTGTTTGGCTTATATGGTTTCCAGTTGTTATGTTTCAAGGGACATGCTCCAACCTCTGGAATATTTATGTCTACTCCACAGTGAGCTGTTCTAACAGGGTTTCACTCTGTTACTATCTTTCACTTCAGTACCTCAAATGGCTGTGAGCATGTTATTCCTTAATCTTTTGGAAACATTGGGTATTAAATCAAATTTTTGTAAATCAAATCCTGTTAAATCCGCTAGTTGTGCACTCTGTGAAAAGAAACCTTTGGGTTGGGTCATATAGACTTCAGAGTTAAAGGGGCCTTGGAGATCGTCTGGTTCATCTCCTTCATGTTAGAGTAGAAAACTGAAGAACAGACCAGGACTACTTTGCCTACTTAATGAGTCCTTTAGCTAAATAAAGAATGCATTTGCAATGAGAACTAATGTTTCCTGGATCAAATCCTTCATCTCCATTTCCAAAGTCGACCATGTGTTCTCCATGCCTGAATTTCTGCAGTAAAATCCCCAATGGTTTCTCTGACTCTCATTTCTTCCTGCTCTGGTACAGCATGACCAGATTAACCTTCTTAAAATACCATTTTGGTCACGTTATTCCTTGTTCAATCAGCTCCCTGTTACCTCTTAGACAAATCCAAATTTCATGGCCTGGCACTGGAATTTCTTCAGCCAGCTTATAGCACCTCATTTATCTCCCTAAAGCGACCCCTTCATTCCAGCCAGGACAGTTTCCTGACAATTCCCTGTAGACAATCTGCTTGTCTTCACCTACCTGCATTCTTTGGAATGGCCTCCCTTTCCCTCTTCATATCAAAATGGATCACTTTCTTTAAAACCAGGCTATAATTTGCCTTCTCCAGAAAATCTTCCCTGATCAACCCCATACCACAAGCATCTTTCTCTTATTTTGTAAGGAATTCCCTTACTACCTTAATACTTACCTATAAAATCTTTATCTATATGATACTATATTACACACAGACACACACACAGACACACACACACACACACATACACACACACACACTGGAGTTATTCTATAGCTCAGAAATTCTTTGTCTTTTTTTGAAATCTGGTGAAACCTATAGACCCCTTTTTCAGGATAAAGTTTTTAAATGAATAAAATCATATGTATAGGATTACAGAGAAAACCAATTTATATCAAAATACAGTTACCAAATATTATGGAAATGTTTGTGGACCCCAGCTTTAGAATCCTGGTTCTAGCTTGTCTCCCCGCCTGGACTGTAAACTCCTTGAGGGCAGGCCTGATTCTCTACTTTCTTTCTTTTGTTTACCACCTTAGAGATTAGTATAGTAATTGATTATATGTGTATGTGAATAATAATAATGCTCTAATCAACTTGCCTTAAAGTTCAGACATGTCATGTTTTCTGAAAGGAAGATGAAAATACAATCTATTTTAATACTCTAAGATCAGTGGCTGGCTATGAAAAGCCTTAACAACCTTGTGCTTGCTAAATGACCTGATTAATAATAGCATGTTGTAATAGGTTGCAAGTCACAGGACTCGTCCAGGTTGAGTTGGAGGAACTGCGCTGAGATTTGCAGGTGAGGGGCATTTTGGTTTAGCTTAAATAATTTAATTCAATTCAACAAGCATTTATTAAAAACCTACTATGTGTTAGGCATTGGACTAAGCACTAGTGATACAAAGATAAAAATGAATTGGTTCTTGCCTTGAAGGACATTATGCACCTGGAAAGGAGGGGTGTGTATGTGTGTATGTGTGTGTGTGTGTTAGTGAATATGACCTACATTCAAGTAAGTGAACACAAAATAATTTCAAGAAGAAGAAAGTACTAAAAAAAAATGGGAGGGGGTGTTAGGTTTAGCAGGATGGTGCAAGCCTGTAATGCCTGCTGTAGGGAGAGACTGAGGCTGGAGCTTGTAACCTCTGAGCTGCAGTAGCACTAAAGCTGATTGGTGTCCACTCAAAGTCAGGCACCAATATGAGGAGTGTCCAGGGGTGAGAATAGGAGACCACCAGGCTACCTAAGGAGGGATGAAACAACCTGGGTTGGAAACAAAGCAGGTAAAAATTCCCACATTGGTCAGCAACAGGATCAGTTCCCGAGTGACCATTGCACCTGCGGCCTGGCAGAGAGGGACATGTCAAAAAACAAAAGAATAAAAGAAGACCTAGGGGATCAGGAGAGGCCTCCCACAGAATGATGCACTTGAACTGTGCCGTGAAGGAAACTAGAAACCACAGAGACAGCCATGTGTTACCAGTACAGGGCACTGTCTGTACAAGGGCTCTTAGATGGAATATTGTATGTGGAGAAGAGCCACGAGGCCAATGTGACTGAATGAAGAGTGTGTCAAGAGGCTTAATATGAAATAAGGATGGAAAGGCATGCGAAAGCCAGATTGTGAAGGGTATTAACGGCCAGACTTAAGATGCTGATCCAAGAAGCACTGATGAGTTTGAGAAGGGCAGTGACACGGTCAGATCAGTGTTTAGGAACATCAGTTTGGCAGCTATATAGAGGATGGAGTAGAGAGTGGAGGGCCTGGAAGCAGGGAGATCAAGCAGGAGTATATTGTAATAGCCCAGACAACACCTGAGAGTCTGAAGTAGAGAAGTTGATCAAATGGAAGGAAGGGGACCCAGGCTGCATTGTGTAGTGTATGAAGGACTCCACGTGGGAGTCAGGACACTAGCTTAACTTTTCTTGGCCTAAATTCTTCATCCGAAAAATGAATGAATTGGACAAGATGGCCTTTCAGGGCCCTTCCAACTCTAAAACTATGATTCTCTGCTGTAGAGGTCAATAAGCAAGACTTAACAGTTGTTGGATACAGTGGGTGAAGGAAAGGGAAATCAGGCTGGACTGCAAGATTGTAAACTCCAGTGAGTGAAAGGATGGTGGTGCTCTCAAGAAAAAACACTGAAGGAGGTAGTTTTGCATTAATGCTTATTACTTAAAATTTACGTGGTAGTAGAAGACCTCAATAAACATTATCCTGTGTCCCAAACAAACAGTCAACTCCTGTCATTTCACAAGCACACAAGAGTCAAGTTTATCCATAAAAGCTATTTTCAAAGCATTTCCTCTTGGGAGAGTCAGGAATGTTGACTATTCAGCAAACAGTAGTTGAGTAAAGAAGATTTGGGGTCCCGTGATCTGGCTGAAGCCTTCTGAGCCAACAGCTGCTTATCTCATGAATGGAATTTCCTGTTAGGACGCTTTCAACCTAATTGTTCATTAGAAATATAACAAATGTCGACAAATATCTTAAATGTGCTATATATTTTAGTTTCTTAAAGAGAGGGGAAAGGTTCATGTGTTCAACTCTACTGACCTGAAAAGGCTTCTGAAAATGCAACAATGAAAGATTGCCCCCATAGCTTTTTTCTTAATCCACTTTAGATAAAATTATTGTCCTTTTAGGATACCATTTACTCTGCGTGTTTTCTTTTCCTTAGAATAAGAGATGATCTGAGGAGAGGCAAACAAAAGAATATTCAACTATGAATGCTCAATACTTTTTCTTAAGAATATATAAACATACGTGTATATATACAGGGTGTTCCTAAAGTCTGGACACGTAGGCAAAAATGCTTATTTTCAGGAGATGAAATGAATGAAATTTTCAACCATATTTTATTTAATTGGAATATTAACAAATAACATCTTCAATATGATTTCCATCATTTGTGATGCAAAAATTGATGCGCTTTGCAAGATTCACGTGAACTCAATGTGGTAATTCCACATTGCCATCAATTTTCCTATGTGTCCAGACTTTATACACACATGAAGGACAGTTAGGTTATACAGTGAATAGAGTACTGGGCTTGGAGTCAGGAAGATTCATCTTCCCGATTTCAAATCTGGCCTCGGACACTTACTAACTGTGTGACCCTGGGCAAGTCACTTAATCCTGTTTGCCTCAGTTTCCTCATTTGTAAAATGAACTGGAGAAGGAAATGGCAAAGCACTGCAGTATCTTTGCCAAAAACCTCCCCAACAAAATGGGGGCATAGAAAGTTCAGCATTTTTGAAATGACTGAACAACAAGAAAATACACATACACACACACACACACACACACACACACACACACACACACACACACACATACACTCAAATATGGGAGGCAATGCAACACAGTAGAAAGTAGATGGGCTTTGAGTCAGAAGACCTGAGTTTAAACCTGTCTGTGCCATTTACTACTTATGTGACTTTGGACCAGTCACAATTTCTCTGGGTCACAATGTAAAATGAAGCAATGGACTGGATGGCCTCTGAGCTCTCTTGCCACTCTAAAGCTATAATCCTGTACTTTATACAGTTTTCATGCCGGAGACAATTCCAAATATATGTAGAAATCACTTGTCCTTCAGCTTGATGCAACAACCTGGATAGAGAGATTTCCATAGCAGCTATCATGATGTTTTCTACAGTTTTCAAGTGTGGAATGTGAAATACTAAAGGTGTTGATTTCACCAGGACACCATTAATTTAAAATAGGGTACGAAAGAAAGATTTTCAAATGTCGAGCAGGGTAGTATCTATAGGACCTAACCTTGCTTGAACTGAATAGTGACACAGAAGTTTGTTTTTTTTTAAGGATTTCCATTTTATTTTTTGTATTATAAACAGCTCAAATTATGACATGCAGTTTGTTGGACAACCCGCATATCTTATCTATCACTAGGTATATCTTGTATAGACAGCACAAATAAACAATGATATGGGGTCCAGAATTAAAGAGGAGGAGGAGTGGACTTGCCTTCAAGAAATTGAATAATTGACTCCATGCTTCTCCCATAAACAGAAGCTCATCTCTTTAATAGCAACATTCTAATGGTGTCACATGGCTTTGAGACATGAAACACAACAGTTGCTGAGGAATTAAAAATGAGTAGCCTTGAGAAGGAAATGAAGAGGTGCACTGTGGGTAGGGACAGGCTTCAACGTGTAACCAGTGGAGAACTTCAAAGAAAGAATAGGCTACGTATGATAGAAGAAGATGACCAAATAATGACAGGGGAACACTGTAAGTGCTATGCTGGTATACTCATAATGTAAAGAAAAAGTGAAGAAAGACTTCTCATGCATGGGAAAGATATATTGTGGTAAACTTATGGGAGAACATGAATGGAAATTGCAGGGATGGCTTGTGATCCGTATGGTTGGGGAAAGCCACCTAACTGATGAAATCACAGATCCATTTGAATATTTGAAAGAGTATCAAAAATAGCTTTGTTAACAAAAAATCCCAGTAATATTCTGGATAAATAAAGTATAGGTGGAGAAGAGTTACAATTGAATTACTCATGAAACTTCTAGCAGTAATGCCATGTCTTAAACTGTTATTCACCCTGCCTTACTTTCTTTTGCCTAAATAACTCAAGACCCAGACTAATAATATAATGGTCCTAGCCTTTGGATGATGAAGGCAATAATGAATTGAAAGACCTTAGGTTCTTTGTTCAGTCTTATAGAGATCAGAGATAGGGATAAAGTCCTGGCCTGGAATTTTATTGACAAAAGGAAATCCTTCTACCAAAGAAGGCTGGCGTGTTCTCTGCAATTTGTAGTCTTGGAGACTTATCTAGAACCCCAAAAAGTTAAGTGACTAGCCCAGAGTTCATACAGCCAGTATGTGTTAGAGGTGGTACTTGCATCCAGGTTTTCCTGGCCTTGAGGCCTGCTCATAATCATGATAAGATAAGTGAATCTAGTGCCCTTTGGAGACAGAGCAAATTTCCAGGGACTGTATGGACCCTGGAATTTGTATTCCTATGTCTTAAAGAGTAGTCTTGTCAGCCCAGGTATCATGAAACTTCCAGGGAAGGATGATGCAAACCTGGGGAAATGCTGAACTGGTCTGCTGGGGGTTGAGGGGCTGAGGTCAGGGGCAGGAAGGGGACATGGAGGGGGAAGTGGGTACAGTGTTAGCCTTGTTAGTGGAGGTGGTTGATGTTTGCCCATCTCTGACATCCAAGGAGAAGAGGGAAAACAGTAATTGGAATGAAAAAGGGTACAAAAACTACCCCTGGTTGCAGAAGCCCCTTCTTTATGGCTTAACCCGCTGATCATGGGGAAATACCTCCAACAGGGAAGGTGAATAAACTGAACTATTTCCCTACAATGAATTGAGGAAGCTCAATAAGGTTTCTCTTGCTCCAGCTTCTTGCCCTATCAGTCCTCATAAATATGCACTACATTTGTAACTATGATATGAATCTAGTATATAGGCTAGAATTCAGTTTTAGTACATAGGCTAGAAGCTACAGGGCTGGTGATTTGCACTGGTCTCTAGCCTTTGCCTAGCTATTGCTGTTAGACTGGGTTCAGCTCTGAAGGATCTTGACTCCACCTTTCCACACATTCATTGGCTCATCAACCCCAACTCAGTCAATCTACCTTTGGCCCTAGTCCAAGGCTTCCCCCAAAAGGGAGAGGTAAAAGAGGAGAAAAAATAACCAATGCACAATGAGTTGGGCATGGAACAGATAATTTATTTTTATACAAAGAGCAATGCTAACCTAGGAAAATCACAGCATTGAGTGACAGAATGATATAAACAGAATTCAGTAACTTATCACTACTAGTACAGTCAGTTGGGATGCTAATATTCGAGCTTCATTGAGATGTAAAACAGTTTTTTGCAAAACCACTGAGGAACCATTTTAACACAGCTGGTCTTACCTGATCAAAAAGCTGAGTTTCACCTTTTTAGTGGCCTCTCTCTGATAGTGACTTCCCTTAGTATCTGCCTACTATTTCTGCTACTTAGGCACTAGCTCTCTCTCCTGCTGCTTCGGTAGTGGTGAAGGGAAAGACTCTATCTGCCACTATTGTAATCTTTCTAGGCTTGTTATCATTCACGTGGTTGATACTAAAGGAGGGAAACCAGAGACAAAGGCGACCAGAGGACCTGGCTAATTGAATGATATAGGAATGATATAGGAACTGATGGCCCCCATTGCCACTATTTCAGGGTAGAAAACAGTCATCTTTCTCACTCCCTCACTGAAATCATACCTCATAACCCAAAGGGCGGTATTCAAAAAGGGTGCCAGATGAAAACAGAATCCTCTACTGCTATCAGCTCTTCTAACCCAACAGCCAATTAGAAGACTTTCAGAGGATGAGCTGTACATAGCTAGAAACCAGTCCCCCAGAGCTCCCATATTGACCACCAAAACCAGGCAGAGAATATCTGTGCATGCTCTAGTCAGAGGAGAGAATAGGCATGGGCTCCATTACATGAGGGAGAAGAAGATAAACAAAAAAAGAGAAGTCTAAACAAAATTTTCTAAGAAATCTGAAGGAAAGTTTACTATACATAAAAAATTTTTTGACTTTTTTTGTTTTTCCATTATCTTTATTTTTAATATATTCATCATCCTTCCCCTATCCAGTGAACCATCCCTTGTAACAACAACAAAAAAGATAGAAGTGGGAGAAAAAAAAGGAGTTCACTAAAACTAATGCATCAATTGAGTATGACAATATATTCAATGTTCCATAGCTATATCTGCCCTCCCTCCCCCCCACTACAAAGAAGAGAGGTAGGTGCTTTTGCTCTTTTCTTGGGGACAAACTTGGTCAACAGAATTGCTTTTAATTCAGGGTTGTTGGGTGGGGTTTTTTTTTATTCTTTTCACTTAATTTTGCCCTTGATCTACTTACTTTTTGGCTCATACAAATCTTCTGCTTACTCATCGAATTCTATAAGTCTTCCCACATACCTCTGAATTTTTCATATTCATCAGTTCTTATGACAGAGTAATATTCCATTATATTTATGTACCACAGTTTGCTCAGCCATTTCCTAATTGATGAATGTCCATTTAGTTTAATGTTCTTTGTTACCATAAAAAGTGCTGGCATGAACATTTTGGTGAATATTGGACCTTTCTTCTGCCTTTGATCTCCTTGGGATATATGCCAAACAGTGGGATCTCTGGGTCAAAAGGTATGGACACTTTAATCACTTTTGTGACATTACTCCAAATTACTTTCCAGAATGATTATACCAATTGACAGCTCCACCAATAGCGTATTAGTATGCCTATTTTCCCACAGCTCCTCTAATATTGATCACCTCCATCTTTTGCCATCTTTACTAATTTGCTGGGTATGAAGTAAAACCTCGGAGTTGTTCTGATGCGTACTTAGGAGATATCACTTTCACTTTTGGGAAGTTTTGTGGAAGAGGCTGCCTATTAATTGGGATGATAATAATATTTACCCTATCTTACAAGTTTAATGTAAAGATCAAATGTAAAAATATTGGAATCCTAAAATCCTAAAAAAAAATGTGATTGAATTTTATTCTGATTAAATTCACAAGTACAACTTTAAATAATCTGGATGGTAGAGGCTTATTCTTTGGATATATTTGCTTGCCCCCTTCTTCCTCCCCTTTTAATAGTCTATCTCAAACATAAAAATGATACAGTTCCTCCCTGGTGAGTTTAGAATCTGAAGGAATTCCAAGGCAAGTAACTAATTTCATAATTTGGTAGAGTGCTGTGTCTTATATATGTAGGGGTTGGTGACATGGAGAATGAAAACTATGCACTTAATTTTTAGTGAGGACAGTCCAATTGAGAATACCCATTTGTCTCCCAATTTCAACTCCTTTTCAATATGTCCTTTGAAAAATTTTACAGGAACTATAACCAGATTAACATCTGGCAGGTCTACAGTAAGTCCTCATCTTTGATTTGGCCTTTGGGAACTCAGAAATCAGCATTCTTAGGCCAGACCATTAACATTGCACTTGTCATTGTCAACCTTGAATTTAGTCTGGAAGGAGGAGACAGCTGCCCTTCCAAATGTCTCCCAAATGATCCTGTAGGCTGGCCAGCAGAGATGCCTAAAGAATGTATATATCTATATACTCCTCCACCCATGACTTGATAAAGCTGAGCTTATAACCTCTAATGTGCCAAAGACGGCAGCCGCTCTCTAAAGGATTTTGCATCAACTTTAACCATTTCTAGGCCTAAGTGAGGGCTTTGGAAAGTGTAGGTTTTGAGCAATAACACTCTGCAGATAGTCATAAAAAAATTCACTTAGGTTTTTATTGTGTACTATGCCCAGTTCTAGGCACCACATTTTATAGAAGATATTCCCCAATCACCCAAATAATCAGCCTGGAGTGTGTTTGAAAGACAGCAGTCAGGCTGGTGAAAGAACCATAGGACATGGTATTTGAGGATTGGTTGAAAGAACTGGGGATGCTTAGTGTAGAGAAAGGAATACTTTGAAGGGATTGATTGCTTTCTTCGAGGGTTAGGAGGGCTGTCTTATGGAAGAGGGATTAGATTTGCTGTGCTTGACCTCACAGGACAGAGCCAGGAGGAGAGAGGTGAATTTAGGCTTGATATCAGGAGACACTTCCTAAAGTCTGAACTAGCCCAAAGGAATGGGCTACCTTGAAAAGCAATGAGTTCTCTCTCATTGGAGATCTTCAAGCAGTGATTCGATGTTCTCCCTGGATGTCCTCCTGTTGGAGACATGGTAGAAGGGACTCTTGCTCAGGGCTGTGATGGTAAATGTTTAGAACTTGGCTCTCTGGGAAAAAAAAATATGCATGACACATGTTAATTTAATATTTTCTCCATTGTTTCCTTAAATCTAGACAATCACCAACAATCAAAAAAATCCTGATTTGTAGCATTTATTGGTTTTTGAGTTGTAAATATTCACATTGAAAATTTAACAATCACTTCTCTTGAGCTGGTTTGAGCTGGCTCTAGCACACCCTTGACTAGATGGCTACTGAGGTTCCTATAAATTCTTGGAATTTGTGATTCCACATGATATGTATTATGCCTAACTATGACCATGTTGTTGTTCAGCCATCTTCAGTTGTATCTGACTCTTCATGACCCCATTTGGGGTTTTCTTCGCAAAGATACTGGAGTGGTTTGCCATGTCTTTCTCTAGTTCATTTTATAGACGAGGAAATTGAGTCAAACAGGGTTAAATTACTTACCTCAGGGAAAACTGGAAAATAGTATGGCAGAAACTAGGCATCTTATACTGTATACCAAACTAAAGTCAAAATGGGTACACAATTTAGATATAAAGGCTAATACTATAAGCAAACTGAGAGAGCAAGGATTAGTTTACCTGTCAAATTTATGGAGAATGGAAGAATTTATGACTAAACAAGAGACAGAGAACATTATGAAATACAAAATGGTAATTTTGATTACATTAAATTGAAAAGTTTTTGCACAAAGCCAATGCAACCAAGATTAGAAGGGAAACAGAAAACTGGGAAATAATTTTTACAAGTAGTATCTCTGATAAAGGCCTCATTTCTAAAATATATAGAGAACTGAGCCAAATTTATAAGAATACAAGTCATTCTCCAATTGATAAATGGTCAAAGGATATGAACAGACAGTTTTCAGAGGAAGAAATTAAAGATATCTATAGTCATATGAAAAAATGCTCTAAATCACTATTGATTAGAAATATGCAAATCAAAACAACTCTGAGGTACCACATCATACCTGTCAGATTGGCTAACATGACAAAACAGGAAAACTATAAATGCTGGAGAAGATGTGGGAAAATTGGAACACTAATGCACTGGGGGAGTTGTGAACTGATCCAACAATTTTGGAGAGCAATTTGGAACTAAACCCAAAGGGCTATAAAAATGTGCATATCCTTTAACCCAGCAACACTACTTCTAGGGCTGTATCCCAAAGAGATCACACAAATGGGAAAAGGACCCACATGTACAAAAATATTTATAGCAGCTCTTTTTGTGTTGGCAAAGAACTGGAAATTGAGGGGTGCCCATAAATTGGGGAATGGCTGAACAAGTTGTGGTATATGAATGTAATGGAATGCTATTGTGCTATAAGAAATGATGAGCAGGCAGACTTCAGAAAAACCTGGAAAGACATATATGAACTGATGCTGAGTGAGGGGAGCGAAACCAGGAGAACATTGTACATAGTTACAGCCACATTGTGTGATGACTAACTTTGATATACTTGGCTCTTCTCATATGCAAAGTTCTAAGACAACTCCAAAAGGCTCATGATGAAAAATGCTATCCACATCCAGAGAAAGAATTACAGAATCTGAATGCAGATCAAAGCACACTGTTTGCTCTTTCTCTTTCTCTCTCTCTCTCTCTCTCTCTCTCTCTCTCTCTCTCTCTCTCTCTCTCTCTCTCTCTCTCCATTGGTTATAATTCTTCTTTGAAACATGACTAATGTGAAAATATGTTTAATGTGAATGTATATGTAGAGCCTATATCAGATTGTACACCATCTTAGAGAGGGGGGAAAGGAGTAAGGGGGAGAAAAATTTGGAACTCAAAAGCTTGTGGAACTGAATGTTGTAAACTAAAAATAGATACATTTTAAAAAAAAAAATTACTTGCCCAGAGTCACACAGCTAGTAAGCATCTGAGGCTGGATTGACTCCAGGCCCTGGCACTCTATCCTCTGAGCTACCTAACTGACCCTGGAGGCTCACTGGAAGCTTGCTGTGACACTATGCTCCAGGCTCCACTGGGAGACTGCCTTTGACCTTTAGTAACTAAACTAAACAAATGGTGACACCAATGAATGGCTCACATTAATTTAACATTTTACAGTTTCCTGAGTGCTTTTCACATATCTCGTTTGATTCAATTCACAAACATTTTATAAGCCCCTTCTGTGCACAAGGTAGGAGGTACCACTGAGGCTAAGGTGAAAGTCAGCACCCACAGCAACTGACATTGAGGACTTTGCAGTTTAGTGGAGGGTTATAGTACTTATACAAGTAAATATGCCATGGGGCAGGATGGGAGGGGCAAAGGAGGTCCTCAGATAAAGAGCTCAAAGAAAATAGGAGGGAAAGACCACTTATACTTGGTAGTGGTGTTGGTGGTGGTGATGATATTAGGAAATGCTTCGTGGAGGAGGTAGCACATAAAAGGAGATAATTCTAGTAGGATAGTAGTCTAAGCATGGTACATAAGCTAAGTGAATCAAGTTAAGTCATCAAGTATTTATTACGCATTTACTATAAGCCAGGCACATAGTGCCTGGGAATGTAAACATAAGGAAAAAGAAGGACATTCTTTTACTTTTGTTCCAATGAGGGTAGATGACAAATATAGAAGAATTGAAAAGTGGAGGGGATGGGATGGGGAAAAGCACCTGCCTGCAGAGGGGCATGGTGAAGTCAGGAGAGTCAGGAGCAGAGCCCCAAGAAGATGGAAAGACTGAGAGGTGAACTTTGGACGTGCCGGCTTTGGATATGTTGAGTTTGAGGTGGCAGCAGGATGTTTAAATGCCCTCTCCAGAGGGCAGCTGGAGATAAGAGATTTGGGCTTTCTAGCTCTAGCTCTATCGTTCTTATCTCTCTTTCTAAATCTCTTTTCCACCTGAATGTCCTGCCAATATCTCAAAATCAAAATACTCTCAAACTGATTTCTTCGAGTTCCGCTTGAATCTTGCCCCTCCTCCAAATGTCTCACCTGTCAAGATTAGTTAGATGTCTGTAGACATATGTGTCTATATAAGAATCATCTTATGTAGGCAATACTAAAAACCATAGAAGTCATTGTAGTTGGTTAAGGAGAGTGTATGTGTCAAAGAAAGAAGAGGGCACCAGGACCATCCCTTGGAAGATAAGTGTACTTCTAGGTGAGGGAGGAGGACATTTAATCAGTGAAGGAGCAATCAGATGAGTAGAAGGAGAACTAAAAACAGTGTTATGGAACCCAAGAAAGGAGAGAGTAACAAAATGGAACCATTGTTCAACAGTATAAACTGCTACAGAAAAAATTGATCTTCACAATAACCCTGGAGATATGCAATGCAAGTATAATTTTTACAGATGGAGAAACTGAGGCTCAAAGAGCTCATTGCAGTTAGTGAGTGATCAAGCTAGCCTTGGACCTCAGATACTCTGAGTCCAAATTCAATCCTTTTTCCCATATGGCTGTGGTTTGACCAAGCCAAGCTTTCATTATAATTGCTTTCTATGGCCTGATAATAGAGTGTAAAGCAATGATGTCACACTCATATAGGGGCCTATGAAACCTTGCATAAAGACCCTTGTAGGCCACATATTGACTTAGTTTTAAAATGTAATGTTATCTACAATTCCTTGCATTTTTATTTACTTTGTTAACAAATTCCCCAATCACATTTTAATCTGGTTCAGGCTGCCCTTGGGAGTGTTGTGGGCTGCATGAAGCCTGTGGGTGGCTTGTTTAGGAGCTCTTGTGGGAAGGATCTTAGAGACACAAAAAGATAGCATTCTGTAACAGCATTTAGAAGATCTGGGACCTGGTGCTGCCTTTGTCATTCATTCATTGTGTTTCGACAACTCACTAAACCTCTTTGAGCCGAATTCCTTCTCTGTAAAATTAGGAGGTTGAAACAGATGATCTCTCAGGTGTTTTCGGTTTTAATATCCACCGTTCTGCTTCTCATTAGCCAGAAGATCAATGTGGAGTTGGAGTAAAGCCTTAAACTCTGCAACTTTAGCAGCCTTTGGAAAATCCCTTGTCCTCCCTGGGGCTGTTTCCTTATCAGTAAAATAAAAGGGTTGGATGGCTCCTAAGATCCCTTGCAGTTCTAGCCCTAAAATCCTAGGAATGCCTAATGCTTCTTTACTGAGTTAACACATGAATTGAATTCTCTATGGGTTTAGGGCGCTGCATTGTGTCATTAGTCTCAGTTTTCTTATCTGTAAAATGGGAATGATAATAGCATCTGTAATACAAGGTTGGAGGATCAAATGAGATAATGTATCTATATATAGTGTTCTGTAAAACCTTAAAGCACTGTGTGCATGTAAGCTAGCACAATTTTTAGCCTTCTGAATCACCCTGTCATTCCTTTTTGGTTATTTAGCTTGTTTTTTCTCCCACGTACCAATAAATAAGTCTGACAGCGTCAAAGAAAGATCATCCTATCACAGCATAAGCCTCAGCTTCCTAACTCAAAGACAACTCACAAGTCGGAAGTCCTAAGAGCCAATAAATATATGTAGGGATAGTGGTTGAAATACGTAACATGTCCTAAGATAAATTTAAATTTGTCTTATCCTTTCCTCAATGACTGCTTTTTCTTGTTAAGTTCATCTGACTATGAAAAGCTAGCTGGAACCAGAGAAAGCTATTATAGGAGTGAGACGAATGAGGATTTAAAGGCTTAAAACAAAACAAAACAAAATATGATAAAAGGCATCCTTGTGGATTCTTGCTGACAATTATTCATTACCTTCTCATCGGTAGTCAGTGTCTAGATTTCACCAGCATTCCAAAACACTGTTTTGTGCCTAAGAATTAAGGCAGACTTAAAATCATAGTTGTCTGATGAGGTGGCATGATAACTCAGTGGAAATTTATGGACAGATAAGAGTGAGCAATCCATATAGTCAAATGTAAACACTGGTTTCCAAGAACAATGCTGAGAACGACTTATAGTAATTCTACTAGATGCTTTCAGTTGGGGTACAAAACAGCTCTTGTTTATAGAGTTGGAAATCTGT
The DNA here is from genome assembly GCA_028646595.1 of Phalanger gymnotis. Taxonomy (NCBI): domain Eukaryota; kingdom Metazoa; phylum Chordata; class Mammalia; order Diprotodontia; family Phalangeridae; genus Phalanger; species Phalanger gymnotis. Next base: position 274,046,684 of record CM053622.1, on the reverse strand, counting down.
GGGGGTAGGGATGTGGTGGGAAGTTCTGAGGCTTCCTTTTCTTAATCAGCATCAGACTATTTAAGATCATACCCTAACAGGAAGAAAGATTTTCCAGAGCCCTTAATTTCTATTCCTTCTGTTGAATGTTTTAAAGGTCCATTTTGTGCTGACAAAAAAAAAAATGAGTGAACAATCCACATGGGAAAAACAAAATGGAGGAGACTGCAAGACTAAATTAGGATGAATTCTGAGCCCAGAATTGAATAGAAGGAAGAGACCGATTTAGATTTCATTTAGGTAACTGAACAGTTCATTCAATGATCCCAAGCTGATTGTTGCTTCAAATGCCTATCTCTTTAATACCAATATTTGCTTGTTGAAGCTATATGACTGTGATTCATAGGATATCAACATCTCAGAAGACTCAAAATTGAAGGTAACCCAAAAGGCAATGTAAAGATACACAGTAGGTGTAAGTAGGCTGAAGTACGTTAACAATGACTTGTGTGAGGGAAATGGTATGATAGACATTATTAAGAACGTGTATGACTGGCAGTTATAAAATGAGAATGAGATAGACGGTCCAAGTAGCACATTGATATCCCCAAGGTACTAAAAGGACCAGAAGAAGGCCTCCAAGTGAGGGGATCCTTCATGGAGGATTTAAGAAAAGTCATGGACAAGAATTTCAAAGTCTGAGGGAGTGGTGGTGGGGGATGATCAATATCTCTAATGAAGTAACCGCATCGATGAAATTGTATTCATCCGAGTACTTGAAAAATTTGCTGCTTATATAGATCTGATTTATGGAAGATCCTTACATCAAAATTACTGGCTCATTCTAGGAAACTTTCCTCTTTGCTGCCATGTTTGTATATTGCCTCCCTAATTAGACTGGGAGCTCCTTAAGATGAGAGGCTGTCATTTACTTTTCTCTGTACCCCCAGTGCATAGCACAATGCCTGGTGCATAGTAGGTGCTTAATAAATATTCATTGATTGAGTGACCACATGACTTTCATGTACATAATTGTTTTCATCTTATCTCCCCCATTAGACTACGAGTTTCTTAAGAGTAGGGGCTTTTACCTTTCTTTGAATCCCCAGCACTTAGCACAGTGTCTGCAACATAGTAGGCATTTAGTAAGTGCTTGTGGTCTGAATGAATTATTGCTGACTAGCTCAATGTGATTTTTACTCAAATGTCTTATTATCATATAGACATGACCTTGAATTCCCAAACCCTCTGCTGGCAGAGTTTATGAATTGGCAGGTTCTGCTAGATTGGAAAAGCTTTAAAGCTTTTTTTTTTTTTAAGTTTTAAAGCTTGGTCCTGGTGACCAAGGAAAAAGCACTAATTTAGGAGTTAGAGGACCTGTGTTGAAATCCTGGCTTATCTGTCACTTTCATGGTCTTGGGCAAAGCATCTTCATTTCTCTGGGCCTCAATATCTTCATCTGTAATATGAAAGACTAGATGGCCTTGAATTCCTTTCTAACTTTAAATCTATGTTCCCATGAATTGTATCTTTTCTCCAAGCACCAGCCTAGTAAAGAGAAGTTTATCCTCAGTCAAATGGTGTGATAGGAGCAACATGTACTAAGGGCCTTGCCATGTAGGCAGGCCAGTTTTTCCCTAGGAAAATGATGAAATTGTCCACAAGACTCCATTTGTCCAGAGGAAGTAAGGCTTTTACTAAAATAGCTTTGCAATAGCCTGGGGTATCACAAGCCAAGCTCACAAAAAATCTGAGCTTCTTAGCTTTGACAGACTTCCTGTTGTCCTGTGAATCAACACACCCTCTTGATCAGAAGAGTGAAAGGGAGCTGCCACCTAAATCAAGGCGGAACTCTTGTTAAATAGCCTTTCGATGTTTTTGTTACTGTGTTCTATGTTGCTTTTTGTTAGTTGTAAAATGGTCATCTGGAGTCTCATTTAGTGGTAATTGCAAGCCTGATCCACCTGAGTCAGGATCAGAAAAACTGGCCGTTTGGTGAGGGCCTTTTACTTTATCATTATAATTCCTGAAATTAAAAAACAAAACTAAACAAAATTACCTTCAGTTCATTGCAGATGCCCTCCCTTCCACTTCTGCAGTGATATTGGCAACGTGGCCTTTTTTTTTTTCTTTTACTATCTGCTACTACCAGCTTACCCCTTAGGCCATCCATCTATATTCACTCTTGCTATGTGGCTGACTCATCTCTTTTTCCTAACATACATGTCCACTCTTTTGAAGGATGCACAAATTTAAGTTTGTAAAATTGAGCAATGAAGAAGAGTTATGACAAATATTCCTGAAAGGCTATTTTCAACCTTTTACTCTCCTCTTTAAGAACCTTCAGTAGCTCCCTACTATCACACAAAGTATAAAGCCCTCTGACTAATTTTTAAAGCTTGGCATAGATAGTCCACACTATGCCTGTGCAACCATGTTTTGAATAACTCGCTAACATAGAGTCTGCTCTAGGTAGGTTTCTATCATCACTAAGCCTGCCCTCATGTATTCCATGGCCATTGCCACTTTTACTTCTCTTCTCTGGCCTTTACCAATCCCTGGGATCCTACTTACCTCTCAAGATCCATCTCCCTGAACACTTCTCTGACACATTCGTTCTATTTATCACTAAACTGTATTGAATTTATAGTCAGTAATGCAAAATTTAGCATTTCATTTTTGTCTATTTCCTATGAAGTTCAGAAGCATATACAGACAAGTGGGAGGGCTTTGAAAATCATATGTAGAATGTATTATGTAACTTTTAAAAAAGCAAGCTGTACTCTATAGAGATCTACAGTTTGAAATCAGGCTTTCCCCCAAATATTAATGAAGTTTTAAGTTTTAGCAGCTTAATACTATTTTTCTGTCTCTTTTGTATATGGAAATACTCTGTTGAGTGTGTGTGTGTGTGAGACAGCTGTGCATGATGCAAGTGTGTCTGTGTTCATTAAATTCAGAATGAAAACAAAAAGAAAATTTTTAAACTTTCTTCCTACTTGTTACTGTCTCATCTTCCAGACTAGATTGTAAATTCCTTGAAGACAATGGGACTTGTTTACCATTGTCTCCTCTTGATGTAGAGAAACAGTTCTAAACCACCCCCACCCTTCCAAAGGCCCTTGATTGATTGAGGATAAGAGCCTAATATACAGGCTTTGTTATTTGTTTGTCGTTTGTTCTGGAAGAGGACCAATGACATCAGGAGGGTGATATCTTGACTTGTGAGTGAATTGAATTCAAGTGAGGCAAAGCTGTGAAAAGCCTCACTATCTCCTCCAGAGTCACCGAAGTTCAGTGGCAAGACAAAAGCCAAGATGACTGGTGATGGCCTGGGTTGCAGTATGATCTTGGCCTTTCTAAATTAAGGTCTTTCCCAGGCCTCGATTTGTCTAATTCAATGATTAAGGCTAGGTAAGAATTGAGACAGAAGATGGCCTAATTTACCAACCCAAAAATATTAATCTGATGAAATAGGAAATGAATAAAAGTTCCCTGCCCTGAGTAGAGAGTGGTCATCAGGTTATTCAAGAACAGAAGAGTTATGTACCCCTTGGAAACTTAAAAGAAGGATCTTTTCTTTACTTGGGGAAATAGTGAGAAATTTCCCTACTCAAGCAGATCCTTCTCTAATTAGAAACATCTGCAATCCAGAAATGCTTTATAAAGTATTTGCTATGTAAGGAGGAAGATAGGGGCTTCAAGATGTCTTTGAGGCCAGTGGTAGACCTGGGTGGGGAGCATTAAATGCCTGGAGGGGGTTTCCAATGTCTCAGTACCAGGACCAATTTGTATTCTCAGCCCCATATTCCTAAAAACAGATGCAAATTCCCCACCATATTCTAACATAGATTTCTTGCACAAAATCTTGATGAAGACACACAGCAAAATGAGGATGAAGTGATGTTCCATGTGTTCTAGAAGTTGTATGCAGCCTTTAGTAGACACGGATGTAGAACCAAGATAAGGTTGGACCTGGGGACCTGGGTTCTAAGGGCTTTAAATAATGACATTTGCTTAGTCACTGATGGTTTTGGCATTGCTGACCCGCTTCCTTTTTAGCTCCTCCTTGTTAAGCTTCTTAATAAATCACATTTCTCAGAAAACTTGGTGCCAACTCTTTTCAGAGACTTATGTGTCAGCTACTGGACTGTCTTGGTACCATTTCTGTCTTATGCGTGTAGGTGATTGTGAATGGGAAGGTTGGTCATCTCTATACCACCATTTGTGCTGCTGAGGAGGATGTGGGGGAAGGGGGGAGAGGGGGAATGGGTAAACAGAGGGATAGAGAGAAACAGATAGAAATAGAAAGACAGAGTTAGAGACAGAAAGAAGGAAAGGAGAAATAGAAACAGAAATAGAGAGATACACAGAGAATGTAACCCTAGTTCTTTCAGCTTATGCTCATATGACATGAACTCAAGGCCATATCAATGTTGCTCTTAAATTGTCATTGTTGAAGTTGACTTTTATCATGCACAAAAGGCAACAAAAAACATGTTTCATGGGATACTGGGTTGTCTCATCTTATAGTATACATAATGAACATAAGCCAAAAAAACCAGAAACAAACCCAAAACAAAAAAAACCAAAAACAATCCACCATGAAGATAACTACAGTCTTTTCAGTAATATTAGGGTTATGAAGAAGCAGAAGAAATTCAACAAATTAGATAAGAGCCTCCAAATCTGATATTCAGTAGTTTCAATGTGAAGGTAGATATAGAGGAGGATGGTAAGAAATATTGGAAAGTATAGTATAGGATTCAAAAACGAAAGCAGTCAAATGCTTACAGACTATTCAGAAGCTTCAGTTTAGGTTTGAGGAACAGAAGAAACTGGCAGTTTATAGATTATTAAACCTCACTCTCACATTATGTGAATCTCTTCAAAGAATCAGAGGGCTTTGAATATGCAAAAAACAAACAACATTACAAAAATGCAAATGACAGGAAAAATAAATGATTCTGATGTGGGAAATACCTAAATCAATTTTCTTTGTGTAGTCAGACCATCAATTAGTTAAAAAAAAAAGTATAAATCAAGATGAAATCAGTAGAAACAATAAATATGAGAGAAATCTCATATAATTACAAGTTCCACGTGACCTACTCAAATCAACTATTGGTGCAAAAAAAAAGATGAATAAAGGAAAAGATACTGATTCATATTATTACTGTTTCTTATATAAATTTAACTCAACTAAAGTAATTACCAAAGTAAAAAGACCAAAGGATATAAAATTTGCTTTGGACAACAACCCTTGATCTTGGCAGGTGAACACATGCGGCAAAGGCAAAACCAGTTTAGAACATAAATTCATTTGGATTCAGATCAAGTGCATATGGAAGAAACCAGTGCTAGAGGCCACACCATTGATTTCCTATTAGTAATTTAACTTATGTATGAGCCAAACTAAAGCTCTTCAACCTATTTCCTATCTCCAAGCCTTTGCACAAGCAATTTCTCCTATCTCTGATTGAGGCCTTACTAGAATCCTTCATTTTTCTTTAGTGCCCAGCTAAGGGGCTATGTCTCATGTCTTTCCTGATCCCTCAGCTGCTTTCTCACTTCAGACACATTGGTTTTAGAGATGGCTAGGTAGTGTGGTAGATAGAGTACTGGTCCTAGAGTTAAGAACTGAGTTCAAACTTGGACTCAGACACTTACTGGTGACCCTGGGCAGGTAACTTTCACCTCTCTCTGCCTCATTTTCTTCAACTGTAAAATGGGGATAATAACCATAACTGCCTCTCGGGGTTATTGTGAGGATCAAATGATATGAATCATTTGTCAAACACTTAGCACAGTGTCTGGCACATAGTGGGTCCTTAATAAATGCTTGTTTCCCTTCTGCTTCCATCCTCAGATTAGCTCATATTTTCTTCTCTGTGTTCATGTCATCTCACCCCATTAGAATATAAGCTTCTTGAAGGCTGGACCTACTTATTTTAGTCTTTGTAGCCTTTAATATAGGCACTTAAATATGCTTTTTAAATTGAATCATAAGGTGTTATAAGGAAGACAGCAGAAGGTTGTGAGCAAGAAAAAACAATTCTGCAGAGAACCTGGTATGGGAACCATCTAAGCTAGCTCATTTCAGAAGCATTTCAACACAAAACTAGAATGAGGGCATCAAGAAGGGGGAGCGGGTTGGGGTGGGGAGGCAGAGAAGAAGAACAGATGTGACACCATTACTATAATAAGCTATTTTCATCAGCAGTTACAGTGGAATTACCACATTGGGACTCTGACACCTCCATCCCCAATATGCTACCTGAGAAAGTGGAAATGACACTAAAAAAGATGAAGATGGGTAGAATTTCTGGGCTAGAGCAAGTACACGCAAAAGAAATTGGTGCTAGAGGCTGAATCCTTTGAAAGTACTGAGGGATTGGTTTTTAGGCTACCTGAACAACAGGAGGATTCCAAATGATTGGGGAAAAAATTATGGATATTATTACCAAAAAAAATTGTGACAGAGATGACAAAAGTAACTAGCAATCCAGATGCTTACTTTCACATTTTTCTAAAATCTTTAAGGAAATGTTCTTCTCCCAGGTATATCAAGGGTGTACTTGATGAATATATGAAAAGGGAATAGACAAAATATTGCATATACTGTCAAATATGGTTCCCTCGTTGTTTTTCCCTATTTTTTCCTTCTTACAAGGGAGACTTGGATGGTGGCACATCAGGAAATGACTTTGAAGTAGAAAAACCCAAAACATTTGGCATCAATAAAAAAAGACCAAAAACAAAAAAGGAAAGAGGAAGCCTTTTGAAAATGATTTTATGTACCAGGTCACTCATGCAATTGACTGAAAAATGCATTGAGTACAAGATCCTTCCAGTTTTATTGGTGATTATTATTTTTAAAGGCATATGACTGCATAGAACGAAATTCCAACAAAGCATCCCCATTGCAAATGTTAAGATCATGTAAATTCCCTTGATAGACACAACCACAGAGACTACTTTGTTTGCTAATCCTCTAATTAGTAATCTCAAATGATGCACATAACAGGCTCAAGCCTGGCAAAAGTATTTGCCACTTTGGTTGCGGATGCCTGGTACAATTCTAACCCAAATGGAAGTGTTTCTCTAAATATAACAAGGACTTCAGCATGCTTCTGTACAAAAACGTACAAGTATTACTTGTGCTGACTATATCAAACCTTTGAATGCTACAGGACTTCCTCACCACCACTCAGAGAAATCTCTCCAACTATCCAAGTGGGAAAAATCACATGAATGAGGATCATGCTATGCCATTATACAGGAAGTCCATTGAGTTAACCCTTTGATGCATATATTTTGAAGAGGTATTGCAGAGAGACAGTGAGCCATTCTTAGAAGTGAAAACATGGAAGACAGTGAACTAATTTGCATGTAGGGAAGAGCTCAATTCTTTCAAAGATCCCAAGCTTCTCCCTAAAATAACAGACCATGTTATTTATGTGTTGATTTTCTCCTAGTGTTTCTATGAAGCTACAAATGATGGTATAACATAGTTTCTGAAGAGTCAAAACTACAAGTGATCTCAAGAGTTCCCAATATCCCAATATGCATAGTAGGCAGTAACACACTACCAACTATGATGGGCACAGGAAGTAGCCTAGAAAAGATCCATGAAATGCAAGATGAGGAAAGGACACACAAACATTGTGGTCATGCATGAGAATGAAGGGTAACGGATAGCCAGTTTGAGTGTTGTGCTGGTGGATATTGTTAGGCTGATAAATGACCCAAAAGAAGGTATTAAGCATTGGGTAGATCTCCAGTGAAGAAAGAGCATCCTCTTTCCCCCATCTCATATCCCTCTGACAATTTCTCCCACTGTCTCCTCCTTAAACTCCAGTGTCTGATGAAATGACCTTTCTTCTTATCAAATCCTGTATAATTGCATAGCATGATCCTCATTCATGTCCTCACCACCAACTGTACTCTGTCTTCAATCTCTCCCTCCTAATGGCTCCTTTCTGGTCACCTACAAACAGCCTCATATCTCGTCCATCCTTAAAAACCCTAATTAGATCCTACTATCTGGGCTGTCTAGTATTCTCTCTCTTCCAGTTCTCAGCTAAACTCCTTGAAAAAGCCATCTAAAATCCTGATCGATTAAGTAATCAAACATGATTCTACTAGTCTGATGGTGAAGCATACTGCAAGGATTGTGCTGTAGAAAACTTTCACGGCCCCTCAGAGTCAATTGTTAAATTTTTTAGTGTGAAAAAAATTTAAAAAAAAACAAACAAAAAAACATTAATTTTTTAGTGTGAACATCTACAACTCAGAAATTGGCAAAGCTGTAAATCAAAGCTTGATTTGTTGTTTTCATGATTGTCTAGATACAAGAAACTGTTAATAATGCATATTAAACTTGAAAGTGTATGATCATACATTTTTTGAGGTAGAAGATAGCCTGGTTGTTAAATATTTATCAGCACACCCCTGTATTGCAATAGATGCATTGCTTGAGCTGAGCAGGGATGCAATGGAAAGCTCAGAGAATGGAGTCAAAACCAGATAGGAGGCCTGTTTACTGAAAGGTAACAGAAACAGCAACAATGATAACTGGCATATAGTTACGGTTTGCAAAGTGCTTCATATCTGGGAGCTGGAATCCACAGTTGGTATTGTAGGTAGTGGAGCATTGATGTCTTGAGAAGCAAGGAGTGATTTTGAGAAGTGACTTTGGGGATTTCAGTCCAGTGGAAGGACTCTTCTCATAGCAATGTCACCTTTGGATGTGAATTTTATGAAACTAAATGCTACATAGGCACTGAGCTAAGATTTTACCCTAATCATCATCCCTCAAATTGAGGGAGTGTAGAAGAGATTATACCCCTAAGGTGCTGGTGGGAAATGTTTGTGTGTTTGTTCTTGTTATGCTACTAAAGTAAATATCCTTTTGTAGAAGCTAATTGATATTAAATGGCTAAATGAAATCTAACCAATCCCTGACCCTCTGACAAATGACGAAACAGCCATTGGGTGTGTGAGCTGATGGCAAAGAGAAGAGACACCCACAAGCCCCTCTGGGTCCCCAAAGGATGATATAGCCCACCAGATCTGGAGAGAGTAAGGCCAGAGGGGTCTGTGTCACATCAGTATGGCAGAATTCACTAGTCACTAGAAATGTTCCTTTGAAACATTTTGTTCCAGTGGAGATCAAGTTTGAAAGGGGAGACACTCCTGACCAAAAGCCGGGGCATAGGTTCAAGCCTCACTGAAGCATTTGGTTTGCTGTCATGTAGACGTGGCCTCTGTTTTTATGGAGTCACGAGTTCACTGTATCCCACAATTGGAGGTTTCAAATGTCTTGAGTAATAAATAACATGGCTGAGCCTCCATCAAAAATTCCTAAAGTTTACATTTTCTCATGTTTCCCTTTGTGTGACACTGTTAAAAGTTAGTAAACAGAAGCCTGGCAGTATTTGTGTATGTGTATTGTCGGGCCAGTTTCTTTAAAAGAGAATATTAATAACAATAGCTCGCATTTATGTTGTAGCTGTACAAAGCATATACAATGGACTGCCTCGGAAGGTAATGGGCTCCCCTCCCTGTGGGAACTCAAGCACAGAGTGGACACCCACTTGTTAGGGACATCGTAAAAAGGAGTTTTGATCAGGCATGGGTTGGACTGCTTGGATCCTGAGTTTCCTTGTAGCTTTTAGACTTTCGGTATTTCTGTGAAATATTACAGTCAGAAATGGAACTCAAGTGTCCTGACTCTAAGCCTATGCTCTTTCCATTACAATATGAAATCGCTCGGCAGCTTTAGGAAATATATAACAAAACCGAGACCTAAATGGAGCTGCCTAAAGCCATACAGTGATTCAGGACAGGCGTAGGAACTACTTCTGACTCTGACCCTAGAACTGTCTCCAGGGCCTCACCCCTAAATGATTTCCACAAGTTCCAGCTTCTTTAAACAGCCCAAAATGTATACTTCAGTTCCTTGGTTTGGCTTTCAGAACCTAAATGCTATTTGTATTTTTCCCCGTGGCATTTGTTTAGCTGGGAATGTTTCTCAAGCCTCTTACTGGAATCTGCTGCATGTGGTTAAAATTGCCCCAAAGTAAAATGTTCACTTGGCACAAACACTCTGACAAAATAGCAATGTTTTGAATTATAGTCACATTCAGAATTCACGAAAGAGATGTAAAATGAGAGAAACTCATTTTTAGACAGGCTTCCAGAAGAAACTGACTTTTCAATAAAAATAATTCATATCATCTAAGAGTTTCATTTCGATCTAATCAAAATTCAGGATCTACTCAGAGACTTGCAAAATGAACTTGTTAGGTCAGTGGAAAAAATATGTAAAATGAGCCTATATCTGAGTAACTCTCACACCAGCTTCCCAATGTATAACTGGACTCTAAGTTAGCTCAAATAGCTCAAACTTCAGTAGAAAACATGGAGATAGTGAAGGGTGAGGGAATCAGTTTCATTCCTCTCCAATGGGAGCAGTGGGCCAAATGTGCTTTACATGGCTGAAGCAGAGCATGCCAATGTGGTCAGGCATGTGGAGAACAATGTCTAATCCAAACAGTGAGCAAGAAAAAGGGATGGAAATGGTACAGAGTATCATGGTAGGGTTCTTGTGTGACCCTTGGGGGGCACTTAGCTGTTCTAGAGAAGGTTTTTCCTTAGATTGAAGGAGTCACTCATTAGTGAGAATGGATTGATTGTTTGATGCAGCAGCAAGCGGGAATTGCATTAAGTCCCAAATATTGTTGTGCTAAGAGATGTTTAGATGCTATGTTTATGGGAAATTTCAATAGCCAAAAGCCAGAAGTGAGAATTAATCTGGATTCCATATGACATCACAAGTAGATGACCCAAAGATGATATGGTGACCAAGAGAAACTCTGAAATAAAGCAAGTGGCTAGTTAGGAGATGATAATAAGGATGGTGATGATATGATCATAATTTATAGAGAACTTTAAGGTTTGCAAAGTACTTTACATATGTAAAGCTCAGTAAGAGTTTGATTCAGTTCATAGTTGATAGTAAATTAAGAAAGTGATAGCCTATAGTACTGAGGTATTACTCATCTCTCTGCCACACATATCCTTTATTGATGCCTTTTTGTTTTCCATCATTCATTTCCAGATATGCTCTTCTGTACTGCCCCCTTTTCCATGCAGTGAGCTTTACTTTGTTATGAAGAAAAGGTTAAACAAAAACAACTGACACAGTGATTGCATCTAATATAGCATGAAATGTTCCACTCCAATAATCCCCCACTTTGTTGTTGTTGTTTGTTGTTTGTCCTTTGTTCTTGAAGAAGACCATGACATCAGGGAGGTGATACCATGGCATGCAAATGAATTGGATTTAAGCAAGGTAGGGCTGTGCAAAGTCACCAGCCTCATTTTCTCCTCTGGAGCCATCTGGAACCAGCAGCAAGATATAGATCAGGATGACTGGAGATGGCCCTGGATGTAGTAGGAGATCCCTACTTTTCCAACAAAAATATCTAGCACTTATCAATCAATTCATCCGTTGTTGTTTGTCATTCATTCTTGAAGAGGTCCAGTGTTGGAGTCAAGGTACAGTGTGTTCTCCTGTGGCTAATCAGTCCAATATGAGTTTGAAAGGCTCTACTACAGGCACGAATAGTCCATTTAAACATTTGGGATGGAGATGTCTCTAGATTTGTGCAGCTCACATTTCTTTTGTGCTACCGTGAATCTGTTTTGCTCATAGAGCACAGCACCTTCTTTGATGTGGACATGGCATCCTGGGCAGTCCTGTGCCAACATGTCCCATGCCTCACTTATGTTCTTCAGAAACACCTTGAGAGTGTCCTCACACTGCTTCTTCTGACCACCAAGTGGGTGCTTGCATTGTGCGAGTTCTCTGTAAAATAACCTTTTAGGCAAGCATATATTTGGCATTCAAACAATGTGGCCAGCCCATTGGAGTTGTGCTCTCTACAGTAGAATTTGAATTTTTGGCAGTTCAGATCAAGAGAGGATCTCAGTGTCTGGTACCTTATCTTCCCAGGTGATCTTTAAAATCTTCCTAAGACAATTCAAATGGAAGCAGTTTAATTTTCTAGCATGGCACTGGTAGGCTGTCCAGGTTTCATAGGCATACAACAATGAAGTCAGCACAACAACTCTATAGACCTTCAATTTGATATGCAGCCTAATACCTTTTCTTTCCCCTACTTACCTTCATAGCCTCCCAAACACTGAGCTAGTTCCGGCAATGCCGTGTGTCAACCTCATCATCTATGTGGACATCCCTGGAAAGTATGCTACCAAGGTAAATAAACTTATCTATAGCATTTAAAATTTCTCCATTTATTGTAACCAATGGTTCCACATATGTATGCTATGGTGCTGACTGGTGGAGAACCTCTGTTTTCTTGGTGTTGATGGTCAAGCCAACATTAGCACAAATGACAGAGAATTGGTCCATACTCTGTTGCATCTTGGCCTCAGAGGCTGCATTGAGTGCGTAATCATCTACAAACAAAAAGTCACTCTCCAACTCTCTTTCTACTTTAGCCTTGGCTTGTAGCCTTTTCAAGTTAAATAGTTTACCATCGGTGGTAGCTGACTTTGATGCCGATTTTGTCCTCGATGAAGGCACCTGGCAACATTGCTGAAAACATCATGTTAAAAAGCATAGGAGCAAGCACACAGCCATGCTTCACTCCACTGGTGACTGAGAAAGCATGAAAGTTTCATCTTTTATATGGCAAACATGTTGTCATAAAACTGGCATGCAATACTGATGAACTCTGGGTAGTCAAATTTTGCCATGATCTTCCACAAGCCCTAACACTGACAGCATCAAAGGCCTTGCTCAGGTCAATGAATGTTGCTCCTGGCATTTCTCTTGGAGTTGTCAGGCAACAAACACCACGTAGCGCACTCAGCCCTTTCTGAAGCCACATTGGCTTGCAGGTAGATGACCATGTTCCAGGTGAGGGGTTAGCCAATTAAGGAGGACTTTGGCAAGAATCTTACCAGCAAGGACTAAGAAAGAGACCCTATTGTAATTGTCACAGGACAACCAGTCTCCTTTTCCTTTACAGAGGTGGACAATGGAGGCATTTTTGATCTCCTAGAATAACCTCCTCTTGCCATATAACCCAGAAGATTTCAGTGAGCTTTTGATTGAGCGGTGGACCTCTGCCTTGTAGATCTCTTCTGGGATAGAATCAGTGCCTAGCACTTTGTTACATGACAGGTATATAGGGTGTTCAGGAAGGACTAGCACCTCTAGTATGGAGATTTGCTGAGCCCTTTTCTGGGCTGCTCATCCACCTTTGGTGTCCATTTGACACCTAACTCTCACCTGTGGCTCCAAGAAGCTATAGTATGTGCAACAGCCATACCTGGTAAAAGAGACTTGGCAGATGGGCTAAACTAGGTTGAGAGAAACTGACAGGCCTCAAATCTGTCTGTGGATTAGGGAGATGTCTACCCAAGCATGTGAAGACTTCACCCAGAGGAATGGGCAGATGAGACCAATTTGTGCCAATAGCCATGAAGGCAGTAGAAGCATGCACTGCGGAGCACTTAGAGCTTGGTCAGACATTGAAAATGCAAAGGTCATCCACTGGATCCCAGGCCATCTTCAGTCATCTTGACTTTATCTTGCCACTGGACTTTAATGATTCTGGAGGAGAAAGTGAGGCCAATGACTTTGTACAACTCTGCCTCACTTAAATCCAATTCACACACTAGTCATCACCCATCATCAACTAGTTTGTTATCTTATTATTTTAAAATAAAAATCCTTTAGAAAAATTCTTCAAATCCTGTGGTGACAAGCTGAAGCAGAAGGTACAGATACACCGGGAGCTGTAGTCACAATCCTGCACACAGGAGGCCTGGAGCATAAGGTCATCTCATTGGACTGAAGCAGCGGAGAATTCGGCAGCCCTCTGGATGTCTGAGCAGACTTTTTTTGAGGATTGTACTGCTCATCTCCTGGTGTGAGGAAGGAGATAGAAAAGGTGTCCTCGATGCCCATCAGTTGGGGAATGGCTGAAGGAGTTGTGATATATAAATGTAATGAAATACTATCATGCTATAAGAAATGATAAGCAGGTGGACTTCAGAAAAAACCTGGAAAGACTTACATGAACTGATACTGAGTGAAGTGAGAAGAACCAGGAGAACACTGTACACAGTAACAGGTATATCGTGTGATGACTAACTTTCATAGACTTGGCTCTTCTCAGCAATGCTTAAATCTGGCCTCTGTCACTTACTCACTGTGTGACGCTAGGCAAGTCACTTAACTCTGATTGCCTCTAAAAAACCAATACAAGGATACAAGATGGAGAAACTGGACGGTCAGATTCTTACACTCAATACATCTGTGATTCTGTCGGTGGGAGAAGTCCTTCCACTGCTCTTCTCTATAACTTGGTAGATAACTCTTAGGGAGCTGCCTGGGTCTCAGAGTGGGTTAATGACTTGACCATGGACACGTCTTGTTAGCATCAGAGGATAGATTTGAACCCAGATCTTTCTGACACCAAGTCAAACATTCTAGCCACTGTACCAGGATGCTGCAACTTTTACATGGAAGGTTTCATTATTTTCTTTCAAGTATTGGGAATTCTGAGGATATTAGAAAGAGCTATGTTTGAATGGAAGTATAAAGCATCTCTCAAAGCCAAATATAAGTAGTTTGGGATGATCTGCTCTTTAGCTCCTCTTTATTAGATATAGATAAACAGTCGTTTCCTCTAGTCATGTGTTACAGATAGAAGGCAATACTGGGAGCAGGGATCAATGCCCTGTTCAGTCCCTGTATTGGTACGTCTATCTCTTTAGACTTTGCCATTTCCTCTTTATTGTTACTTACCAAGAAATAATATTTCTTCTTTCCACATTCTCACAAGGATGTAATGACTCAGAATAAGAGCACTTCTGTGAAATATGTTCAGATCCCCAGGGAGGAAAAAGTGCTTTGAGAATGACGGGCAGTGTTAGCAAATTCATGGGTGAGTGATCTCAGTGTGCCAGGGTCCTCCTTGGGAAAGACCAGGAGAATACCTTCTTTCTTATCTCTCTTGTTGCTCTGCATTTGAAACAGAAGAGGAGAGAGGGTTTTTATCGGTCTGGAACAGGCAAGAGTGAATTAAAAATTTAATAAAACCTTTTGTTCATTCAGAGTGACCACATAGATAGCTCTCCATTCATTGTTTAGCCATGATTCATTTTAGAATTTCACCCTAAAAAAGCAAGAGAGGATGGCTATTTTCTAAAGGATGGCCTGTTTGCTCCCAGATGCATGAACATTAGAAGGCTTTGCCTGAGAGCCCAAGTGGTTCTTGGGCAGCAGTCTGCACCTCTCTCCTGGGATAAGTACTTGTGAGTCTAGAAGCAGGAGAATCCCTGCCAAAGCTGAGAAGGCCAGGAACCGTGGAGAGTGGTGGGGTGGGAGTTGTGCTGGAATGCCCTTGGCTCTGCCATTATTATTTTTTCGCTGTCATCTGTCTCTGTCTCTGGATTTCCAAGGTTCTTCTAGCCTCCTCTTGTGGCTCTGCGGTTTCTCAGGTCTGGTCCAAGAAGCTTATTTTTAGTTTAATGAATAGATGAAAAGCTAAAAACAATGTGGATCCTGCCATATGTTTCTAGCCTCTCCCATTCCTTCCTCCACCAATTCCTCCCCACCCCACTCCCTTCCCAGCCCCCACCCCATTCCATTTCTCTCCTGTCTTCTTCATTTGCTGTGGTCAGAGAGAAGCATTACACTTCACCTTATATAGGAGAGAGCATTGTTGCTTTACAATGATATCCTAGCTCAGCTGGAGCCAACTGGGGATTCATAAGTATCATCTGTATTTTTAGTTGCAATGTCCTCTACCCCCAAAAGTGGATTTTTAGGCTTCTGAACATCGCTTACATTTCATCGCCTATAAATATCAACTTGGTGGAAGGGTGGGGAAAGAGGAGAGCAATTCAGAATGTAGAATAGTTAGCTCAGTTTGACAGCTACAAGACCCGTGTCTTATCCCTGGTCTGACCTTAGGACCTCAAAACTTTGGGGGGATTCAAATTTCCTGAGCCTTACAGTGGGGCTCGGTTAATGTGTTGGAAATCCTGATATTCTTTAGGTTCTGCTGTCAGGAAAGAAACGTTCTTTTTGTGCAAAAATGCCCAGTGCAACTTTTATGTAAGCAGAGTTGAAATGTTCCAAGAGAACAATCCTCTTTAGAAAGTAAAATGAGTTGGGCTGGGCTGAGTAATTTGCAAGACTTTAGCTCATTCTTATGTTTTTGACCACAGTGTCCCCTGGTGGATATTTGGGGAAAACTGAAGGATCTAAAGAAAAAAAAAACAAGCTCAATTAAAGAAGTTTAACTCGAAACAAAGGACATTTATTTTGCCCCCGCTACGAAAAATGTTCTGGGTAAAGGAGTCTCCAGGTTTCCCTCCTGTTCAGTATCACCTGACTTCGTGGAGAGCTCTATCGTGAAGTGAGTCCTCTTTCCATCAAATGTTCAGAGCTCTTTCTGTGTCTCTATCTCTCACACATTTTTATACTCTTATTTGTGTTTGCTTTATCTGTGTAGGGATTTAGATCAGGGCAACTATACTAACTGAACGAGATTATAGGTAGTTATATTTGAGTTATATTTTCCTGTCAATGGTATAGACATGTTCATTGATACTTGCTTGAGAGGACTGAGCACGTTTCCTCGAGTTTTGGTAATTGATGATGGATTAGCCTGTTAGGGATTAAAGCCAGCTATTTTTATTGGGTTTGTTAAAGGGAATAGTCACTGTAGAGTTGATCCTTTTGGAGATTTGGGAGAGAGACAGACAGACAGACACAGACACAGAGACACAGAGACAGACAGACAAACAGATGGACAGATAGAGTTGAGAACAGACCATAAACAAAAGACTTAAAAGCAGAAATAAGTGTGAAAGGGGAGGAGGGAGAGGGAGCCTGTGAATCTGCATTGGGAAACCTGCTCTCTTGGGTAGGTTCTTACCCATTTGTCCCTAAAGGTAGGAAGAGTAATCTTCGCTTGTCTTCTTGCTTGTCATTTCTTATAGCACAATAATATGTCATTACATCCATATACCATAACTTGTTCAGCCATTCCTCAATTTCCAAATTCTTTGCCACCATAAAAAGAACTGCTATAAATATTTTTGTACAAGTAGGTCCCTTTCCCCTCTCCCCTTTTTGAAATCTCTTTGGGATACAGACCTAGTAAGTGGTATTGCTGAATCAAAGGGTATGCACAGTTTGATTGCCTTTTGGGCATAGTTCCAAATTGCTCTCCAGAATGGTTGGATCAATTCCCAATTCTACCAACAGTATATTAGTGTACCAATTTTCCCATATCCCTTTCAACATTTATCATTTCCCTTTTCTGTCATATTAGCTAATCTGATATGAATGAGGTGGCACCTCAGAATTGTTTTAATTTTTATTTCTCTAATCAATAGAGATTTAGAACATTTTTTCATATGACTAGAGAGAGTTTTGACTTCATCTGAAGACTGCCTTCATAACCTTTGACTATTTATCAATTGGGGAATGACTTGTATTTTTATAAATTGGACTCAGTTGTCTATACATTCTCCATACACCAGAGACATTTGCTGTAAAAATTGTTTCCCAGCTTCCTGCTTTCCTTCTGATCTTGGTTGCATTGGTTTTGTTTGTGCAAAAAAAAAAATGTTTTAATTTGAAATAATCAAAATTATCTATTTTGTATTTCATAATGACCTCTATCTCTTGTTTGATCATAATTTTTTCCCTTCTTCATAAATTTAAAAGGTAACCTATTCCTTGCTCTCCTAATTTGCTTATGGTGTCAACCTTTATATCTAAATCATGTAATCATTTTGACCTTGTCTCAGTATATGGTTTAAGATGTTGGTCTATATCTAATTTCTGTCATACTGTTTTCCAGTTTTCCCAGCAGTTTTTGTCAAATAATGAGTTCTTGTCCCAGAAGCTAGGGTTTTTGGATTATCAAACACTAAATTACTATGGTCATTTACTACAGTGTCCCATTCACCTAATCTACTCCACTGATCCTTCATTCTGTTTTTTAGCCAGTACCAGATACTTTTGATGATTACTACTTTATAATATAGTTTGAGATCTGAAACAGCTAGTTCACTTTCCTTTGCATTTTTTTTTCATTAATTCCCTTGATATTCTTGACCTTTTGGTCTTCCAGGTGAATTTTGATATTATTTTTTCTAGCTATATCAAATAATTATTTGGTAGTTTGGCAAAGCACTGAATAAGTAAATCAATTTGGGTAGAATTGTCATTTTTATTATATTAATTCAGCCTATCCATGAGCAATTGATATTTTTCCAATTGTTTAGATCTGAATTTTATTTGTAATTTGTAATTGTATTCATATAATTCCTGGATTTGTTTTGGCACTTAGACTCTCAACTATTTTATATCATCTACAGTTATTTTAAATGGAATTTCTCTTTATATCTGTTGCTGCTGGGCTTTGTTGTTTATATATAGAAATGCTGATGATCGATGTAGGTTTATTTTACATCCTGCAACTTTGCTAAAGTTGTTAATTATTTGAAGTTGATTCTCTAGGGTTCTCTAAGTAGACTCATCTGTGAAGAGCAATGGTTTTGCTTCCTCATTGCCTATCTTAATTCCTTTGATTTCTTTTTCTTCTCTTATTGCTATAGGTAACACTTCTAGTACAATACTGAATAATAGCTATGATCATGGGCATCCTTGCCTCACCCATGATCAAGGGAAGGGGTTTTAGCTTTTCCCCATTATAGATAATGCTTGCTGATGGTTTTAGATAGATACTATTCATCATTTTAAGGAAAGTTTCATTTATTTTTATGCTCCTGGATGTTTTTAATAGGAATGGGTGTTGAATTTTGTCAAAAGGTTTTTCTTCATCTGTCAAGATAATCATATGGTTTCTGTTGGTTTAGTTATTAATATGGTCAACTACGTGGATGGTTTTTTTTGGGGGGGGGTTTAAATGCGTTTTATTTTAGACAACCTACTTGACATGTTTTTAAAAACAATGCCTCCACTCCAAATAAATCAAAGTCAAAAATAAATGAATAAAGCTCAAGATGACATCAGTCCAAGTTTGTCCAAGTCCTGGTGTTGTGTAGATGACGAAAAGCAGCAGCCAGTTATGATGACAGGTGATTCAAAGTAATCGGCTGAATTTGTTAACATTTCTCCATTTCTAAACCATCCTTAAAGAAAATCATATGTGGAGTCACACCATCCTCACGGAAATCCAAGAGAGCCACCATGGCATCTGGATTCATGTTTTCGCCTATGAAGAACCGATAGTTTTTAAAATTAGCAAGCATGTGTTTGATTTGTTCTGCAGCTCCCGTCATAAAAGGTTTCACTCTATCTGGCTTGTGTTCTTCGAGTCTGCCTTTGATTGATTTCATGCAGTCTTTGATGTACTTTTTGTAGGATTCTTTTGTGAAACTAGTTTCTTGTAGATGATGGTTTATTACTATGTCGACTCCAGTGATCACAGTGGCATCTGTTCCTTCACCCTCAGGAGCTTCAGCAGAGGCATTTCCACCGATGAATGAATCATCGATGGTACCCTTAGTCCTACTGACCATCTTCCCCTCCACCTCGAGGCACAGCCGGTTCGCGATCTCCCGGATCTTATACACGTCGGAGAACATCTCATCATGGCTGATGAGGTACCAGTAGATGATCATGGAGGCGGAAGGAGGGAGGCGGGGGCGGCGGCGCTAACGCTGCGGGGGCCCGGGGCTCGGTGTGAGCGTGATGCAGCCGGAGCGCCGCTTGGAGGGAGAGGGGAGAGCGGGCGGAAAAAAAAATGCTGGTAGTTTTTCTAATACTAAACAAGCCCTGTATTCCTGGCATAAATCCCATCTGGTCATAGTGTATGATCTTTGTGTTATATTGCTGTAATCTCCTTGCCAGTATTTTATTTAAAATATTTGCATCACTATTCAGTAGGGAAATCAATCTATAGTTTTCATTCTCTGTTTTAGCTCTTCCTGGCTTAGGTATCAGCATCATTTTGTGTCATAAAAAGAATTTGGTAGGTCTCTTTCTATTTTCCCAAATAGTTTGTATAGTATAGAATTCACTTGTGAACCCATCTGGTCCTGGGGATTATTTTTTTTCTGGGGATTATTTCTTATGGAGTTAATTGAGAACTTGTTCATTTTCTTTTTCTAAGATGGCTTTAAGTATTCTGCTTCCTCTTCTGTTAATCTGGGCAATTTATGTTTTTGTAAATATTTATTGATTTCATTTAGATTGTCAGATTTATTGGCACACAATTGAGTAAAATAATTCTTAATAATTGCTTTAATCTTCTCTTCATTGGTAGTGAAATCTCCCTTTTAATTTCTGATAGTGGTAATTTGGTTTTCTTCTTTCTTTTTTTAAAATCATACTAAGCAATAGTTCATTTCTTATTGGTTCTTTTCCCCATGAAACCAGCTCCTAGTTTTATTTATTAGCTCTATAGTTTTCTTACTTTCAATTTTATTAATCTCACCTTTAGTTTTCAGGATTTCCAATCTGGTATTTAATTAAGGATTTTAAATTTGTTTCTTTTCTACTGTTTCTAGTTTCATGCCCAATTCATTGATCTGCTCTTCCTCTATTTTATTGATGTAAGTGTTTAGAGATATAAATTTTCCCCTAAGTACCACTTTGGCTGCATCTCATGAATTTTGTTATGTTGCCTTATTGTTGTCATTCTCTTTAATGAAATTATTGATTGTTTCTATCATTTGTTCTTTGACCCACTCATTCTTTTTTTTTTTACCCACTCATTTTTTAGGATTAGTTCCAAATAGTTTTTAATCTATCTTTCCACTGCCCTTTATTGAATGTCATTTTTATTGCATTATGATGTGAAAAGGACGCATTTAATGTTTCTGCCTTTCTACATTTGATTGTAAGGTTTTTATGCCCTAAAGATCAATTTTTATAAAGGTGCCATGTACCACTGAGAAAAAGGCATATTCTTTTCTATCTCCATTTTTAATTTTCTCCAGAGGTCTATCACGTCTAACTTTTCTAAAATTCTATTCAACTTCTTAAATCCAACCACAAAATAAATAAGAAAGAAGTTATCTAGTTCTGAGAAGGGAGAGTTGAGGTCCCCCACTAGTATAGTTTTACTGTCTATTTCTTCCTGTAACTCATTTCACTTCTCTTTTAAGAATTTGGATGCTATACCACTTGGTGCATATATATGCCTAGTGTTGATATTACTTCATTGTCTTTAGTACATTTTAGCAAGATGTAATTTCCTTCCTTTTAATCTCTTTTAATTATATCTATTTTTGCCTTTGCTTTGTCTGAGATCATGATTGCTATCCCCGCTTTTTTTTTTAACTTAGCTTGAAGCACAATATATTCTGCTCCAGCCTTTTACCTTTACTCTGTGTGTGTCTCTCTGTGCTTCAAATGTGTTTCTTCTAAACAACAAATTGTAGAATACTGATTTTTAATCCACTCTGCTATTCATTTCTGTTTTATGGGTGAATTCATCTCATTCATATTCACAGTTATGATTACTGTATATTTTCCTCCATCCTGTTTTTCTTCCTGTTTGTCCCCTCTCCTTTCATCCTTTCCCTTCTCACCAGTGTTTTGATTCTGACTCTCACCTCCCGCAATTTGCCCTCCCTTCTGTCAGTCCCCCACCACTATCTTAACTCCCTCTCTTTCTACTTCTCTACAGGGTAAGATAGATTTCTATACCCCAGTGGTTGTGTATGTTATTCCATCTTGGAGCCAATTGCAATGAGAGTAAGGTTGAAGCAGTGCCCACTGCCCCTCTATTGTAAAAGATCTTTCATGCCTTTTCATGTAAGATAATTTACCCTATTTTACCTTTCCTTCTGCTTCTAGTGTAATCCTTTCTCATCCCTTAATTTTTTTATATTATCCCATCAAAGTCACTTTATATCTGCACTCTCTATGTATACTCTGTTTAACTCTACTAATAATGATACAATTCTTAAAAGTCACAAGTATCATCCTCCCATGTAGGCATGCAAACAATTTAGCCTTATTAAATCTCTTATGTTTTCTCTTTCCTTTTTACCTTTTTATGATTCTCTTGAGTCTTGTATTTGAAGATCAATTTTTTTTTGTTCAGCTCTGGTCTTTTCATCAAGAAGCTTGAAAGTCTTCTATTTCATTAAATGACCATTTTGTCCCTGGAAGGGTTATGATCAGTTTCACTGGAGAGGTTATTCTTGGTTGTACTCCTACTCCTTTGCCTTCCAGAATATCATATTCCATGCCCTCTGAGCCTTTAATGTAAAACCAGCTAAATCCTCTGAAATTCTTACTGTGGCTCCATGATATTTGAATTGTTTCTTTCTGGCTGCTTGCAATATTTTCTCCTTGACCTGGGAGTTCTGTAATTCAGCTATAATGTTCCTGGGAATTTTCGTTTTGGGATCCCTTTCAGCAGGTGATCAATGGATTCTTTCAGTGTGTATTTTACCCTCTGGTTCTAGGATATCGGGGCAGTCAGTTTTCTTTGATAAATTCTTAAAGCACAATGTCCAAGTCCTTTTTTTTTTTTTTTTTTTGATCATGGCTTTCAGGTAGTCTGATAATTCTTAGATTATCTCTCCTGTATCTGTTTTCCAGGTCAGTTGTTTATCCAATGAGATGTTTTATATTTTCTTCTATTTTTTCATTCTTTTGATTTTGTTCGATTGATTCTTGATGTTCCATGGAGTCATTAGCTTCCACTTTCCTAATCTAATTTTTAAGGCGCTATTTTCTTCAGTTAGCTTTTCAAACTCATTTTCCATTTGGCCAATTCTACTCTTTAAGGAGTTGTTTTTTTCAGTAGATATTTGTACATCTTTTTCCATTTTTTGTGCTTCCTTTATCAAGCTGTTGGCTCTTCTTTTTTTTCATGATTCTTTTGTATCATTCTAATTTGTTTTCCCAACTTTTCTTCTACCTCTTTTATTTGATTTGCAAAATCCCTTTTGAGCTCTTCCATGAGTTCTTTTTGGGCCTGAGGACAAGACTCGTTTTGCTTTGAGGCTTTGAATGTATGTGTAGGAAATTCTTGTCTTCTTCTCAGTTTGTGTTTTGATCTTCCCTGTCATCATAATAACTTTCTATGCTCAAGTTCTTTTTTCTGTTTTTCCTTATTTTTTTCCAGGCTATTTTGTTACTTTTCAAGGTGAGCTCTGTTCCTTCGATGGAGGGGGCACTGTTGCAAGCTTCTTGTGCCAGGGACTGCAGGCTCTAGCTGCTAGCCTCATGTTGCCCCAGGGCTATAGGAGACCTGGCCATTTGCCTGGCATTGCTCTGGGTTCTACTGTGTGGTGGGGAGCAGAAGGGAGAGGGTCATGGCCCCTTGCCTAGTGCTGTGCTGGGGTCCATGGTTGGGGGCTGGTGTTGTACTGGGCCCCATGGTGGGAGCTGGCCATTCACCTGTCACTGTGCTGGGGCTCAGGGTGTCCCCCTGATTTTTTGAATCAGGGCCTGCTGCTGACTTGCTAGGACACTGTCTGTCCTGGACTGCACTTCCCTTTTACCTGAGTGAGACAGAACTTTCTTGCCAACCTTCTAAGTTGTCTTGGGCTAGAAAACTGTTTTACCCCATCTTTTTGTTGGATCTGCCTTTACAGAATTCATTTGGACACACTATTTTTTAGTTGTCCGAGGTGAATTTGGGAGAGTTCAGGGAATTTCCTGCTTACACTGTCATTTTGGCTCCTAGAAGTACCAGAAGGTAGATTGTATATGGGCTGCTGTAAATCCTTTGTATTGCTTTGGGTTAAAGTTGTCCTGTGCCTGATATGCATTGTTATCATGAGTGCTTACATAAGAATTTTGTACTTTCTTGCCAACACAATTGGAGATGTAAACATAAACTATCTTCTGAATTACCAGGGGAAACTCTGAATAAGCATGAAATAAAATAAAGAGGTATTACTGTTGAGAGGTCCTTAAGAACAAACCAATGCTGGCAAAGAATTGGAAATTGAAGGGATGCCCATCAATTGGGGGATGGCTGAATAAGTTGCGGTATATGATTGTGATGGACTACTATTGTGCTATAAGAAATGATGAGTAGGAATATTTCAGAAAAACCTGGAAAGATATATAGATATATAGATAGAGATAGAGATATGTAAACTGATGTAAAGTGAGTAGAACCAAGAGAACATTGTATGCAGTAACAGCAATACTGTACAATGATCAACTATGAATGACTTAGCCATTCTCAGCAAAACAATGATCCAAGACAATTCGGAAAGCATATGATAAAAAATGCTATCCACCCCAAGAGAAAGAATTGAAAGAGTCTGAATGCAGATTGAAGCATACTAGTTTTTATTTTCTTTATTTTTCTTGTTGTGGGGGGTTGGGGTTTCAAAACATGGCCAATATGGAAATATATTTTGCATGCCTGCACAGGTATAAGCTATATCAAATTGCTTGCCTTCTCAGGGAAAGGGGAGGAGAGAGAGGGAGGCAAAGTACTTGGAACTCAAAAAATTTTTTAAATGAGTGTTAAAAATTGTTTTTACATGTAATTGAAAAAATGAAATATGAATTTTTTTTTAAAAAAAGAATGAATCAATTCTGGTTGGTCCAGAGCTTAGTGTATTGTTTTACTGGTTATCACTGCGTTTATGTTTTATTCCTCTTAGCTAGATCTGAGGTTCCTTGAAGGCAGGTAGTTTTCCTTATTTATTTTTATGTCCATCTTAGTGCCTAGTGCAATAAATTACACAGAGTGGGAACTCATTAAATATTTATTGGGTTGAAGTGAATTATCTATTAAATGAAAGTTGTCTCTACCTAAAGGCAGGTAGAAATGAATGATTCCCTTCTGGTGTTTTGTGATACACCAGGGTTTATACAGTTATTTCAAGAGGTATAAAACTCTTTATTCTTGAAATGAAATTAATTTTAATTCATTCTAATTGAAAAAAATTTACCCTAAGTTCTTTTTGATTGCTTTTTTATGCCTTCCTAAATGTTTCTCTGCCACGCTTCTCACAGATGCTGTTCTGAGCCTCTCCTCAAGCTCTCAAGCATGATCCTCTCATGCTACCAGTTCCCCCAACCCTCTCAGTCGAAGACCTTACCTCATATTTTACTGAGAAAATAGAGGATCTTCACCATGAGCTCCCTCTTCAGTTCTCTATATCTCAAATCTACTTAACATCATCCCACATTCTCTTCTGGTTTTCTTCAGTCTCTGATGATGAGGTGGTCCTTCTCACCAAGGTCAGTCATCTTGCCTGTAATCTAGATCTCATCCCCTCTGGTCTCTAACAGATTGCCCCACAATTAATAAACATTTGTTAGAATGCCTACTATATGCTAAGCACTGTGCTAAAAGCTTGGGATATAAAAAGAGGCAAAAAGACTGTCCCTGCCCTCAAGGAATTTACAATCTAATCTTCCCTAAGCTCTCACAAATTCTTAAAATTTCTTTCTACTGGTTCCTTTCCTGCTGCCTCAAATATATTTAGATTTGCCCCCATTCTTGAAAAAAAAAGAAAAAAGAAAAAAGGCCCTAGTTCCCATCAACCCCTTAAGTCCCATATCTCTCGTCTTTCACAGCCAGATTCCTAGGAAAAGTTGTCTTCTCTCTCTTCTCCTTTTACTTCTTTGCAATCTGGCCTCATCATGAAACCGCTTTTTTCAAAGTTACCAATGACCTTGTAATGACTAAATCCAGACTTCTTTGCAGGACTTGACTCTGGTGAGAATTCTTTTGTTCTGAGAACTCGGTCTTCTCTGGGTTTCTTGACACCTGTCTGACTGCTCCTATATATCTGACCTGATAGGTAATCATCCGCACTGGCCTGCCTAATTGTTGATGAACTCCCCTCTCTCATACACACAGTTCTTGTCTGGTTCCTCTTCTCTCTTTACTCTTTTATTCTTCATGACCCCATCTGCTCCCATGGGTTCCAAGATTTTCTATATGCAAATGATTCAAAAATCTGTGTATCCAACCCTGGTCTCTATTCTGAGCTTTTGTCCTGCATCATCAGCTGATTGCCATTTTAAAGTGGATATCCTACAGACATGGCGAACTCTACATTTCACAAATAGGACTCATTATCTTTTTTCCCCCAAACCCGCCACTCTTCTGAGCTTGCCTATTTCTATTGAGGGTACCACTGTTCTTCCAGTTATGAAGGTTTGCCACCTTGGTGTCATCCTAAACTCCTCACTCTCTCTCATTCCATATATGCATTTGGTTACCAAGTCTTGTTAATTCTTCCTCACAATAACTTGCATCCATCCCCTTTTCTTTTTATAAGTGACTATCACCCTAGCTTAAGGTCTCATTGTAAGGGTTATCACCTAGACAATTGAAATAGTCTCAGAATGAGTCTTTCTGGTTCATTGCTTCCCTCTACAATCTGTCCTCCCCCATAGCTGCCAAAGTTGATGCATATATATACACACAAATACACATGCATACATATGCTAATATTTCTAAAACATAGGTTATACACACATAAACACACATATATATTTCAGAAGCTTAGGTATGACCATGTCACTGCCCCCGCTCATTAAACCCAAGGCCTCCCTATTACTCATAGGATGAAATCTAAACCTTTCATTTCTCATTTAAAGTCCACAAATACCTTTTTTCCAGCTGACCTTTTCAGCCTCATTATGTGTTGCTTCCCTTCATACACTCTATGAACTGGTCAAATCGGCCTTCTTGCTACTCCTCCCACATGGTACTTCATCTCCCAAGCCTATCTTTGCAAAAACCAGCTTCAATATTTGAAATATGCTGTTTTGCCTTTTGGCTCTTAGAATCTCTAGTTTCCACCTTCTACATGAGGCCTTTCCTGAACCTCTGGCTACTCATGCCTTCCCTCTGAAATTTCCCTGTGTTTATTTTGTATTAGCTTCTATAAACTAAGGTCCTCGAGTAGAGCCTGTTTTATCTTTGTCTTTGTATCTCCAGCAATAAGCATGGTGCTTAATAAACACTTGTTGGCTGAATGCTGACGAAGTGCATCATTAAACGAAACTATACTATTACAACTCCCAGAAGGCAGGATTCTTACTGTTTTAGAAACTGAGCTCAGATGAACTCAGAAATATGTGAGGAGTCTACGGGTGTAAGTGTAAGTTATTCAGCTCAGGGAGATCTAAAAATTGGTATGCTCATTATGTAACTGTGATATCACAGTTAAGCATAGGCAGAAAGGGAAAAGAGGATCAAACAAACTTTTAAATGTTATCCAGGTTAGATTTTTTTAGTAACAGCACTTATAAGCCATCCGTATGCAAAGTTATGTAGTCTTTTTTTTTGAGGGGGGAAGGTAAAGCAATTGGGGTTAAGTAACTTGCCCAAGGTCACACAGCTAGTAAGCATCAAGAGTCTGAGGCCAGATTTGAACTCAGGTCCTCCTGACTCCAGGGTTGGTGCTCTATTCTCTGTACCACCTGGCTGCTCCAATTATGTGGTCTTTCAACGTAGGTCTCCCTCTCTTGTACCAGTTGTGGGTCACACCATGGAAATAGGAAGTCTACCACTGGTTCAAGGGGAAAACATCTGGTAAACTCATTTTGACTAAAGTGTTAGGGACTGAATACAAATACCTTGCCAGGATATTTGTATTTGAAAAAGAGAATGTCTTAAAGAATTAAGTTAATCCAAAGGAATGGACATTGGAATGTAGGAAGGGATTATTTCATTTGGGCCTGGTCTATCCCTCCTACTTTTAAGTTCAACCTTCAATGGCATGGGGGCAGACAGATGGCACAGTGGATGTAGCACTAGCCTTGGAGTCAGGAAGACCTGAATTCAAATGTAGCCTCAGACATTTGACACACACTAGCTGTGTGACCTTGGGCAAGTCACTTAACCCTGATTGCCTCACAAAAAAACCCCCAAAACCAAACCTTGAATACCATGGTATAAAAGATCAGTGGAATAGGAATCATAAGACTTAATATGAATATATGAATTTTAATAGGGAATTTCTGGGAACAGTGCCCCTCCAACCTTTCTTGTATATCAGGGTATCTAATAGGAATTTCAGGCCAAGTGGGAGGGAAAGGCAACATAGTTGTAATGTAAATGAGGTCTTTGATGGATAGACTGATAAATAGGTAAATAGATGATAGAAAGATAAATATATTAGAAAGAGGATAGATACATAGATAGACAGATGATAGATATATAGATAGAATATAAGTAGATAAATGATAGGTAGACAGGTAAATAGAGAGACAGAAGATAGATTGATGATAGTGAGACAAATAATAGGTAGATAAATAGATGATAGGTAGATAGAAAAATAGGTCCACAGAAAATAGAGATACAGATGGTAAGTGGGTAAAGAGAGAGTAGAAAGACATGATGGATAAATAGAAAAATAGATAATGATAGAGAAATAGAATAACAAATAGATGGATGAAGAGAGATAGATGATAGGTAGATAATTGAATTTAATTTAATATTTATTAACCTTACCGTATACTTCTACAATGTGACCCAACATTGGTCTCTGGAATGGGGAAACCTGTGTTAAAAGACTCCACAATTTTGTCTAGGGCCAGCCTTAACAAGTGCTGTTGCTAAGGAAATAAACCTGTTATAACCTTTTTAAAATTTGCCTTGTCTTCTTTTCACTTTCTCTCTATCCCTATCTGTGATGTTACTGTTACAAATAAGCCGACTAAATTTTAGATCTTCTCAATGAACCAAATGAGGCTCAAAGTGCGTATGTAGTATAGTCACTTAAAAGCTATGTAACTTCAAGCAAGCTGTTTAATTTCTTTGAACCTGTGTTTCCTGTTAATCTAGCAGCTGCCCTATCTACCTTTCAAAGTTCTATACAGATAAAGTCAACTGAGATAACACGTGAGGATGATTTGTTAGCTGTTATTATAGTTCCCTTTAAATATAAGGGATTCTTGTGGTGGCAAAGAATTGGAAATCAAGGGGGTGCCCATCAATTGGGGAATGGCTAAACAAGTTGTGGTATATAAATGTAATGGAATATTATTGTGCCATAAAAAATGAGGAACAGATGGACTTCATAATAACCTGGAAAGACACATTATCTGATGCTGAGTGAGGGGAGCAGAACCCGAAGAACATTGTACGTGGTACAGATACATGGTATCTGTGATGACTGACTGTGATAGACTTGGCTCTTCTCAGCAGTACAAGGTTCAAAGAAAGCTCCAAAAGACTCATGAGAAAGAATTAGAGTCGGAATTCATATTGAAGCAAACGATTTGCTCTCTCTCTTTTGGGGGTGGTGGTGGTGGTTATTTCTTCTTTCTCATGGTTCATTCCATTGGTTATAATTCTTCTTTACAACTTGACTATTGTGTCAATAAGTTTAATGCGAAGGTGTATGCAGAACCTATATCAGATTCCATGCTGTTTTGGGGGCAGAGGGAAAGGGAAGGGGAAAATTTGGAACTCAAAAATTTGTGTAACTGAGTGTAGTAAACTAAAAATAATAAATAAATATAAGATATTCATAGGGTCAAAGGCAGCAGAAAATTCATGAGAACCTCACAATAATATAGGGCTACCTTGAGACCTGAAGAGTTATATAAATAGGAATTTAGCTCATAGAAAATATGAACACAACATTTTTTAAAAGAAAATTTTAAACAAAAGTTCAGTTACAAAAAGTAGCACAATACCTATCTCATAGGAGGTGCTTAACAAATGCTTGTTGATTTGTTAACTAGGTCAAGAGCCTAAAAGATGGTGCACTAACAAACTGTGGGATCATAGCTGTAGAGCTGTAAGAGATCTCAAATTTTTTTTGGTTTTTTTCCTAATCACCAAATACAGAAAGAATGCTGTTAAATTAATGACTCAGTGTAGCAAGATCATTGACATCTTGACCAGACAGGTTGTCACTAGAGATAGCCTTAGGCACGGAAGAGTCAGTGGGTAGCTAACTACATATTATAATTTGAAGGGAAATTTAGACTCTGTCCCAGGCATGCAAGTGAGCTTTCATCTTACCTAGCCTGGAAGAAACTTGATCTCTACATTACTTCCTATTCATTGCTGCACCAAGCCATTATGCTTATCTCCAACCCCTTTCTTTTCTTTTCTTTTCCCCTCATATTTATTTATTTTATTTTAATTAATGGAATAAAATAAGCATTTCCATAACATAGTATAATAAAAAAGATGATCGAATAAAAAACTGCAGATCTGCTATGTACAACTTGCTATTCCTTTTAAATGTTATTATGTAAATTTCTTTTTTTTCTTCCCTTCCCCCCTTCACTATCTAGAGATGCCTGCCATTAGACACACACACACACACACACACACACACACACACCACACAAAATTATTCTATACATATTTCTATTTATCAGTTCTTTCTCTGGATGCGGATAGCATCTTTCTTCATATGTCCTTTATGGTTAATATGGACATTCATAGTAGTCAAAGTGACTTATTCACTCAAAGTCATTCTTAAAAATATATTGTTGTTACTATATACAATGTTCTCTTGATTCTGCTCATTTCACTCTTCATTATTTTATGCAAGTCTTTCCATGTTTCCAACCCATTTCTAGGTTACTTTTATGTGTTAACTTCTATCATTAGAATAGATGCTCCCTTAAGGTGTTGTGATTATTCAGTCTTTTTTGTTCGTGTGTTTGTTTTCAGTCCTGTCCAATTCTTGTTGATTCCATTTGAGTTTTTCTTGGCAGATACTGGAGTGGTTTGCCATTTCCTTCTCCAGCACATTTTACAGATGAGGAGGCTGAAGCAGACAGGGTTAAGTAACTTGCTCAGCATCACACAGCTACTGTGTCTGAGGCCGGATTTGAACTCACAAAGATGAGTCTTCCTGACTCCAGGCCCTGTACTCTATCCATTGTGACACCTACCTGCCCTTCCTTTAGGGTAGGTATTTCCAGTATTCAGCACTGTGCCAAGCATGTAGTAAACAATAAGTGCTCCTTTTTCTTCTCCCTCCCCACCTCCTTCTCTCTCTATCTCAAAGAGCTCATTACCTTGCCACTGTGTGCCCCCTTTATCCTCTAATGCTGACTTGAATAATTCTAATTTTTTTTTTTTGCAGGGGGGAAGGCAGGGCAATTGGGGTTAAGTGACTTGCCCAAGGTCACACAGCTAGTAAATGTGTCAAATGTCTGAGGTCACATTTGAACTCAGGTCCTCCTGACACCAGGGCTGGTGCTCTACACACTGCGCCACCTAGCTGCCCCTAATAATTCTACTTTTAACCCTAATCCCAAATTCTTATTAAATTTACTCATCACAGTTGTATATGAAAGAAGTTGGGGACATCGTTTCCTGAAGGCCCCTATTAAAATGTATGCGTATTTATACATACAAACATACATACATAAAAATGTATGTATGCATATATGTATATGTGTGTATGTGTATGTGCGTGTGTGTGTGTGTGTGTGTGTGTGTGTACATGAAAAGATTCTCCATTCCTTTTCTAGTAGTTTTTAATGTGGATTAGTTTCTGGGCCCAGCTTATTGCTCATCAGCAGTGCCTGTCCAAGATACAAATATTGATAGTCTGTCTTGATAGACTGTCCATGCAACTATATTTCATAGTCTGGGCAATTAGGCATTCTTCATTCATTTGATCTTTCCCATGTAGATTGTTAGTCTAATCCCCCTTTTCTTCTTTCTTTTTTAAAAATATATTTTATTCCACCCCCCCAATTACATTAAAACAATTAACATTTTAAAAAACGTTTTGAGTTCCAAATTCTATCCTTCCTTCCCTTCCTTTCTCCCCACTCCCTGAAGCAGTAAGCAATCAGATATAGGTTAAACATGTGCAATCATGTAAAATATTTTCATATTGGTCATTTTATACAAGAAGACTTAAATAAAAGAAAAAGAAGGAAAGGGAAAACGAAAAACAGCCTTTTAGTCTGCATTCAAACACTATCAATCAGTTCTTTCTCTGGAGGCAGATACTATGCTTTCTCATTAGTCTGTTGGGACTGTCTTAGATCATTGCATTGTTGAGAATAGCTAAGTCATTCACAGTTTTTCATAAAATAATGTTGCTGTTACTGTGTATAATGTTCTCCTGGTTCTATTCACTTCATTTTGCATCAGTGCATGTAAGTCATTCCAGATTTCTCTGAAATCATCCTGCTTGTCATTTTTTGTAGCACAATGATATTTCATTACAATTATATACCACAGCTTGTTTAGCCATTCCCCAATTGATAAGCACCCCTTTGATTTCCAATTCTTAGCCACCACAAAAAGAGCTGCTATAAATATGGTATGAACATGGTCTTTTCCCCTTTTTTGGGATGTCTTGGGATATA